>VYZT01023644.1:99497-165874 GCA_013400735.1 Pomatostomus ruficeps | reverse complement strand
GCGGCGGCGGCTCTGACTTCCTCATACCGCTGCGGGATGAGAAAACCCGGCGGCCACGTGACGGCGGCGGGGCCGGGGAACAGCGGGGCCTCCCGCCGGGGCCGGGCCGCCGGGGCAGGGCAGGGATGCGGGCAGGGATACGGGGCAGGGGTACGGGGGTTGGGCCCGCCGGCGCTGGGGCAGCGCGGCCCATCGGGCCCGGGCAGGCTCGGAAGGGCCGCCCGTGGCCTGGGCCGTAAAGGATGTTTCCAAACTAAAAAAGATGCAGACAGCGAAGAGAGACTTCGCAGGGTTTTATCCCGGGGGAACGGGAGTGGGGAGGGGAGAGAAGGCACAAGGAAAAGAACAGGATGGCTGGGCACACACAGGGAGGGATGTGAAATTAGATCAGCCTCTGCTCGGGCACAGGCAGGGGGCTGCAGGGACACCAGAAGCACCAAACCCGGCCTCTTAATATCTTAGATGCATTTGAAGCCTTTGTCATCTCCTTCAGGATGTACTTAAGCCACAAGAATCAACTGAAAACCCAGCAAAAGACGAACGAGTCCCCGTATCTGGGAAGGAGGTGCCACACAAAAGGCTGCTTTCGCTGTCGGGGATCGAGTGCCATTTCTCAACCCCTGTGTCCTGCTTGAGGTGCCAGCCACGGTCCCTGCAGCGACAGCCCCGTGCCAGGTGCCCTGGCCTGACAGCAGCCGTGGCCGAGTTAGGCACGGAGGGCACAGTGGGCCAGCTGGTGCCCACCCAGGGGAACAGGGCACTGCCTTCCTGCGTGCGGTCAGACTGTCACATCCCCGCCACCTCTGGATGGACCCTGCACACCCAGCGAGCTCACCTGCAGCCTGCGCCTGGGAGAAAGAAGCTTTTGAAAAAGGTCTTTTACAACGTTTTCACGAAAAAATGCTGAATTAGTAAGCACACACAGCAAAATTGACCTGTATTCTCTGGAGTTTTAAAACTGGTGTTGTCAGGCAGGCACGTAACGTACTTCATCTTTAAAGGCAAATCTGCCTTTGGAAGAACTGGGTTAATGGTACCCAGTAAATATTCTTTCATTATCTAGCTTTATAGTTAAAACCTTCCAAGGAATTTCTGTGAAAAATTCCCCTATAAAATAAAAAATTGACTTGATAAGACAAAAACATTTTTTTCCTAAACCCCTCCAGCCCACCCACTACATTATGTATATACAGCCTAAGATAAATTTCCCCACTTCACCAGTCATTTTCCTAAACACACTCTAATTTTATGAATGCTTTGTACTGAAATAAAACCAGAAGAACAATAGCACAAAGGACAAAGTGTATTTGTATTTAATTTGTCCCTGAAAGTACACATCATTTCTGTACATGTTTCGACATGGTATTTTTAAATTTCTTAAAAAAAGAGCAAACTGCATTTGAATCTTTCTTGTTGATCCTCAAAATAATCAAATAATTTTCTCAGCAGGGCCTGTTTCACACACTACAGATTTTGCACAAGCTAATATGCAGCATGTCCTGAGCCATGGGTATCCCAAGGGGTGAGTCAGAGGATCAGCACAGGTCCTGTACCCTCCACAATGGCATGCTGGGGCTTGGACTTTGGCTGAGGTTCCTCACAGGTGTATTTACAGTAGTGGAATCTTACAATCTGATTTTTCTGGCTTTGTTGGCAAGTGCCTAGCACAGCATTACCTCGACATAATGGCCAATATTTCCATTTTATGTGTATGCATAAATAGATGTATCTATTAAAAACTGGCTCTTTGAGGTTGAGCTTCCTGGATGAGAGCTGTAAGAGAGGCAGGGAGGGCCTGGGGAAGTTTAACCCCTGCCATTATTTTGCTGCCTTGGAAGGAGCACAATTTCTTGAAAGTTACGCTTTCACTGGCACAGCTAAGGGTGAACAGTTGCAAGCTAAAAGCAGCTACTGTCTGGCCGTGCCAATACATCCTTAAGGAGTTCTTAATCCACAAATTACTGACATTATTTTCTGTAATTGCTTGTCTGTTGTGACAACACTTACTCAGAGAATGTCAGAAATGTAAACAGCAGCCAATAGCTTTTTGCAATGAAGTCCTGCCAGCACAGCACTGGGCTCTCTCTTGCACCTTCATACCATACCAGCAAGATCCCTTTTGGCTCTGTATGAGTAAGGATTGCACACTCAAATCCTATATTAAGCAGAACATTTTTTAAGGAAAATATTTGGCTTGTTATTTCTTGTAATGCTTGTAACCAAAAAAGTCAGTTTTGTCTGTAATAAAAGTTTCTGTTATTTCAGAATGTAATCTGTTAGTTGTACCTCAAAGCAATAATTGATTGGGAAAAAAGTCATGTAATCTTGTTGCTTAAATTAGACCAATTTTTTCCCCTTAATTCTTTTGAAACCATTCAAATAAAACATTTTGTAGGCATTAATTAGATCAGGGATAAATTGTGCTTTACATTATGTTATAAGTTCCTAAAGGAAGATCTATAACCACAGCACCATTAGCAGTATTACCAAGCATCAAGTAAAAAATACACAGACACACATATATTTTAAGAATAGTAATAATTCTCACATTCGTCATCTGGGTGCTGGCCCTGAGTATATGAGTAAATGCACACACAGAGAAATACAATTTAGCCCAACAAATACCACTGTCTTTTTTTCTTAAAAGAATAAAAACCTTTGAAGAGGACTTAATTTAATTTTTGCCTGCAGAGGATTCTTTCAGATGCATTATTGTGTGAAAAAATACATTCCTACATAACTCAAAGATATAAATGAGGTGCTTCCACCAGTTCCCATAGACACTTGTTCCCATGCCTGAGTGCACTGTAAGGAGCATTTTTCTGCTACAGCTGGGCTAGGCTTCCCCATGCTTTTGAGCAGATCGTGTCCCTGCTAGTTCTGTACATCAGGAGAGCCTCCAGTGTTAAGAAAGGATTACACAGTTTATCTGTGGCCCTCCATACAGTATGGAGAGATAGGGATAAGCCTCTGAAAACCAAAGAAATATTTACAGGCTGCATAGCTGGGCCCTATGTAGCATGGTCAAAGCCTATGCTTTGTTCTCTGCTGCCTTCCCAGGAACTGCAGGCATGCAATGCTGGAGGAGGATTGGAGGAAGTGGGATCAAAATGTGCTGGTGAGATCTGGACTGGGCAGATTTGGAATCTGTTTCCTCTGTTCTCCAGCTCCCCAGAGGGCTAAGCCCACCCTCTCAGGATGCCCTTCTGCAGGAGGACTAGCCATCAAAGCCCCCTTGGCAGATTGTACCATGAAGGAGACACTGTGACCCTGCAAATGGGTAACACATACAGAAGCTACTAGACAGAGTAATTAGCAATAGGTTTATAGTCCAAAATACAAAGAAAATAAAATTTAAAAAAAAACCACCCAAAACCCAACCAACTAACCAGCAAAAAACCAACAAAAAAACTCCAAACAAAAAAATAACCCCCCAAAACTAGCAAAACACTCCCCGTGCCTTGTGTCTTCCTTTGACAGGAGTAACAGGAGTTATTTCATGGGTGTGCATTCAGAGGAATAGTGCAATATGACAAAAACCGTCTGTTGGTCTTTCACGTGGCAGTAGAACCGGTCCTTGAGAAGGGGAGAAGCTCCATGGTGCTGCCTAATGTGGTTTGATCCTGGGACTTGCAGCTCCAAGTCAGCAATGCTTCATGACCACAATTGGATTTTCATATTATTGGCAGACAGAAGAGAGGAGGAGCTAACAAATAGTTCACCTTTGCAAACATTGTAACAAAAAGATATTCCTACCTAGTAACAAAACCATGATAAATACTGTGCAGTTATTTGCTTTGGCAGGGTCTGTGTTTGAGAGCTGAGGAATGCATGAGGAAACACACAACCCACTGTCATGCACATCTTTAAAATTTCCACAGCTCCATTTTAGTAAATGCACTTTGTTAAATTAAGCCATTTCTTTCTAAGCCAAGATTATTAAAAAAAAAAAAAAGAAAAAAAAAAAAAGGTCTACTAAGGCCTCTGTTATGCTATAAATGAGAAAGACAACCTAGCCAGACATGGGTAGTATCTATTCCATGTCAAGAGAAAGGGCCCACCAGCGCCTTTCGCAATCTTCTGTTCAGATGGCCCCCTACAGGGTGGGCAGTTTTGTCTCCTGGCTTTCTCGTTACACATCCTGCATCTGCAAAGGAAAGCAGAAGGCTGGGAGTCTGTCTGTGCAGAACTCCTCCAGGGTCTTGGTAGCTGGGAAGGTGCTGCTGCCTTTCTTCAAGTTGCTTTGGCAACTTCCCAGCTTCTCCTTGTGTATCTCATCTCCCTGGTCCTTCCAGGTAGGAGTCTGACCAGCATCTCTGTCTTTTACTACAGAGCATGTGTTGTCTTCTCTCTACCAGTGGAAATGCCTCTTTTTTTGCCTTTTTTTTTTTTGTTTGCTTCATAGGCCACTCCCTATTATTTTAGGCCTTTTGAAAGCCTTGTCTCTCTCACAGTGCTGACACCAAGCACACCCATAATATCTGCCATTTCAGACCTTTGAGAATTTTCATTACATACTTAAAAATGGAAACCTCACTTGTTTCATATCATCATTTCTTGCCAGAACCAAATGGAGTAACTGGAATACTATATTGCTAAGGCAGAACAGATTGTCTCCTTGTATCCTACGAAATATATATAACATCAGATGAGAAATAATCAAAATTGTGCCATGAAGCAATAAATGCATTCCATATTTTTCCTAAATTTTTATTTTTAAAATTACATGTTTAGAGGGAAATGCTGCAAATGAAAGATAATTACATCTAGAGTATCATTCAGGTATCTTTCTCTGTGAAGGAAAGAAGTCATATACTTGACTTGGAACTGTTACTGTTGCCAGACAGATGTTCTGTCTCAAATACGGAGAGCAGAAAGAATGGAAAGTAACCTGGCAGTCTTACTCTAATAAATTGAAGTGTCAGGACAGTGTCTACCGCTTCTACAGCTTTGCCAGTCATTTTGTTTAAACATAAGTGATGTGCATGTTGTTTCTATACGGCAAGAAACAAATGCAGTTAAGTTAATGCAAACTACATCTCTTCAGGCTCTCTTCAAACCAGAAGTTGTCTGGCTTATTACGCCACTTGTACTTCTGGGACCTCCTGCAGGAGTAGGAAGGAGGAAAAAGCCACTTCCGCCAGGGCGTTTACAAGAGCTATAGCATAGCAAGAGGAAGTGTCTAGAGGAAGAGCCGGATATCTGAGCTGGAGTGGATTTACAGCTGCACTACCAAGGCAGATGGAGAGAACTGAGGCCAAGCACACATAAATGTATGAAAACAAGCAGCATGGGGAAGAGGGAAAGGAGCTTTAAATCTTTCAAGATGTAAATGCACTTCATGTCACTGAATTATGTCAGTGGCTAGCTGTAATTTTTGATGTTCATATCTTTACCAAGAGAGCAGGCAAAGGAAATAAATCCACAGATTCAGGAAATTAAGGCCGTTGTTCATTTTAAAGCCAATTCTGTGCATTTTCTCACTCAAGGCTGTCTTTCTTTAAATTTAGCAACTGTGTTCTTCCCTTTCTGAGCACTGCCCATACAAGACTATGGCACTGGGGCCACGTCCATTTATGCATCTTTCTTCTACACTGTAGGATTCCATTCTCTACTTTTACAGTTGAAGTACATTAGGATGGTAATTTCATTTACAAATACTGTTACTGCTCATGTGTTTTCAATCTTATGTGTTCCAAAAGGCTGATAAAGGAACTACACATGAAAAATAGAGAGAGATTTATCTGCACTTAAAAGATCTTTCTTTATCTTATCTTTCACATTCAAAAGCACTCAGATGATATTTTTTTCTGTTTCTGCTCTCACTGGGATCCCTGATAAAACTGTGTGTGTTTAGGATAATTAAGCTTTCTAACATGCATTGAGGTAGGGAGTAGGCATTACACTGTCCACACTCACAACAAACTTCAGGAATACAAAACAAGGGAACTCAGCATATCCAGATCTGACCAACTTACTGCACATTTCCTTCCAAATTCATTTAGAAGACTCACTGAATTAATTTTCTTTTTTGCAAGGAATCCGTGAAATAAAATTTCATCAGCTCCAGAATGAATACAGTAATATTTCCTATGGATTTAGATTGGGTAGTTTTGCTTCCATTAAGTCTTTCATCATTGCCGCATTCTAGTGTGTCTCTTCTATATATTGCCTATTGTCTGATAATGAGCAACTTCATGGTGGAGCTTTGCATCTCAGTTCTCCAACTATCTATTTCATGAAGTATAATGAATACTTAGTGTCACTGAGTCCTCTTCCCTCTCTAGATATGGGCTGAAATTAGCCAGTGGAATCAGAAATTATGACAGGAGGAGGAGAAAATAATCCATATAATATCTGTTTTCATAGCAAATAAGATTAACAAACAGACACAGAAAATTGACACAAAGGCTGTCCATAATCAAGCCCAGAGGACACGTCCCTTGCTTGTCTCCTGAAACCAAACAGCTTAGGGTGCGTGACTAGTTACTGCTAAAAATGTGCTGTCAGATATTTACCCAATGTGCTAATTCATTTCTGGGCTTGACTCAGCTCTAAAATTAATGCATTTCCTTTCCCTGGGCAGTACAAGGAGTTCCAGAGTGATAATAGTATTGACTTTAAGGCGTTGACCAAGTTATCCTATAGCTGCGACCAGCGGTAGAACAAAAAGCATCAGGAGAAAATTCTGAACAGAAACCAGTAAGAGTTCCCAAGCAAAACCACAGCTAAGGTGGGCTAGACAGTCTTGACAAATTCATGTTATATGCTATAAATCTCATTTATTCAGTGCTGAGACATCAGTTCAAATGATTGAGCTCAGAAGGGCATTGGTATCCATTTGATCCATGGCAGCAGTAGCATGGGAGGGAGGAAGGGAGAGAGAGAAGGAGGGAGGGAGGGGATCCAGGTGTTACGGCTCCTTTGAGATAAACTTTGGCCAACAATAGACTGTCACTTAAAAACTGTTGTAGAAGGCAACAGAAGAAATTTGTTTCTGCATGTAAAAGGCCAGTTTATATTCCCATTAAAACAAAGCTGGAAGAAAAGGAAGAAAATAGTGATTTTCTCTTGCATAACATAACTACTCTGAACTTGGAATTGTGTAAAGGCCGTATTTCCTGTGTGAAGCTACCTAAAGACAAACAAGCATGTTTGACTTCATGAGCTCTTCCACACCAATCAATAAATTCTAAAGAAAGATTTATTTACACAATTCAGTAACTCCTTGATGAGTCACTTTGCTATTTCAACTCTTTTCCATAGACAGTTAATAGTCAGATGGTATCATGCTAAAGAGGATTTTCCAGTCTAACAACTCCATTTTGCTCTATGTATTTTTAAATGTTTTTAAATGGATATTCCAGTGTTTGAAGTATAGGATATTTCTCTAGCTGACTGGTCAGAAGCTGGTCTTATCCAGTAACAACCAACAGCCATTCTTGGTCTGCAATTCTTTGGTGACTTCTATGAATTCATTTGATGTGCTCAGCAGAAGTGGCTGCCACTGGGCAGGAGGCCAAGTTGCAAAAGCGTCACATTTTGCACTAATCAGGTACCTCATTGCTGTCTGCAGTCATGGCTGGCTAACCCTTTGTGCACAGAAGTCCCATTAAGTTTAAACTTAGCTCCTTAAAGGGCATAGCAGGGGCTGGTAGTGGTAAACCTGACACCAAAAATAAATAGGAGCAGAATTTGTCCTGCCCAGAGAAATTATTCTGTTACAAGGAAGTTCAAGCCCTCTGGTATTACATTATCAGAGGGCTTTATCTGTTCACCTCCCTTTAGATGCAAAATTAACATTGCCTTTGAGAGCATGAATTAATTCAAACTCACATAGTTCCAGTCCCTGAATTCTGCCATTGATTGTCCACATCCATTTGACAGATTAAAATATTAACTGAAATTCCAAGTACCGTGTCCAAAAATACAAATTCATCTCTTTAAAATTAGCTGTCAGCCAGAGGAAAACTTCCCTTCCTTGCTGTGTATGGGGAAGAATCAATGACTGCATTTCCCTAGGAAGGTGGTTAAACCCACAGAGCTCTTGCTGCAGTTTCCCACTTCCCTGCAGTCAGGCAGCACTCCCACACTTTGGTACCTGTGTCTCTCTCCAAGTACACGGTCAGGTCATTTACTGTGGGAATTGTTCAATTATCACAGGTAGAAAATTCAGGCTGGTGGATATGGAAGGGTGAGAAAAAACCCGTCCTGCTAAAGATAAGGACTCTGCCCTTTGTGTAAACAGGTTAGGAGTTAGTTTGAATAGGGGAGATGCTGCAGAACACACTGGCTAAAGGATAAGAACATGGCATACTTTTCCCAAGGCTTGTATCCCTCGACTGTGATGGTGTATTTGGTGCCTGTCCCTCTTTTCAACAAACTTCTGATCTCGCTGTGAGAAGGAATGGGTCAGTGCATCTTGAATTGGGGCTTTCTGGCAGCAACAAGAATCTGGTTTTAAAACACTGCACATATCAGTTAGGCTTCACTAGCATTGGAAAACATGAATTACATTTTAAAAATCATTATTAATGTTTAAGATTATTTTGACCCCTCCATGAATGGAAGCAGCTGTTTCATACTTCAAAACATGCCATTTGTGGTCCTCCCTTCCTCTGTACCATACTCTGGAGGGACCAGAGGTGGTGTACATTAATCTCTAATATGTATTGAGTGTCACTGCTGTCATGCTGATGCCTATTGATCCTGTCCTGCCACATGCAGACTTTTCAGAGCTTTTGACTCATGCAGAGCTGGAAAAGGGCTGCGTAACTTCCTGCCTTCCTACAGCAAATGTGCTCTGCACCCTTCAAAACACCCTGGGACACAGCAAAGTGCCCTATGTGCAACAAGTGTATGCCTGGGTGTTCCCTGAAGGGAGCATAGGAGACACTACAGCAGGGTCTTCCTCCCAGAAGCGGGAGGAGGTGGCTCTGAAGCCTCCCATGGCATTCTGCAGCTTCAGGGAAAGGCTGAAAGGCTCAAGGGATAGGAACTGCTCCCAAAGTGGTCGGATGAAGGCAAGAAAGTCTGATAGGAGACTCTACCTTCCATCCTCTGAAGGAAGTTCCCCAACACCATTCAGGTGGTTTGGCAATGCCATGGTGCTAAAGAAACAGTGTGGTAACTTTTTTTGAGACAGTTTTTTGAAAAACATCTGAATGGCATCACCAAAATATACCTAAAGTGATCAAAGGTACAGAAAAATGCCAGAGTGGTCTGACATTCGAAGCCATATCAGTACCCTTTCAGGAAATAATATGCAAAGCTCTGGACATTTTTCCCCTCGGTTGTTAGAACTAGCATGTTAGCAGTGCTCTGCCACAGCTGAACCCCCATGTTAAAGCTGAGATCTCAATATCTTGGGGTCTCATGGATCCAGAATTTCATGAGGTGGATTTGATCAGAGTGGCAGGCTTACCATGTAGGAAAACTTATCATTTTAATCACCATTACTGTATATCTTGAAATCTGCACTAAACAATGGCATCTCTAATGATAATGCTCCAGCACCTCAATTTCACTGCTAGCTTTATCGCCCATCCCTTCTCATGCATTTTTTTAGTGGCTGTGTGCCCTTGTGCACACAGGAGAAGATCACGTTCACACAGAACGACTTATCTGTGAAATGCTGAGGTCAGTAATCACATGAAGCCAGCAGAGCACCACAGGAAACATGTCTCCATGCTGAAAGATGGTCTTGCTTTTGGGCAGACAAATCAAACAAAGCCCGTCCCAGCATTTTCTGATATGGAGTTCTTTGTTTTTAAGATTACATGTGAAGGAATAACTATCCTGGCACTGGTAAGCACACCATAGGCTAGGAGCTTTTTATTTGCTAGTTATTGTTTGTCTTATAAATGCTGAAGTGAAATGACGCAAGTGCCCTTTTTGTTGTCATATTGTTTGTTTTAGCTTTCATTGGATACAGTCCAATGGTACCTTTACGTAGGCTCCTGTATAATTAAGATAGTGTGCACATTCCCTGAAAGGAAATCATTAAGAGCCTCTCATGGAGAATGCACTGATTTTCATGTCTGTGCCTTTTAAGTAGGTATAGCTCACACTCCATCAATTAATTTCTTGATAGTCCAGGCATACTTCAAAAATTAATCCCAGGTTAAGCTTGCAAAGCAGCTTTCAGCTGAAAACGTTCAAGCTACTTTGCAGGCTATAATTCACTTGCTACAGACATGAATTTCTTTTTATTCCTAATTATAAGATGTTCCCTTCTCAGGATAAAAACCCGAAACTCCAACTTTTTTTTTCCTTCAGAGACACTTTAGAATTTGGGGAGGGTTGAGTTTTTTGTTTGGTTGGTTTTAAAGTAAAACAAAACCAAAAAGCAGCTCTATACCCTCAGAGTAATTGATAGGTGTCTTGGTTATAGATATTAAATCAAGAAATCAAGAGAAACAGGTATGGTTTGTGGGGAAGAAACCTGGGGGTTTAACAACTGAACAAAGACGATAAAGTACAGTTTTACTGTATATTTGCTGACCTGCAATTGCAAAGACAAGGCATACAGTTTCACATTGCCTAAAAATAACAATCCCCCATTGCTACAAACTCCCTGTAGCGTGTGTGTGTGTTCCCAGTCGGTAAGGTGTGCCGTGGTACCAGGCTGTCACTGCTGAGAGCCTGCCAGGCTGCAGTGCAGTGTAGAACCTGCTCCCCTGTGAGCTCTCCTTGGGTACTTCTGCTGTCAAACAGCCCTATCCCTGCTACAGCTTACCGTGGAGGGTGTTCCTCCTCTAGAGCTAAGGGGGATGTCAAGAAAACACTGTAAAACTAAACCATGCTTGTGATGCTAGAGAGGGAAAAGCTCTGCTACTGCTGTGTTCACCTGCCTTTATTATGAGCTCAAGCTGAGGACTGATTTTTTTCTCATCTTTACAACCTACCCAAAAATCTAGTGGACTTCAGGGGAGATTTGACATCTAAAACTGGTTTCTTGAGAAAAAAACAAATAAAAAATACAACATACAGTTACTACAGGCATATTTGTAGATGATCAGTGTGCAACGGTAAAAAATGGTTATTGAATAGATATTTGGTAAATTCTGAAATCTGCCGCTGAAGATGAAGCAGTAAATGCATTAAACCAGGAACTGCTTGACTCAACATGCTTCAGCTAAAATTGTATCAAAGTAGTTACAAAACCTGATTAAACAAGGCTCCATTCCCACATGCAACTCCACCTTGCTGCCTTGGCAGTCATAAACTGGTAACACCCCTTTTCTGGGTTTTACAAAGCTCATTACCAGTTAATGAACGCACAGCAAAGAGGTTCAGGTTTGTTTCCCTCACACTGATGGTGTTCAGGGAATCAATGCCCTCTGACAAAGGGCGATGGTTCAAAAAACACCCTTTGCATCAGCTCCTGCTTTCTGTCTGACTCCAGAGTCAGGCCAACACTAAGGATCTGTGCCAGCTGGAGTGTCAGAGTTCAAACCACCCTTCTCATCTACTTCTGCCAGGTGAAAGCTGATTTCCTTAAAAAAAAGGTGCCAGGGTGCTCAGCAGTAAAGATTGATAAAGCATTCCCACTTTGGAAGTCTGTCAGAAGACGAAATAAATTGCTCTAAATACAGATTACTATTTTTTGCAACATGCAAACTGCAGCCACTTAGAAGTCTTTTGTGCATTAAAGTGTGTCCTAATATATCAATATATCTTGAAAACCAGTGCTGTGATAGCACTTACATTGTGAATACATCCATCAGCTGAGCTTACTGCTTGCTGGAAAATTAGATACTCCGCTTTCAACAGTGAGGCCTTCCAGCTAAACTCCTATTCACCTCTAAATAGTGTATAAGGCCTCAAAAACTGCGATTAAGACAATTGAAATAAAGTAGTGAAAAACTCCATCTAAACAAGCTTCATCTCTACCATCAAGGACATTCAAAAAATTTAATTGCAATTGTATTTCAACCTCTCACCCACTTTTGGAAAACAGAAAACATTTCTTCCACCCCAATCCTTTGCAAAATTTCCATACTGCTTCTATTTAAATGAAGAAGAATGTGCAACATTTTTTCAGACCAGTCACAATATTTAAGCCTCAGGAATTTGTCTTCCTATAAAGTCACCACAGCTGCAGTGCAGTACCCAAGTATTTTTTACCCTTTGCTAACGCATAGGAAATGGATTAGAGAATGGAGGTGAAAGACAGCAATTCTCTCTCCTAAACATCACAAATATAAGATACTGTCAAATAATCCTTGCAGAAGTATATTAAAGACTGACAGATTCTTGACTCTCCTACTCTTCCTTGACAGCACCAGTTTGCTGTATAAATGGGATTTTAAGTAATTTAGCCTTCCCAAACAGTTTGCCCCGGAGAGAGTGTTCTGTACTATTCTGAGTGTGACAGGGACTGTCCCCAGCAGTTCCCAAGGGCCATGATGCATGCCGACACAACAGAAAGACTTTGGGAAGCAGATCTTGTCCTTGGGCACCAGCAGACTTTACTCTTGGAACGAGCAGGGACACAAAGACACCTCAGAGCTCTGGGCACCCTCCTCATAGGCAGCTTCAGAGAAAAAACACTGAACTTGTTCAGAATGGCCCATTACCCAGAGCTTACAAAAACCACCATGGAGCTGTGGTATGTTTAACAAAATGAATGTATAGGTACTATCTCCCAACAACCTATAGCAAAACTTCATCACAAGTCTAAACTTCGTAAAACCAGTGAACAGCTATGGGAGAGGCAGTGCTGCTCCTGAATAGAAGTGGCAAGCTGCAGTTCCTGAGCTAGTACAGTGCCCTGCTGGGGGTAGTTTTAGATGTAAAATGTACCTGGTAACTTGATTCCTACTATTGCTTTCTTCTAAGAAATATGAAAATTAAAGCAATTAAAAATCAAATGTAAGTCTTTTCTTCCAGATCTACTAAATATATACTGTAATAATAAACAAATAAATGGAATTGGTTAAATTCCTGCAGGTAGGTTTTCTCCCTGGAGAGAACAGCATCTGTGTTTGCTTCTTCTGAAGTTTAAGCTATTTGATAAGCACTAACAAACCTGTAAATTATATAGAGTCACAATCTATTTTCCCATAAAGCATTAATCCAGAAGGAAGGAGGAAATAAAGCAAAGTCCCTTTAAGAATGGTGCAGCATTCACCCACTCAGACACTGGACATGGGCAGAAATCTGGCAGATCTCCCCAGGCTGGTCAGAAGGCCAGATTTGCTGACACTTGGGACCAGAGTTGCTGCCAGTGCCCCCATCTAGATTTGCACACAGTGTCTTAGGCGGGCGTGTGGGCACTGGCAGCAGCTCTGGTCTCAGGAGTCAGCAAATCTGGTCTTCTGACCACAAACACTCAAGGCTTTGAAAGGAGAAAGAAAGATTTTAAAGTTGTGCCAGAAGAAGAAGGGCATGATGCTCAAAAATCACCAATTTGTTTCCTTTTATCACAAGCCAAAACATTGCCATCAACCTGTATTGCTTGAGAAAAACCATTAACTTTGTTTTGTCTGATTAGCTATTTTCATTAAAAAAAATTTTTCATTGGTAAATCTTCAGTAATAAACTGCTGGAACTGTGAAGTCAGATGCACACTCATCAGCAAAGGTGTTTAACTTAGCTTATTATCTCATGTTAGTCACAAAGTGAAAATACAGAAATAAAAGCTCTTAATCCAGAAGTATTGCCCATTTAAGCATTATGGGGTAGTTCTAGTCACGCAGTTTACAATATTAAGTAGAAATTAACTGATTATCATTTTCCTAATAACTTTGGGAAATTAATTGACACAATCTACTGATGCAAACATTTTCTTCCCAGGTGGAAGATGCCTTGTGACTCATGGACTTGCGGCACAGCTGCTTTTTGTCTTGTTCTGTGACCTGCCTGGGATATAATGTAATTGTTGGAGCACCAGGCACAGCTGCTCTACGTCCAAATGCTCCCACCGTGAACTCCGAAGCTGTCTGACAGTTATGCAGTAGAAAAAACACAGAACATGAAAATCTTTGGCACAGGGCAAGTCCATCAGCCCACATGCCAGAGAGCAGGTTGGACACCACTCCTGACAGTATGTGAAAGCATCTGCAAATGGATATTCCTGAATCTCCAACTTCTCCTGCAACAACTCTTTGGAAATTTTTAAAGAAAACTTTTTAGTTTGGCATTTTTAGGCCGAAGGCAAAAAGCTGATATTGTGGGGTCTTTGTGAAGATTAGCTAGGGGTCACATCCAGGAGTCACTAAATTGCACTTCTGCAATGAGCAAACCTCTACAGCTGTAACTGCACCTATGAGGAGAAGCTGCCCTGCCAAGCGGGAGATGCACTTATTTTCTTTCACATTTTAGGTAACACAGTCCAAACCTTTTCTTTTGGTTTGGTGATAGGACACTGAAAACCTATCTCTGTATACTTAGGAAGAACACTGGAGTATTCTTCATTTTATGGATGGACTTCTTTTCCTAGCAGAACTTTTTATGGGAGGAAAAAAACCCCAACAAACAAGCCTGAAGCAGATTAATTTTGAAAGTTCAGATTTCTGAGTATTTACAGACACTGCCTGTGTTTGTACTGGTGATGGTTCCTTTATGGGCTCAATATAGGAGATGCACCATCCAGTGATCCTGAGATCACAGCATCCTGATGGGCAAGCGGACAAAAACCAAGAAGTGAAACCAGGTTTCTGAGCTTAATCTCCCTTTCATGGCTACTCTTATACTTTCAACCTCTGAAAGTCCCTCCAACATGGACAAATCCAAAAATACCTCACTCTGAGCGCAGCTGCTGCTGGGCACAAGGCAGCATCTCTGTGGCTGCTCAAACCAAGATAAAAACATCATCAAAATGTGCTGCTTGGAGAAAAGAAGCGGAGAACATTTTCCACTACTATTCTGGAAATGGGGTCTTAAGGCTGCCAGTGCTATTAGTGCTCCATCAATCACTGATATCACTGTGGGCTCATTTTATTAAAAAATATCTTAGAGAAATCTTAGAGACCAAGTGAACCCTCCTCCCTTTTGCTTGTTTACCCAGATGAAATATTACACAATAAAATATTATGTATGCTGTGGTAATAAGGACAGGACCACATACTCAGGAAAAGATGATATGGCATAAAAAGTAAAACTCCAGCCCTTCCTTGCATCTTGAAGGAAAGAGTGATAGAAGTGCATTTTAATTATTAACTTGGATTAGCGATCACAATACCTGTGAAACTGCCATATGGCACATATTCCAGTGTAGTTTATACTCTTAATGGCCTCGAGCCTTCCAAGAAACAAAATCTGTGTTACATAAACTGTTATCAAAGTGGCCTTGCTTTTCCTTCCCCTAGAGCTGCAAATACATCAGCTATGCAAGAGCCATTAATGTGCAGTTAATGTGTCCAGTAAAAGTTTTAGTGAAACATAGTGTCATTGCTTGAAATAAGTGTTTGGATGGAATAAGACTATAAGAGTGGTAGACTTGAAGAAGAAATTCCAGCTATGTTACCCTTGCAGTTTTATTTGTTCTCAACAAAGTTCCTGCTGTGATTATGGCTGTGATTTAGACCAGTGTGAAGGTTGCAAGACATCAAGAACTGTGCTATTCAGCCCTTTAATTATTCAACTCAGCCATCCCTAAAATATCGACCTGTAATATCCATGAAAAGATGACACAGATACCTCCTTTATATTTTGCACAGATAGAAGAAATAAGAAACAGAACCAATGAAAGTGACATGAACAAAGTGGCATTACCTTATAGTCTCTATGAGGCAGAATCAAGCTTCCATCACTATTTTTCAGATTAATATTTTGTACTGGAGACACAATTTTTGATGCTTGTAAACATATATTTCCTTCCACAAAGTTGTTAAAAATAATAGTACATATTTATATGACAGCACCAAGATCAAAATAGCACAAGCTGATTTCCTGTTTCTCCAAAAGGCAGCGTGTACGGGCAAACCAAGGCAGGGTTTCCAGAAGTGCTTGTGAAAGGTCAAAAGTCAGTGTCCTCTGATTTTGAGAGAGAGATAGGTTTGAGGAGAAGAGAGAAAAGAGAGCACAAGGGAAATTATTCTTCAGGCTGTGGCCCAGCTGCAGGAGACTGCTTTCAAACCTTCCTCCATATTCAGTAAAACAAGCAAGGACCTACCAAAGGCACAGAAAAGACAGGTACACAGTCCCACATGCAATTTTGGTTAGTAGGAGTACATAATGGGTGAAGTGGATCCAAACTCCAGCTGCTGAGCTCTGGCTAGTGAATGTGCAGAGCTGTAGGGAACAGCATGGCTCTGTGCCTTTCACAGTTATAGCACTAACAAATGCAGGTGCTCACTGCTTCTTCAACTCTTTTTGCTTACAAAAGGACAACATTTCTCACTCTTTTTCTCTGCAAAGCAACTAAAGGCATTTCAGAGAAAAACAACTGAAATGGATATTGCAGAATATGCAAATGTCATTACGAGATTGAGTCTGAGAAAGGCATGTTGTATATACCAAATGTGAGGCCAATTAGCCTTTGAATGGTGGCATACAGTGGATTCATTGACAGGCTCAGCAGATCACACTTCTTTCTGAATAATCACAATCTGAGAAAAAGCTAAGATACAACAGAGCAGTAATTCTCAAAGGTTCACACACTTGCATGTGTGCACAGGAAGACACAATGGCAAACAAATCTCAAACAGAATAGCCTGGCTTTTATTTTTTTTTCATAACCCAGGCACTTCTCAGGACTCAATACCTCCTCCTCCTCCTCCTAAGAAAGCATCTGAATCAGTTCAACCTAGAGTGGAAGTGGGGGAAATAAGGGGAAAAATCCCATGTCATTTTGGCATTTGAATAAATATGAACATAGTTTCTGCTGTTTTATTTCTATCAGATTTGGCTTCTCTGTTGGTTGGGTGGTTTTAACAGCTGTTTGTTTGCACAGTTGTGCAAGTTTTTTTACAGCTTGTTAAGTTAGATTTGAGACTACAGCATGTGGTTCCCTTCAGACATAACTAAATTAAAATAACAAAGCCCAAAAAATTCCTTTTGGGCTCAAGGCTATTTGTTTAAAGTTTGAAAAGAATTAGGATCCTGTAATTCCAGGCATTGATATGAAACATGTGAAATGTTTCCTTCATATTACCTGGCTGGATGCACTCTGCAGCTGTATCCCACTTGCTCTGTGTATGCTGCTTGCAGAGAAAATTCTGGCTACAAACATATTACAGCCACATGCAACACACCTTAGAGGAGGGGTGACTGCATGAAAAGTAGTAAGTGAAACATGATGGCTTTAAGAGAAAGACAAACCAACCACCAAACAAGTGAACAGCAGGATATCTTTCATACCTTCATAGCCCGCCACTCTCACAGTTTAAGGATGTGTTAAAACTGGAAGAAAATGCAATTTTACTGGAGCACAGTAAAGAGAGAAGTGCCATGGAAATGACAGCAATAAAACAAACATTTTCTCAGAAGATCAAAATGCAACCCCTGAAGGGCTTTGCTGTAGCTGAAGGTTGAGAACAATTGTATACACGATGCACAGGAGTCAGCAATAAACTGTTACAGCCAAGTGCCAGCCAGAAAAAGAAAACAACTGAGACAGGAGAGAGACGTGCAAGAGCAATGAGAGTTGTTTGCTGTAACAAAGGGCAACTTCATACAATGGAGCTGATAGAACAATATTGGTCTTTGATGTAGTGACCCGTTCTTTGCTAGGCAATCTACATTTTTGGATGCTCAAGTGTGGGCAGGCGCTAAGAGAAAGAGGGCAGGGATGCATTAAGTACTGCTCCCTTGCCTGGGAGAATAACAGCTTGAAGATAGGAAGTGGCAGCGTAAGAACAAGCACTTCTGAGAAGTCTCAGAAGCAAAGGATTAAAAGGCTTCTGCTTGAATTTACTGTTTCCCTTTAATGGCTGTAGGCTGAACGTATGATTGCCTATCAGTCTCTTGGGCTATTTTTACGCCCATGTATGGGCATTACATCTCTTCTCTTCAATCCAGGCCTTTGGAGGTTTTCCCTGCACCATGAAGAAACAGAGTATATTACACTTTTTGCATTTAGCTACTGTAGGTTCAAGTCAAATATGTCTAATTCTTAATAATGGATACCTTGAACCCATGAGCAAGCTGCTTAAAAATTACTTTGGTTATATGGAAAACCAGTAAATACTAATACTAATACAAAGGGCATATTTGTGTCCATCTCTTCTAACGGGTTGTTGGAGGAACACAAAACATGAGAATCTAATCCTGTAAATTGCACAGAATGTTAAAAATATTTGCTTTCTGAAGACTGAACTTGTGGTTTGATAATACAAGGAAGGGAAATTCAGCTGAGTCATCCAGGAGCTTCTAAGTGAAAAATGAGATACAGCTTATAGACAGTTCCAATTACAATAAAATATTGATAAAAAGAAGATATAATATTATTTTCAGGCACAAATTCTTCTCTCAGGAATGCCAAGTTGCAATGTGTATCTCTATAAAATGCCAAGAATGCTCTTCCATTTTATAGTGAGTAACTACATTATCTTGCAAATCATGTCTCCTAGGGCCTACTGTATTACAGCCTTAACCCATCCCACAGTTTATTTGAGCATTTTGATGACAGCCCTAGTTATATTGTGCTGAGGCTTGTAGGATGGCTGCTAAGTTTGAGGGTGCAGGTGGTGCTCAGCTGCAGGAATGGAATTTGCAAACCTGAGCCGAATTCCTACATCCCCTGTGCAGTGAAAGGCTTCAATGCCTGTGGTTGCCATGTACAACATCCACATGGAAGAATACCTGAAAAGCTTCTCCAGATTTTAGCACCATCCAAATGCCAAATTATAGACCAAATCTGCTTTGAAGCAAAATGTCTTTGTCATTCTTCAGCGAAGAACAAGCTTACCCCGATACCACAACAGCAACACAGAGCACAAGACAGGGACCCTGAGTCTGCTCCTGTACAAACACCTCTGCTTTCCCAGCATCCACACAAAATGTAGCAGCAGCTTCTGTCTGAGCAACTAGAAACAAAACTTTTATGTGCCCTCAGTGAAGTCTCTTATGGTGAGACGACAGTGCCAGGTTCTCCTGGCCCCATGCATATCTAATGGAAACACTATGGCTTCGTGGTCTTCACAGAGAAGGGTGGAGGGGTCCCTTTAGCAGAAGATCTGCTGAGTTTAATGGTTTCCTGTCCAGCAAAAATGTGAACTGCAGTTTCTTTTGTCTGCAAATGATACTGAGGTAATTTCTCATACCCCAGCGAGGGCCTCCAGGTTGTTCAATAACAATGCTCCCTTCTGCAACCTACTGTAATTTTCAGTGACAGTGGGGATGCAAGTTCTGTGGTTTTTGCTGACCTCCTTTTAACCACTGAATCTTACTCATGCTCACATGACATTTCACAAATCAGCCCCACAGGCAGGCTCTGCGTGAGGAATCTCAGGTGGCAGAGAGGCTTATGTACAAAAGCAGTGGCTCTGAGCAGGCAAAGTGCAACCCTCAGAGCCTACACAGCTTGTCTGGCAAAAATATGGATACCCATGGATGTCTGGGTGTGTAAGTACTGGAGCTGTTGGAGGCCGATCTTAGGTGCAAGCGAATAGGTTTGGCTTTAATTTGCACTTTAGCTCTCTAGATGCCCTTTTTTTGAATCCGGCCTGACATTCTCTAACATAAACTCTGTTGTACTAATTCTCCAGATTATCCAGGATAAAGTTTGCTGAAAGTCAAGGCATCTTGTTCTAAGGGTAATTGCTATGGAGGTGTACATCACAAAAACACAGATACTACATCAGGAAGCCTAGACCCTCCAAAAGGCATTAAACCACAGAGAGGTGAAGGTTGGCATGTGTTCCACTAGGCCAAGCAAAAGACATTGCTAAAGCAGTTTGTAAAACTTTTCAAACTAAATGTTTCCAGTGGAAACTTCTGTTGCTGTGAGTGCTGCAAATGCAGGTAGCAGCAGAGCCCAGACACATACCCCAAGGCAGCAGGCAAGGTGAGCTCTCCTGCTCTCCAGACATGCAGCCCCAGGGGCCAGAGCTGCCTCTGGAACAGTGGCACGGCTGCAGGACCGGTGCCCCACTCTGAGGGAGGGCGCAGGGCAGCCCGGTGGCAGCTGCCAGCCCAGGGATCAGCCATCTCCGTCCGGCATGAGGCAGGCTGGGCTAAGTCCAGGCAGAGGGGAAGGGGGTTGCTTGCTCAGCACACACAAGCAAAGCTCTTGAGCCTTAGCACCAAGACTGCTGGGTGAGCAGAAGGTCGCCATTAAGCTGAGAACTGAGCACCTTGAGAAGCTGTGTGCCCCTGTTCAGCCCCGGAGGTGTGCTAGAGACTTACAGAGTAAGTACCGTAAGCAGCAAGCTGGTAGAGTGCAAGCAGGAAGGTGAGACGATTGAGATGGAAACAAGCAGCGGGAAATACAAGAAGGCATGAATGACTGACAAAAGTGATGACTGCAATTGAATAAACAAATACCTCAATTACAAAGTGGAAAATACCATAAAAAGCACACCACATCAGAAAAGGTTATCAAGCATCCATCATCCATTCAATTAAACATTCATAGCTCTAAGCTAATCATAATTTTTGGCTTGTTAGTCTTATGAGTTAAAGATCCTGGATTTCCTGGCCCACTTTATATCAGAAAAAGGGGCAACAAGACATCAGAATCACTGGCATCAGGAAGCAAACTCACAAAGTGTAACTACAGCGCTCAGACAATGTGAACAGAATTTTTCACAGTACCTGGCAGCCAGCTTGGAATGGATTTATTACTAGTCTATTAAACCTTTATTTTTTTAACAGCAATCTTCACCTAAATATGTATCTTCCCTTCTTTTCATCATGAAAATCTATTTCCCTCTCCTGAAGGTATGAAGTCATTGGCAGAACAACAGTATTCTCTTTAAATGTTCAATATATTTGCAACCAGCTGTTGCCTACTGGTACTCTCCGTGCATTACTGGAGCTGAGCTCATTCCACTCCTGTAAGGGTAACTTAGCAGAAGATTGGCCTGCCAAACCCTGCAGGAGAACAGGAGGATGCTGAGGCTGTAAGCACAACGCTGCATTCTTGAAGAAAGCTGTCTGTTTCTTGGCAACTGGATAAACAGGCTCTCTCCATTAATGTAGTCTAGTCCACATCTGCTGTTAAAACATTAGAGGAAATATTTGAGCCCTTTAAATTGTTGATAATAAAATTACACAGACAAGAGATTAAATTGTTCATTTGGAAACTGGTTTAATTAATAGCCTGGACATTTTATTCGTACCCTTTCTCAAGTCCGTGATTCAAGTTTCACTTCCTTTCCCTTCTGTAGCATCACTTGCTGTGAAGTTATGAGAAAGAAAGGAGAAAAAAAACTTGTTATTTTTTTTTCCAAGTAATTCAAGGCAGAGGTTGAGAACTTCCATTAAAATATACCTGCTCACTTATGGTTCAATAAAAGTCACATGCAACAGCAGGGTTTGGAAGGTCATTTGCCAGTCTTATGTCCAAGTCTCATTCTGACCAGGGCATTGTGTTTCATCTTCAGTGGCCATATTTTACACGTATATTTATTCTTTTTCACATGTTCTTTGTGCTTTCCCCCCTCACACTTGTGAAATGCTAACACTTGTCAGACTCCTGCCTTACAGTTCACAGGCAGCTCTCTCCATTTTAAGGTTTAAATCCTGAAGGTGGTGGGAGCTTTGCCTTTTAGGCAAAGTTCAAAAGTTGGCAAATATCCCTTATGAGCTTGTAAACACATTTCTCTGCCTAAAAGGAACTGTCAGATGTTTCTAGCAATGAGAGGGATGCACTCCCCTCATCTACTTAATGACTTTTATATTCTAAGACTCTTTCACCTGCTATAATTTTCGTACACTAGTTCCATTATTAAACTCTTACAGCACAAAGCAGTCACTGCTTAAGACAAAGAACTATATTAAGTAACTGTCATTGGAAAAATCATACCTTGGGCACAGGAGCTCCACACTTCTACTAGGAAACAAAACTTCTCCAAGAGTCTCATGAAGGGGCTCCTCATGGAGAAATATATACATTATTTCAGACCCAGTCTATCCATGAACCTCCTTATATTTTTAGTGTGTCATCAAGTAAAAAAATAATTCCTATTTTAAAAATAACTATTGCTTCCTACACTGCCTCTTTTGGGGTAAAAGCTAGAGAAAACTTTGATTACAAAGGCGTAGCTTTTTCTGAGACACTGTTTAATGAAGCCACTTTCATTTCCTGTTGATCAACCTTACATACTTACATTTTGTTGAATGACAAACAATAGCCATGGGGAAATTAAACACTGAAATCTGCAGACACTCTGTAACAATATTTGTTTAACAGCTGCCGAACTCTGGAAGTAACAGCAAAGAGTATTATGTAAGAAAATCCTGTAACCCAAACACATAATATTCTGGTTAACATCACATTGAGGCTCTACTTGCTTAAAACACCAGTTGTTACAAGAAAACAATGTTCTGCTGAGGATCCACACTGCAGGACTATTTGTTCAGTCCAGAAACGTAACAACCTAGAAATGTTCAATCAATCAAATTCAGGTAAATATATAATTGCTATTTCTTTAAAAGGAAACAAATATATAATACAACCAATGACTTGGTCTTGCTTCATCTTTGGGAAAAAACATTACTGGAATGATAGATTGTACACTAGATTGTTCCAGCCTTCAGAGCTAAAATTGTATCCACAAAAATAAATCTGGACCCATCAAAAGCTGTAAATGCAGACCTAGACAAAGAGTTGACAGAAATAAATGAACTAAATGGGCCTATATTTCTTAGCAGAATGTACCAGATTTCATGCCATGATTGTTTTATGATAGTAAATTGAAAACAAACTGCTATTGTTTAATCTTGGTAAATAAAAGATATTTTTATGAGCATTGACCCAGAAGAAAGTTGACTGTTGGCCAAATAGGTATGTTTTTCCAGTGCTACGAGACATTTTTAACTAAAATCTGGAGTGGGCCAGTAGATTAACATAGTTTTAAGTGATATCATAAATTGTATGTTTGTTTGGCTGTTACCAGAGACACTTTAAAAGTAAGTGAAGAATTACCATTTCAAGAAAGGCCATATAACCTTTATCAAATTAGTAATGCTACTTATTCATTCCAGATAGATGAGATTTCAAATAATTATCCAATATACAAATAATTCAATTAAGTCAGTGCAACACTTCTAATCTGGTTATCAAGTTTTACACAAATTGCTTCAGAGGGCTTTTAGACAGCCTTGTAGGAAATCAATTAGACAGCAGAACACCTGGTAAAAGTATATAATTTTTGAATAAAACAGTATAATGTTCATCTGCAACAGTTAAAAGTTCCTATGAAAAAAGTTGGGGTAGGTCCCTCATCTAGTTTTATGGAGTTTCACTCAAGTACAACCAACTGTAAAGTTTTAATTCAAGAGATTTGATTGTAAATATGCAACCATTGAAGACAAATGCTGGAGACCTCCTTGTCTTCTGCTTTAAAAGAGCACAAAATAGTACCAGTGAGGAAAACTGAGTTTATTCTATTAAACCAAGAGTCACTTTTCCATCAGCCTTGTCAGAGTTATTGCATATGACAATATCATCATCTTAGCTCACCCATTAGTTGATTTTACTAGGATTAAACATGTCAGTTTTATGCTGTTCTAGGATGAATGTTGTAAGAAGAAAATCAAACCTCTTTTCCTGATGCATTTTTCTTTTCAGCAGAAACTTAGCTAAGGAGAACTTTTTATTTAAAAATGCTGTGACTGTCAATATTCATCTCACTCCAGCTCCTTGAAACTTTTTGGCCCCAGCAAAAAAGACAATTTTTCCCCTTTGTGCCATCCTCAGGGGACTTCTTCCTTCAGGATAGGGTCTGCATGCATGTGGTCACAGGTACATGCTGTGTAGCCAGACATGGGGCCAGAGAAATACAAGGTCCTGAGGCAGGCTTTACCAGCATCAGATCACTGGCACAGGTGAACAGTGTAGGGAATCACTCAGCTCAGGGAGAGCCAGATGGGACAGGCAGGGAGAAAGGAGGCCATTCAGCAGTTTTTCCTGCCTTTATACCTGAGCACTCGTTCAGAAACACCAATGCTCTGCTCTAGACAAGCTTTATTTTTTTCCATTTAGCAACAGGTAGGTTGCCTTTAACTACAGACCTCAGTGCACAGGATAAGGACAGGAAATATAGAGCTGACCATTCATGGAGGGTAAAGCCAGAGATCAAGATAAAATACACAGTGCCAGCTGCCAACACTGAGGCTGAACAAGTAAGTAAAAAGCCCCTCTAAACAGAGGGATAAAGAATGTCTGTTTTACTGATCTTAAAGGTCCCCTGGGTTGTCTCTGCATTGTAGCACAGGAAATAAGGTTGGGACTGGGACTTCTAACTTCCCATTTGCTTTTAAGCTTCAAGAATATGTCAACAAGTCTGATGCTTAGAACATCAAAGCAGCAAGAAACATGAGCGAACGCTAGAGGAAAGATAGGCAAAAGGACTAACCTAAAGCATCCCCCCCCCACTCCTTGGTTTTTTTAAAATCTATTCATACAGGTGTTTTTTAATACCTTCTCTTCCTCTGACCAATTAATTAGGTATTTCTATCCTTACAGTTCTGTTAACGTCTCAATAATAGAATATGGCCAGACAATGTTTAACTGAGCTGCACCATCTTTTTTTTAATTTTTAGCTTTGCTGTGTTACCCTTTCAAAGGCTGTTCTTCCCTTAGTACCAGTAGGGTCACCTGGAAGGATCTCTGTCTATCCAGAAGCTCACACACAACTTTCTGCAGCCACTTATGGCGTGTCCAAACAAATCTCACAGGAAGTCAAATGCCTGGGCTCTCTCTATGGCTCTGCCACTGTTGAAATGGATACCACAGATGTGATGGCATTTTCAGACCTTTGCTTTCCCGAGAGCCACAGTGCTCTGCTCACTCACTGCAGCTGAGGACCAGCATGTGGGGTCCAGCACTGTGCCCCAGAGGCAGCTCTGTTTGGAGGAGCTCCTGCTCGTCGTTCACCTTGCCTCAACCTCAGTTTTCCTCCTCTGTGATTCTCTGTTCAGACACAGCTGCAAAGGGCATTAGTGGGGGAGATCTGGATGAACTGCGCTTTGTTTTTGTGGCACTGGAGTTTCCAGTTCAGTTTATTTAAGGTAATAACATGGCCTCTGGTGAAGGCAACGTCTCAGTCGCTGCCATTTCAGTGCCACAGATGCAGTGAAAAGCTGACGCTCACACTTGGTGTGCTATGAAAGGTAATTTGAATTTCTGATGCATTCTGGCACAATCACAGTGCCCCAGCTAATGCTTTTACATAGACACCTCCAGACAGGGTGATAATTTTACACTGCCTTTCTTATTTATGTGCGTGGCCCACCACAAGCCATGGGATAGGTGATGCAAACTGACTCGCAATTGGATTTCATGTGGGTGCTGGTTTCTGATGCACATTATGCTACTGTCCACACTTGGAAGCAGAGCAGAAAAACTTGCTCCCTGCCCACATAGAAGTCTGGTTAACTTCCTTCAGAGTCTATCTTGGGTGTATACCAACATGTATGCATTGCAAAGAATTCATTAATTCAAGGGACTTGAATCCCTGCATGAGAGAGGGAACATGCCAACGTAGTTTAACAAATTTAACCCATTTTCTTTAGATTCTTCTGCTTAATGTTATAGCTCAGACAGCAGTTTCACAGGTAGTCCAATAGTAACAAATCAGTCCTGGTTATAATAAACTTTTTAACCCTGGCTAATTTTTTGGTGAATGTAGATTTTCTTTCTGAACAGTGAAAAAATCTTGCTAAGCTCAGACTGTGACAAAAGCAGCAATAGCTCTGTAAAAGGATGGCTACAGATAGAGTGAAAACAGTAGGGCTGTTTTTCACGTTCTCCTACTTAGGCAAATTGACTTAGTGTATCTTGCATGCTCTTATCCTATACATCAATTAAATTTCTCACACCAGCCTAACATGCTCCCAGTTCCACTGAAATGTTTTTAATGAACTGCATTCAGCTCCAATTTATACTAGAGATCCCACCTACTTACACAGGATTAATTGCCCCCGTTTTTTGTAGCTTACCACCCTGCACCTGTCAAGGTCCATACAAGGTTGCCCATATTGCTGGTGCAAATGGAACCCCTCCCCAGCCCACTGGGTGCAGCACTGGTTCCCATCCCTGCTAATTCCAGCAGCATGTCAATCAAACTTCAGGTACTGAAGTGTTTGCTTGCCACATGTTCTTCTGTTTCTTCTACTTCTTAAGATATAAAAATGAAACACTTAATAGTTCTTAAATAAATATAAACTCCCATGTTATTACAGGCCATTCTCCATTACAGGCAAAACCCAGTGTTCCCTAGAATCATAGAATGATTTGGGTTGGAAGGGACTTTAAAAGTCATCTAGTTCAACTCTCCTGCAATGCACAGGGGCATCTTCAACTAGATGAGGTTGCTCAGAGTCCCACCCAACCTGACCTTGAATGTTTCCAGGGCTGGGGACATCTCCCACATCTCTGGTAAGCCTGTTCCATTCTTCCACCATTCTCATTGTAAAAATGTCCTCCTCATATCTAGTCTAATTCTACCCTCTTGCAGTTTGAAACCATTACCCCTATTCCTAACTCAGTCAGAGTTAGAGAGCATTAATTTGTTCATCTCACTCCTCGTGCCAGAAACCTCAAGGTCACATCACGCCCAGCAGTGCAAGCTGGCTGTGCCAGCACAGCAGTGGCCCTGCTATTCCAGGCTCCTCTCCCAGAAACAGCACAGGCAGCAGCTCCTTTTACAACAGCTCTCAGCTAACACAGCATTTCTGTACAATAGAAGTTTTTACTCTTGCATGCCCAAAAATTTCAGTAGAAACACCAAATGAATGCAGAACAATGGTGCTTTAATGCTTCAGACTTGAGAGAGATTACCTCCCCTTTTAGGGGGAGTGGATCCATGTGTTCTTACAGTGCTGCTGAAGGCCTGTGCTGATGAGGGGGGTCACCAGGAGGGGAGAGCACCCCTCCAGACAGCCCCGTCCCTCCCGCCTCCTCTGGCAGGGAAGGGCAGAGCTCGGGGCTTCAGCGTTACTTGGTTGCTTTCATGGAAAGGAGCTTGGCTGTGCTCAATAGCCATTGAGCACATTCCTCGGATGCTTTTCTTCTGTGCTTTGTAAATCGGGGTTGGAAGTTATTGCTGAAAGCACAGGAAGTTAAAAATCACCTTTTTGAGCCTTCTGTCACCTCAGGGTACTTTTGTGACAAAATGACCCAGGCTTGAAGGATGAAGCACCTTTTATAGCCCCAATAAGAAAACAATTTACAAAATAATGATTTACTGACCTTACCACACTCTCAGCTGGCACTGTGAGTTGGTAAGTAGCAGTGCCCATGAGCACAAGCACAAGTTGTACCCCGGGTAATAAGAGTCCAGCTGTCAGAGGGGCCAAGGGCTCCTTTGTAGCCTGTTGAAGGCGGCATTTTAAAAACCAGCATGGTACATTTTATCCACTGAAATTAAACAAAGGTTTTCTGTGATTAAGAGCTACATTTTCAGTGCTCACCTTCCTACTTAGAATAACATTAAAGCTCCCAGGGGAATTTAAAGCTGAAACCTGGACAACCAGGACACAACTTTCTCCTGCATGGATTCAGTGTGAAAATCCATATCATTAAGGCATTTCACAGTAATTGAGATCCACGAGGAAGGCATTTTAAAATATTTACCCTATATTAAATATTTAACCATAACAGAAATGAGGAATAGTTAAAGTGTTTACTAGAATTTCTTCTCTTCCAGAATTTTCTATTTAGGGACAGAACTACAGTCTAGGGGGCAACACACTAGGGCAGGACTGAGCTCTACAAGAAGTCAATGCTAACTCAGGCCGGGAAGCAGAAATCAGGATTCCTTCTGCCTCTCCCTGAGTCAGACATCATCCTCCCAGAGCTTTCCAAGCTGAGGTAACTATTTCAATTTATGGCTTGCAACATATATTTTTTTTTTCTCAATTTTTGCTTCCAGCTGCATATTTTTATAGGACTTCTTCCCTTACTTATTTAAATACTGGCTTTAATTATCCCAGAAAATATTTGCTTTTGATTTTCTTGTAGACACTTTGGAAACTGAATCTATAAAAGAACAAAAACCCGGAAAACCTTACTTTTGCATTCATTTAAAGGTTTTCAGTTAAAAACTGGGGATAAAGGAGGAAGGTTTTGTCCAAGCAAATTTTTAATCAGAAAGCTTTATAAATTATGGGAGGATTGCTAAAGGTCAGCATGCTATAACCAAATTCCAGCCTGTTAAATTACTGCTATACTGCGCGTCCAAGAAAATCTGTATTCAACAGCTGTTTTTTTTACAGGAGATCATCAGGAAGAGGCAAGCAGAGTCATAGTCTCATTCTGCACTAAATTCAGGTTTTGAAAGGATAGATCTGTCCCTCTCTAGACACAAGACAAAGTTAAAACCTGTCTTGTTGGACTTGGACACTACTGTGATGTTTTAGAGTTGCTTTGGAGTCAGACATTACCCAAATATCAGTATCAATGAGGAAAACAGGAAGGGGAGCTGGAAACCAGCCAGCTCTGCTTCTCATCATTTACACTTGCTGCTGTTCAGACTAATTTTTTATCAAGTCAGAGCAGATTTGTCTTTATGACATAGCTGATTAAAAACTTCCTGAAAAAAAAAAAAAATCTGTGGCTGATAGTCAAATTAGGAATCAGTGTGGATCCCAACATCCTGCCACTTCTGAGGAGGTCAGTACTCTAAAAAAACCCCAAACCTGAACACATGTACATCTCCAAGAGCTCTGCAATTACTTAAAATTATGGAAAGCAACTGTTACTGCCTAGCATGTGCTAAAACAATTGTTTCCCAACACTGTCAATTTGGTTTCGCAAGACCAGCGCATGAAGTATGGAGACATCTGGATATTTCAAGGTCAGTGTGGTTATGGATACAAATTCAACAGCAGAACCATGTTCTGCTCTGCAAAAGGAGAGGCCTTTCTGGGCACAGCTTGAAGCAACCAGACCACAAGCATTTCATGTTTCTCCCACTCCATGCACCCTCCTCCCATCCCTTCCTTACCTCCTTTGTGGTTCCTCTTCCTAACTCTGACACAAACACAAGGCAAAGACTAAGAGTAAAATAGGTGCTTCTGGATGTGGTGAAAATTTTGAAAATGCTCAACCTCTGTCCAGGTTTTCATTATGTAAATATTTGATGCCACACGCAGAGAAGAGTTTTCACAAGCAGGAATACCAAGACTGAGGGAAAAAAACCCCACAAATAAAACCAAAGGGCATGAGTGTGCCTGGAACAACACAGTGCCTAACATTTTTGGGCAGTGCCCTGCCTGTGGCATGCTGTACCTCCAGCAGCTTTTTCATCCAAGACCCAAAGCTGGAGCACCCATCACAGGAGCCTAGTCACAGGGCTATGGGGACTCTGACTCAAATATATTCACTGTTTTAAAGACTGGTGAAGTTACACAGTGCAACAAAGAAAAACTGAAGAGGAACATTCAAACAGATTATCATGACCATTCAAGGTGCCACACTGCTTTTTTAGATAACCTTTCAAAGGATCACATTTCTTGTTTCCCTTATTCTTTATACATGAATATCATGTTGCTACAATGCAGACAATTTTTAAATGAGAGTTAGATATGAGGTTAAAATAAGAAGTTTAGCTTACCACGGGATTTTTTTTTATTGCTTGTTTTGTCTTTGAATCATTTCTGACCTTTAAAAAATGTCTATTCCTGGTTTACTTACCAGTGTGTTTAGTTACCGCCTCGATGGCTATAGAGTTCATTATAACTAAGAATGTTTTAGTAATAAGTTTTGAGCTGTGCAGAACTACTGAAATTTTGAACCCACATCACAAGTCCTGAAGAGTTTTCAGTAAAAAATGGTATGGAATAATACAGAATACACAGAATAGAGGGTGAACGGTAAAAAATAATTAGTAGGGCTTCATTTGGTAGAAGAGGGAGAAGATACAAAGCAAAACTCTGGAAGGAGCAGGGAAGAAGAAAGATTTATTATATAGTGCTTCAAAGACCAGTGATTTAAAGGGTTAGCTACAGCTGCACATGCCCACCAGGATGGGGCTTGGTTTATTTTTCAGTGACAAGGATTATCCAAAATTATCAGACCAGAGAATCTACTGCTACCCAGCTGTAGCACAGCTACAACTGCCCTATTTCATTAAGTAGCTGCTGAATTAGAGACTGGTCTACCCAAGGGTGACCATGGTTTCCACACACTACACTGGATGTAAACAGCCTTCCAAGGCGCTCACACTTCCTTTTAAATTTGCATTCTTTTGTATGATTCTTTGTTTTGTTTCTCCCTACAATGGCAAAGAGGGTTAAACAACCCCATCCTTCATAAAACTAACATTTTTAATAAGCTAGACGCAAAAAAAACCCCAAAACAAAAACAACAACAAAAAAAAAAACAAAACAAAAAAAACCAAAAAAAAACAACAACCAACCCAAAACCATAAAATAAACAACGAAACACCAAACAATTTCACTGCTTCTTACGGGCAAAAGACCAAGTGAGATGTGACCTGGCTTTAAACACAAGTGCCACTGTGTTTTCCCCCCTTAGCTCGTCTTTACCTAAATAAGGTTGTTTGCAGTAACACATCTGAAATAGAGCATTAAAGCAAATGAAATGCATTAGCTTTAGATTTTAAAAAGGTGTTTCCAAGGCAGAGGGGCACAGCAGTCCACAGAAATAAGGACTTGCAGAAGCAAACAAGCATGAGGGCCTCAGGGACAGGACGGACACCCCTCACATTCCCTGGCAGGTCCCCAGTTCAAATCCTGGGTCAGCATTAAGAGTGATTAACACTGCACTGGCCATATAAGCACTTCCTGAGAGGAGCATTGATGCTTTTAGGTGGTTTGTGGTATCAATAGCAAAGCTCTGATGAGCAGAAAGCTTGACCTATCCTTCACCCCTGGTGAGACAGAGCTGGAGCTGGCTGGGAAGGCAGGATGCAGAAGCACACTGTTAGACCTGCTGTTTGAAGGAAGGGAAGTGTAATGCCCCTGAAAGGACCTTACTTCTTTCATGTTATAGTAGAGAAGTTCAAATTCATGACCTTTGAAGGGAGATCCATCCGGAGACTTTTTTATTTTCACATAAATGAAACAATTACAAGGAATAACCTTTTCCTTTATCCCTCAAGAAAGTTTCAAGCTTAGTTAGCAACAGTTATTTCTATGGCAACAGACAGATATAAACACAGGATTACAATGTTCAACAAAGGATCAAGAAAAGGAAGAAATAGGACTTGAAGAGGGGAGTGTCTGGAAGACCTGTAAAATAAGACAGAAAGTTACTAGTTTTCTTAAAATGTGCATTTCTTCTTGCTCCCAACAGGACTCTTTTTGGTAAAAAATTTGAATTCAAAAGGAAAAATGGCACAGGACTATACACCACTTTTTGCTGCAGGCATAATGGAGTCCAACAGCTGGGATCACTGAAATTTGGGACAGAGCATGACAGAGTGCCTTGCTTGGAGGGCACTGCAGCTCACAAAATTAACTTTGTTCTAGAAGCACATACTTTGAATTCTGCTACAGAGATGGAATCTAAAACACACACACGTAAATTTAGAATTCTTACAAACACTTACGCACACTAAATGGAGATGAGCAGGCAACTCTAGTGTTGTCAAACCAAAACTGATGTTTGAGGAGAAGCACAAATGATACATTTTAGAGTTTACTTTGCTGTGAGCAAAGTCACCACTCCCTTTTACCTGTGCAGTCATTTACACCGCTCCCAAATGTGACCACTACTAACATAACAGCAGCAAATCCTTGGCTGTTTTTCCCAACATATAGAACTGCAAAAAGCATCACACAGTGCTGAACCGAGCTCTGTGTAAAAAGCAGGTATTTTCTCTCCCATTTTACACTTCTGTTTTCATCAGCAGGGCCAGCAAAACCTCTTGGCAGGGGCAGCCAAGGGAGCAGCTGCCCCAAAGGGTGCCCAAGGGCCCATCTCCATCACAGCCTGGCTGGGGAACACACCAGGGGCTGTTTCAGGAGAGCTGACCCCCAACTGCAGAGTCTGTGTGGCAGCCTGAGCCAAACACATGGGGCCAAGTCTCAGTTGTTACTCAGGCAAATTAATTTTGTGCAGTACACCCAAACCAGCTCAAGCTGCAGTTACTTCCTTGGATTGCTCTACAGCAGACATTGCACAGGAACATCTGTCTCCTTGGGGGCCAGTTGAAGGAAGAAAGGTTGCTTTGCTGTTTGGGTTTTCTAAAATCACCACCCTCACTTATCCCAGATATATACTTCTGCATGAGACAGAGAAAGAAGGAAAAGGAAAGCCCAGCCTGCGCAGCCCAGCAATGGGTTTGAGGCACAGCCCTATTAGCAAGGGGGTCTGGGAAGAGACAGGTACATGGGAAGCTCCTGACAAGCAAAACACAAGCCAGGCCATAAAGAAAACTTCGAGCACTCATGGCTAATCTGGAGCATGCCAAGAGAGTGAGGGTCATTCCTCCTGAGATATAAGCAATGAGGTCAGAAACCTTCTCATTTGTAGAGTAGGAGGGAAGAGATGTCCAGCCCACCGAAGAACAATGCAGGAACATCTGCTGTGGGTGAAGGGCTGACCAGCCACTGAACAGTTTGTCAGAAAGCCAATAATAATGATAGCAATGAAATAATTGAATAATGTTGCCTAGAATTAAAAGTGGAAGGAGAAACCATTAAGCATCTTCTGAAGCTTTAAGTAACTGTTTATTCTCAAAGGCAGGGAGGATTGAAAGCAGCACATAGTGCAGACAGGCCTAAAGGCAGGAAGGTCTCTGCATCCTTCAGCACCTTTGCCAAGAGAGATGCTGTGCCTCATTATTCCTTGGTAATACCCCTTTTTGCTTTTAAAAAATCCCAGTGAAAGTTCTCATTTTGCTATCCAGGCACAGAAGTTGCCTTTTGGAAGTCACGTGCAAAAGCCCAGCAATATCTCACCCACAAGTCAGCTCTGTGCTGGCAGGAAGATGCAGTGACAGCAAATAGTGCCAGGCAGAAGAGAATGACAGAGCCCAGAGTTGTCACTAACTTAGCAATGACAGTTCCCTGAGTGCCTGGAGTCACTCTCATCACTTCTAAAACGTTAGAAATTAATCTATTTCTTTATACATAAATAATTCACCCAGAGACTGATTTACTGTACAGCTGTCAATGGATCTACAGTGCACCCATGCTTTGCCTATGAAAACAATTCCATAGCTGCTAAGAACATAAGAAAGGATGCCTATTTCCAAATTGCTTTCCAAAGAAGTGGAAGCTGTCATAATGTTTAACCTTTCCTCTAGTCTCCCACCAACACGAACCCCTCCCCACCCCACCCCGCGGCTCGTTCCCACACCTCAGATATGAAAGCAGATAAGGAGGTCCCCCCCTCGCTGCTTCCTGATGGTGACTCACGGCTCTGAGTCAGCCTTTGTGTTCCAGGGAACCTGGAAGGCTTTGAAACCCGCTGTTGATTTTGGCAAAACCACCTCTCCTCGCTTTGAGGGTGAAACAATTTACACATAGCATTTTTGGTCTGAAAATAGCTGCTGAGATGCAAACAGCAAGAGTATGGCCAAATATTTTCTTGTCCTTGCACTGCAGAAGTAGAACCCTCCCTGTCCTGGGGCACAGCTGCACTACAGTAAGCCACAAAACACCAGCTTAAACCCTGATGGTCCGAGGAAGACACACTCACGGCTCCTCTTTCATGCACAGAAGGTACCACTATTCATGACTTTGGACACAACCACCTCTAGAGGAACTGGCCGCCTTTCAGAGATGCCCAAGAAAGGTGTTGTCAGCTGCTGGATCACTGTCTGCTTCCCATAGTCAGGTGAGCTGAAGACAAACAGTACCAATTCCAGCCCTGACGTTAGTAAGCCAAACTCCTTCCTCCTCTGTGTTCCCCAGTGTATTCCTTCCAGTAGAGCCAGGCCACTCTTCAGCAGCTCATATTAAAGGGCTTTGCACCAGGAGATGCAGGCTGGAGAAATGTCTTTTCATAAACAAGAGTTTGCCCCAACTCAGTTGAGACACGCCAGCAATGAGGGAAATTCTGGCAAAGACACCTCAAGAATCCTTGTGTGTCTCTGCCTAGCCCTTCTCTGTCTCCACAGATCAGCACTTTGTAGTTACGTAGAAAAAATCCTCTCATTTTTGGCGGAGAAAAGCTGCCATATTTTTATTAACATGTTTGAACATTACATCAGATGCTCATCTCAAACGTTCATCCACTTCTGGGCCTACTTCTGGATCTGTTTGACAAAGCCTTTAATTAAATTAATTACACTTTAACATATATATTTTCATTTCCTTTTGCAATCCTATTTCAGACATCTTTTGATCTCTCATTGTAATTCCAAACTACATTCCTTCTCTTCATGTCTGTTTGGTAAACACCTTTACTTAGGCCAGATTCATTAGCATTTTAATTATTTTCTCACTCCAGGACTCGTCTGCTATCCCTTCTTCCCACAGTATGGCAAAGTCAGACCATTTCTAGGTTAAACCCTAATTTCACTGGAAAGTCTTAAAACATAAGTATGACTGCATAAAGAAAACAGAAAAAAAAATCTATAAGAAGTACAATTAGTTGATACACTTCCTTTCAGAGTATAGCTATTGTTAAAGAAATTATTTCAAGGAAATTAGATTTAATATTCATTAATAGGGTTTTTGCATGATAAGGCAAAGAAACTTGAAACATGTCAAAACACATGAAAACAGTTAAAATATTAGTTGTCACAGCAGTTTAAGTTTGCTTGAATGAGTATTGAGAAAGGGTAATCTTTATGTGCTAAAACTTAGAACAGATTTTAACCTTAATTTTTAATTTAATTTTGGGAGTGGAAAATTCAAGTACATGTTTCTTTGTTGAGACATTCAGATGAAAGTACATTTGCAATAATTTTAAGCTGTATTTTCATTGACTGAAGAACATATTTCACCACGGAGAGGAAAAATAGGTGTTAAAATTCCAGCTGTTCTATAAGACTGAAGAGAAAGTCCTTGGTCAAGGCTACATGAGGGATAAGGGTCAGACCTACTGATAGCAGGCTAAAAGCTTCCCATGCTTTTACTTATCTCTGTATTTAATAAAGAAAGTCTACATGCAGTATTCTTCTCATGGAGGGTAGAGGTGACAGCAGTTCACACCTCTACCTGACTAGAAACTGCCCCATTAAACCACTCCACTGCCTCTGCTGACAAATTCCCTTAGAACCCAAGTTGCTATTTTAGCTGAATTCCCTTCCAAACCAAAGACGGGCACTTATGTTTACATTAATCAAAATTAGCTCCTGATGGGCATTATGTAAGCAGCATTAAAACACGCACATTGTACAACTGGCTTCCCAGGCAGACAAGTTTTTTATCTTGCTAAGCTATCCAGGAGGACTTCTTTTTTTTTTAGCATGACCCACTCCTCCATGCCTTCAAAATGCACCTGCTTTCCTCACTCCCAGTCCTGTGTGAGCACTGTGTACACTGCACCACCCTTGTTTCCTCTCCTGACATCAGCAGGTATCTCACACTGCTCTACCTGAATCCCTCAAGGATCAACAAACAGAGCAGGATCTGCCATTACAGGTCTGGGGCTGCAATCACTCCCAGATTTGATTGTAAGCAGAAATGCTCTTCTTCTACAGTGCTTTTCCAATTTATACCTCTAAAATCCTTCAAGTAATTCTCCATGTGAAACTGATGCAGGGCAGCAAACAACAATTACAACAATCCTTTGAGGTCCTCATAGCCAGTTGTAGACTGAAACAGGATGTAAAAGCAACACAGGAGCAGCCAGAAGATAAACAACATCACTTCCCACAACAAACAAACTCTTCAGTTTCACCTGCTGCATTCAGTCCTACATTCCTAATGTTCTATGCAGGTTGCAAAAGTCTTCTCGAGACCCAGCATATCTGATTTCACACAGGCACCTGTAAATGTAGGGCATTGATACTAGGTATCTGTTCTACTTCTGCAGTTTCAACTAACTCCAAAAAGCTTCTTTGAAACCTAACCTTTCATTATACAAACAGAACAAAAACTCAGCAGGATACTGCCGCTTCTATTTATGAAAATGAACCACTATGGACTAGTGTATGGTCCAATGTATCATCATATAAATCCAGATTTCATCTGAAAACAATGATACGCTCTTAAACTGGGCTCTTAAAATCTAACTACAATGATTCTGATGTTAACTTTTGATTAACAAAATTTTTCCACTTGTTTCCCCAGAAACTAGGGAAACGAGTGGAAAAAATAACTGGAAGACTAGTCAAGAATAGGAAAAAGAGCCAAACATAGTGAATAAAAAATTACAGTGGAAGGGAAAAATGCCAAAACTGGAGGCTGTCACAACAGGGAATTTCCCTAATGATAACGAATGCAAGAATGAGCTAGTAAACAACATCAATAAAAGTCAAGGTGACTTCTTGTGAGTTTGAGATTCTCACTTCTGCCCAATGAAAGATTTTAGTTCTCAGAGCCTTAGGGCTACCTCAGAGGTTTTAGGCTTTTGAGACCAAAATGCCTACTGAGTACTTGCACATAACTACTGAGCATAGCCCAAAACTGAAGGTCTTCTTAGTAACCCCTGAGGAAACCTGCCTCAGACCTACCCCTCAAAATACTGCACATTTTACCCAAGATATATCTAAAGTGAGATGCTTAGGTGGGAATACTTCAATCACTTGGAAAAGATAAGGAGAGTTCCCCGCACTGCAGGCGGAGAGGGGAGGTGCTTTTGTAAGAGGTTACCTTTTCCCAGAATATCTGTGACGCCTCAGGATCCCTGTTGGGATCCCTTCAGCACAGAGGGAAGACAGCTCATGGATGAGTAAAAGAGGTACATTAATAAAGACAGACGTGGTTTACCCAGCTCTCACTTCTCCTACAGGAAAAAATACAAGTCGTATGGAAAGTACCTTAGTTTATATTTCTACATACCCAAAGTGATTTTGCAGACTGTGGCTAGCATTGTGTGAAGATGCTGTCTGCTTTATATTTCCCAGGACTGTCATGCTAACAAACATCTCTTCCAAGTCAAAAAAGCACCTGTGTCAAGAGAGCTCCCCAGTGCCAGTGAGCAATGCTTAATATCATTGCATACTACTGATGTGTGACTGGCACCCATAAGCTTCTCATATCTTTTGCACCAAAACAGCAGAAATCCTCTTTTGTGGCCAGACCAGGGTCCATAAGCTCTGAGTGTCATTAATTATCACTGATAGGCTCTGGCATAGATTCTTAATTTGCTGTGGGAAGGTAAGTCCTTACAAAAACATTCTTCTGCCGCAATATGCAAGTTTCATATCTTTAAAAAACCCAAATCTGAGCAGAAGTAAGACCTACAGTTCATAACTTTCCCTCCATTATTTGCTGTATGCCATTGTTCACAAACAATAGAGATGCTTACAAATATATTTTTATGCAAGCTCTTTGTGATAAAAATAATTCCTTTCACAATCCACATCGAAGGGCAGCAGGATTCTTGCTTCTCCTTCCAAACAAACATGCATGCATTTGAGCAGGTCTCACTGCCCCGCTGTCTTCCTCTCTCTAAACACTGACACAGAGGGAGATAATGGCGCTGAAGGAATGAGCTTGCTGCTTTGTATGCACACACAGCAAAAATGAGAAGTAGGTTGTTTGATGTTCAGGGTGAATTGAATTGATCAAGGCACTCCTTTCCAACACTATTATTTATGACAAGCAGTACATATTATTGACCAGTGAACATACAATAATAACGTAATTAGCTTTCACTTAAACAATTACCTCCTTGTCATTTCCGATCCAAGTTCAGGAAGTGGCAGAGACTCAGGAGGGCAAAGGGTTGCAATTAACAGGCACAACTCACTGCTAGGACTGCATTAACCCTCTGCAGGTACATTTTTGGATGCAGCAAGCAGCCAAATGCAGCCCACAGCAGTACCCAGAAGACGACTACGTTTCTACCTTTATTAACATTTGTGAAGTTACTCATTCAGTCTTGAGTCAAGAGGTGTGAACCAGTCTCATGCTTCAGCAGACAGATGATCCATCAGCTCCTGTTTACTGGGACCGTAACACCACACGGTAAGCAAGCCACAGGTTTTATATTCAATAAAGGACTTCCTTCCTCACCTTGCCAATTCCAGCTCTGCACTGGAGAAAGAGCCACCATCCAGACTACTCCCATGCAAATACAGCAAAACTTAGGACTCGTGCAACTATCTCAAATAGCTGGCATCGTGCAGGCCAATTCAGTTCCAAGGCCAAAAAATCCTGCTAAGTTTTCTATTAACAATTTAATTAGAACTTCTGAATATGCTTCTCAGGGAAATATTTTCTCAGAAAGCTACTCTGCTTTGATATAGCTGGGGGGGAAAAGCCACATCCTTAATTGATACAACCATATCAATCTCATCTCAATGTATTCAGTCCAGATACTATTATAATAGCTACATAGAGCCTATTTTGATCAGGAAATAGATTAAAATTGTTCTGAGAAAATAATTTCTTGGGAGTAACTCAAGAGAAGTATTAGTGAATAAAAATCATCCTAGGCCATAGCATACCTTTTGTTTACAGGCATTGTGTTATGCGGCTGAGAGAGCTGGAATCTGACAAGTTTGGCACAAAAGAAACTTCATGTCTTCATCACAAAAGAAAGGATAGGGAAGGGTCTTTGCAGATCCTTGTTCAGCATTGAGAGCACTGAATCACCACGTGGGAAATGCAGAGTCCAAAAAAAGTCTCCCAGATTCAGAATGGACACTTTGTACCACCAGGGAGAACACACTGCAAAAAGATACCTGAAAGCATATTCCCTGAGTCTGCACGTGTTCCCTCACAGATGCTGTCAGCCAGGGACCCAGGTTCCTGGGCAGGTTACACACAAACGTGGTTTCTAATCCCACATGCATCAGATCATCACATCCTTGCCAATTCTTTTCATTTTTTGAAACAGCAACAAAAAAAGTCCTCCCAGACCCTTTTCTACATCGCTGTTTCCCCACCTATAATCACTTACTCAGAAGAGTACACTAGTGACCGCTCTTTGGCAACTCGAAGGATGAAATTATGGTTGAATTGAAGAATTACAGTTTCTAATTTCCCCCTTTTCTACTGTAGGGCCAAATTCCTCATTGTTTTAATTTAGAGGAGAGATTAGTACCAACTGTGTTTTGCCTCTTATCTTTGCTAAACAAAAAAGTTATATAATGTTTCAGGAAATGAGTTCAAGTGAATACAAGCATCTTTTTCACAGTACTAAATGCTTAAAAAATAATCTGGTTTGCCCATTCTGGAAGCTTATGTTTATTCAAGACAGACAAGGCACAAGCAGCAAAAAAGCAAAAAATTCCCTGAGCTGTAGTACCAAAAGACCAGTTGAAGGTTAGAAGTAATTTTCTTGTCTAAAATTCCTATAGCTCTGTAAAACTACAAAAGCAGGTGTCACTTAGGATAGTAGCAATTTTTGTGATAGTGCTGGTCTACTGGCATGTCTGAGGAGATGTTCAAAAATTCATCTTTTAGATACAGAGTTATTATTTCACAGGCTTATTAAGGACAATGTTAAGACCAGAAGTAATCTAAAAAGAATACTGATATACATGACACAAATAGATGCCACCATAGGGAAGATCTTGGGGTGTTTCAGGATGTGTGACTAAGAGGCAAGATAGAAGAAAAGGCAGCTAAAGGGAGCACAATGAGAGAGTTCCATACCATTGTTTTGAAATTAATGTTTATCAGTTTTCCATGAATCACCAACTGCACTTTAAATATCAGTGCCTGTATTCTTCAAGAGACTAGAAATACACCGAGTTTTATTTGCGTGTTCCAGAGCAAGCTGTGAAAAGTGTGACTTCTGTTCTTAATATATAGCAAAGATGCAGAGTTGTCACAGGACTGCATGAACACGTTTTGCTTTTTTGAGATGTGAATGACAAAATACTGCTGTACGCTGTCACATCCCCTTCTGATGGACAAGAGCCTTATCAATCTGTTGGATAATTAACACTCGATGTTTTTTTGACTAGACTTCTTTCCCTCTAATGATTTCAGTCTACAATACATCACTCTGGTTATGTTGGTTTGTGTTTTGTAACACTTGGTTACCTCGGAAGTTTAAATCTGCATAAATCCATTCCAGCTAGTGGAGCTTTAAACCCTTTCGCTGGCTTTTAATGAACATCAGCTGTCTTGTACTTAGGGCTATGCTCAGGTGTTTCCTCCAAGGGAGTTAAGCCAGAGTCGAGCAGCTCAAGCACAATTACACAGCAGGACCAAGCAAGGGATCAATCCTTTCCTACACAGTTTCTCGCAGGGAGAAGGAGTGAGAAGAGTCAAACTACTGAGCAGCATAAACACACAGAGGAGCTGCTAAAGAGCAGACTTCTGTCTCGAAAACCAGGACCACTCATTTCCTTCCAGACTTCAAAGAAAATACAAAAATCTAGGGCTTGATCTTCACTAAAATGCCTTTCCCTTGCAGTGTGATGAACCTGAAAGCCACACATCAACAATCTTATTCAAAGTTTTCCAAGATTTTGGACTAATGTTTCTTTATCAAACTTTTAAGCAGAAAGCAAACAATTCTGTGCACAAAAGAGCACAGTTAAGGACCTGTACATCCCAGTCCTGATAACAGGAAAAATTGAGAGCAGGGAAAATAAACATGGGGCTACGCTTCTAGTGTTATCTGAAGTCTACTGATACATTTGTCTATTTCCTAAGCACTGTGAAGTGACCCTTAATATGTTTCCCTAGTCAACCTGGCATATCATGGAGCAAATCAATAATACCACTGCACTGCCATTGTTTGATTCAGGTCAGAGCTTCAAAAACCTGGAGGATACTTTGAATAGTGATGAAAGAATGCTGTACCAGCCTGTGCTCCATGTGCTGTGCAGGGGACAAGCCCTGGAATCTAGGTGGAAATGAATAAGGAATTAGAAGAAAACCCCACTGAGTTGTAGAAGTTTTTCTTCCATGGATCAATACAATTTCCAAGAAATCAAAGGTTTTGAAGAAAAAGCAACACACTGTGTGCATATCTCTGAAAAGACTGAGGTGGTAGTTGTATAATACACATACCTAAAAGGCTCAAAGGAAAAAAAAACTTCAAAGGAAGTATTTGTACATTTCCTTTTAGATTACTTTATGGGGAAAAAACAGGTTATTTAATCTTTTAGAGTTGTGTTCTGTACCAAACTCTACCTCTTTAGAGTTATATTATGTCTGAAGTTTTAACCTGTGTGCAGTAAGGTGGACGTCCTGAACACAGACCAAATGCCAGCACTTTTAGGCTGCAGCTATCCCTGTTCCAAGAGACAAAGCACATAAATACCTTTCCTTCCCGCTGTGGCTACTGGAAAGTTGTGGGGTTTCTGCATTAGTCAGCACAAGTAGAACTTGTTTTTCTCATTAATTGCACCAACAGGGTATATAATAAACAGCTGCCTCAGAGGAAATAGGAATGAGAAGGGATAGTACAAAAGGAGAGTCCAGTGTATTGAATGCAGTGGTTCTGTTTCACCATGTTCATTCTCTTGCTGGCATTTGTGAACAGAAATAAAAATCTTGGTATGCATACAGCCACTAACAGACTGGTGAGCTCCAATACTTCCAAGGCACATTATTTAGCCCACAGATGAATACTGAATGTGTGCTCCTGTCCCAGAACTTTGCAGTCTCAGTGTAAAATCTATTATTCAAGCACAGCCTTTGAGGGGGAGTTTCTAAGCTTAAGACAAGGACACAGACTCTTCCCAGAGAGCTGCTTGAGTAGGGGTGTGCAGTCATGGTCCCTAAAAAGAAACACCCAAATACAGGCACAAGGTAAAGGAAATACCTTCTTTCAGAGTTACCTGCTTTGACAGAAATATAGTTTTCCCATTTAAGAAAAGAGAACATTTAGTATCCAAAACACCTTAGAGATTGAATGAACTGAAATTCCTCCTACCTGTGTTATTTTCTTCCCTTTTCTTCAGCTGCCCTACTACTAACTGCCCTATTGCCCTAACTGCTGGAAATGGCAGGCTCTACTTCATATGCATAGATGCTTCTATAAACAGTAATATAAAATCTAGACCCCTCACCCTACATGCAAGGAATTTTTTTCTTTCTTTGAAATGAAAACTTGCAAAAGAAATGGGAAAAAAACCCCCATAACCTTCTCCTGGGAACCACAGTCTACTTATATATGAGAGTCAAACACCAAATGCATTTTGTTGATGGAATTACAGTGAAAGCTTCAAAGAAAGGTCTCCAATTTAATTCAGGTGCATTAGACATCCAAATTCTAATGCAAGCCAAGTGTGCTTTAGCTATTTCAAATAACACAGCATAAGTATACAACTCAAGACCTAAAGTGCAAGCTTTGTACCCATAAAGAAAGGGGATTTAAATAGGAAACCAAATTGTGAAGCTGTTTTCTACCTTGTAATTTCTTTCCAAAGCATTGGAGAGGTTCAGCTTTCCTCCTTGGTAGGGTTGTGGACTGTGCAAAGGCAGAAAACCACAAGGGCTGAGAGCACCATTCTACAGCATCACCTAAGATAGGAGCAGTGGTCTCTGGCTGTGCTTAAATAGGGCCCAGGCAGGGGGTGTGGGGTCACAGACAAGGTTGATCAAAGTTGTTAAGGTGGAGCAAGGCCTCTAACAGATACACACTGTTTGTGCTTGGAAAGTTACCCTTTGATGCTCCATCTTTCCAGTTTTTCAGGGTATTTTCCTTGTTAATGTAGATGAGGGTGCTGCCTTCCTTACCATGGTAATAAAAGTCACTAAGAGGGAAATTTTCAAATAGGCCAGAATGTTTTAGAAGCATAAATCTTGATACTTGTCAGTGAAAGCTGTATTCTTAGATATATCACTTGTGTACTTTCATAAATCTCATCCAGGGTGGAAAAGATTTCTAGAACAGGGGATGAGAGGAAGGAGCTTTAAGGCTATTTCTTTTCCCGGTGAAATCCCTCTGTCCTCTCTTGAGAACTCCCAGATCCTATGCGAGTTAAATGAACCAAGCTGAGTGCATACGAGCAGGTCATACATTCAGTATGGCTGTAACAGCCAGAAAGAATGACAATGAAATGGCAGAAGAATTGGGAGGAGCGATTTAAAGCAGGGAGAAAGAAGCCTTGCCCCATGGGAAGTGATTGCCTGGGCACAGCCTTGTGCTCCACTTGCTTTTGTCTTTGTCCTGCAGCTGGGCCATTGTGGCCGCTGGCTCTGGTGGGCACACGCTCGGTGCAGGGCGGAGCTCGTGTGGCCAGGACAGTCCTTGAGCTGCTTCGTGCAGTGTGGGGCATTCCTGGCCACAATGTCCTTTGTACTGCTAAAACAAGCTATGATGGCTCTTTTTAAAACTGTCCCTCTGTTACGGTGTTATTAAAATAATATCAACGTCCCTTCAGTCTCTGGGTCAGTAGTTAAATCTGCTGTCAATTACCAATCAAAATGTGAATGAAATGAAGAACAAATGGTCTAACTTCATCAGTGTTGTCTTTCTCTTCTTCCCCCAGATAATAATACCTTAAAATAGAATGCCTTATTAACCACAGACCTGAAGGTTAATAAGTACATCAACAAAACAAATGTAGTAAATTAAAACAATGCATTAACATTCATTAGTATTTCACTGTTGCTTCCCAAACATGCTGCTATTGCTATTGTGCTATTATCAGGCAATAATTGTTATGTCAAAAGATAGGACCCATATGGTTCAACGAGATCCTCTGGGAGCTTCTGCTTCATGAAAGTCAATCAAAAATGCGATTCTATAAGGAAAGATGTGGACACAGGAGAGTTGCTGTCAGTATATACCAGCCATGTGAGAGGCTCAAGTGACTGTTTTAAATAAAAGTTTTTAAATCTAGGGGGAAAAAAAGTGAGAAAAGCAGCAGTGAAATCAATAGGTTTTTTCACAGTATGTAAAACTCAAATGCCCGTCTTTGCCAGACTGGATCCTGTTATCCCAGCAATAGAAAATACCCTCTAACACTTCAGGAAAATTCAAACTTTTTATATATTTTCCTACCAGTAATAACAGATCCAGGTGAGCTAAACCAGGCCTCTTTGAACAGCACTTATCCTTTGAAATAACCAGAATTTTTAGGTGAGTCCTGAATAAGCAGAAGGTGGCTAACATAATGCACTAAAGATCCCAGCGGAAGTTGTCTGCCATCCAGCATTAAATCCTGTCCTACAACTCAGATCCTTGTCGTAAACAATTAAGCCACATAATTAATTTCTAACATGTCATATCATAGGAGATGGACCAATATCTTTGCTGCCTCTTCTGCTTCAGCCGCTCTCGTCCTCACACATCTCCTGGCCATACTGCTGGAAGGAGTCAGGACAAGCCAATGGTGTTGTGCCTTGGGTTTCAGTGCCATCTGATGTTCACCTGGGACGAGTGTGCTCCAAAAGTGCTTTTGTGGTTTGTTCCCTGCACAGCGCTGTGGCACCTGGCTTGGCAACCCCATCTTCACAGTGGTTGTTTGCCTTGTGCTCTCTACAGCCTCACTGTCATCTCCTTCCCCCACAGCTTTGTCTCCTCATCTTTCCTTCTACAGCTTTTCCCTGCACCCAGGAGCAGAGCCAGGTGGTGGCTGCCTTGCTCTGTCTTCCTGTGCCTGCAGCCTCTGCAGCTTCCAGCAGCCACCACGGTTACCTCTGGCTGACTTGTGCTCCCACAGAGGGCTTGTTCATATCACTGATGGTGATTCATAGAGTTTGGGGGGCCCTACAAATGAACAGAAGCCGTAACTGTAGGGTCTTGGAACAGCCCTCGGATTACATCACTGTGTTTGCACTTTTATGTCTCCTTCACAAGTTCATTATAAATTTCTGAGTGCTCCTGGGGTCACAGTTTTAATAGCACGAGCTGTTGTGCCCAGCTCTATCTTGCTGTTCTATCTGGCAGTTTGTATTTACCAGGCACACATGGGCTGGGAAGGGTTGCGTAAGCTGGTTTCTATGGCAGGTTTCTATTCACCATCTGCTGAACTGAAAAAATATCTTTTTCAGTTAGCACACTGGGTCTGGTGTTTGCATCTTTTGTTTCCTTCCAGATGCAATCTCAGAAACACAGGAGGAGCTGTGAGGCTTTGGAGGGGAGGAAGGGCCTTTTGAAACAGCTTTTACCCAGCTAAAAAACACATTGTCTCCACTTGGACACCGCAGGAAACTTAACGTCCTGAAAAGCCACTTTCCCTGTACCCAGCTACTTTCCGTGGCACTGCTTTATTGTAGAGGAGATAAAACTGGAAACCTCTTTCTATATACACACCTTCATCCTGTTTCTGGGCTGTTTTCCTAAGGAAACCAGGCATCACCTTGTTCCCCTCCTTCCCGAGCTGCTCTTGAGCCTCTGACTTATTTCTGCCCCATTTAGAAGATATGAAATTAAGTTCCTGCATTCCACAGGAAAGGGGAGAAGCCTATTAACAACCTCAACAAGAGATGTGGTGGAGTAAGAGTTCACCTCTTGCTAGAAACTCAGGAAGCCACTCTGGAGAGGGATGTAGTCAATGCCCTGTTCATGAAAAATTGTTTTAACTGGAACTTGCAGCTCCGCAGACACAAACACATACAAGTAAATCCATGGGAAACCGCTCACGGGACTGCGCTTTTCCAGCAAGTCTCTCTGGCTAAGAATATCCAGCAGAAGCAGGGACTGGACAAGCAGAACCTCCCTAGAAGGGCCAGGATGGGCAGCAGGAACAGAGGCACAAGTGATGTGTGGCAATATGTGTCTTTCTGGATGATACAAAACCACAGTTCTCAGGAGGAAAAGCTTCTGTTTTGCACAGCTGCTTGAGGAAAGGTGGGCTGTAAGATCACAGGTGAATAGCCAGAGGAGCTAAGGTCAGGCACACATCATATAAGCCCCCGAAGCAGTCCCAGACCTGGGATTCATCCAACACCGTGGATATTGCTGCACAAGGGGGATCAGCAGAAGCAAGGGCTGCCGATTCACTCTGGTGAGGGTCTCAGAGAGCAGCCTCCCAATGGCCAGGCTGCATGAAACAGGGTGTGCACGCTGCCACAGCCCCTGCCCCGGCAGCGCTGGGTGTTCCCCACACACCACCTCTTCCTTCCATTCAGCATGGGGAAGGCATTGCCATGCGCTGGTGCCTGGCAGCCCGCCACTGGCACAAGGGACCTGGCAGCTTTGTCAGCCCAGCTCCTGGGGGAGAAAGCCAAACTGTGCCCCAGACGTGTTTTCTGGGAAAGAATGGGACAGCTGTGGAGAGGAGAGCTGTCCCAGTCACAGCTCCATGGCGGCCCATGTGTTGGCCCAACAGATGTTACCTGTTAGGTGACTCCCAATGTGATGCACAAAATGCTTCTGAGACCCAAGTTATCCCCTACATGAAAGAGCCTGGGTGCCCCTGTGCCCTGTGGCTGTTCACAGGGTGTAAGGCAGCCTCAGCTGTTCTTGAGCACATCCCACTGGCAGCTGCAATTCACTGCCATAAGTATGTAAGGACAGATGGATTGAAACGTATTTTCTTCTCATATGCTGTTCTTTTAGTCGTGGCTCACTGTTGTCTCATTTTGCTGGGAGAAATATTATATGCTTCAAGCACAGCGCAGATAAAAGGCTGAACCTTTTCTTTTTAAGCTATAATAAACCAAATTTTTAGAGGAGGAAAGCCAAAGGCAGCATCTACTCTCATAGTCTACAGTTTTAAAGCACAGCAGTCTCATATCCCTCCTGCAGGATGTGCAACCCAAAATTTGCTTTGAGGGGTACAACTTGTTTACAAGGTTCAGCCAGAGCACAAAGCACAAAGAAAGCATCTGGCCACAATCCCTCTGTGCACTTTAGCAGCCTGCAAATGAGATCTAGCATTTATACATATTTATAAAGCAAAAATTATCAAAACTGCTGTCAAAGGAAAGTTTTCTGTCAAAAACCCCTGACTGCTCATCAGCAGCACTCAGACTATGCTCTGTGTCTCACAGGCTGCCGCTCACTGAGGCTGTAATATCACCTACCTCAGGAAGTCAGGTTTTAGGTTATAGGTACACAGATAAGACAACAGAAGAGCTTTTATAAAAAAAGTGAAATGGGAAAAATAATGGTACTACAGTTAATAGAATAATCTACTGCAGAGATTCCCATCTGCCTTGGCACAGTCTGGAGGAGGCAAACATTGCAATCTGAGTCATACATACTTTAGTCAACTGCTTTACTTCCAGCTCTGGTTAGGAGCATTGTATTCTGTAGGAAACACTAGGAGTGAAGTCTTGAGGATCAGGACATTTTAACACCACATTTTTGTGTATTTGTGTGGAATAATTTATTAAAATCAGTTCTATCATTGATATGCACTGAGGTTGTTGACCACTGTGTGAATCATGGGACTAGGCCAGAAATTACCTCTAAGGAAAAGAAACCTCAGTAAACCACCAGCAACATGAAACAAAGCACTTATATCCTGCAGCTGTTCATTTTGCAGGAGTAAGAGGCTAGAGCTGCAATCTCAGAGAGGGTCTGTCAGCCAGGAGCTGCCAGAGCTGCTCCAACAGCAGAGGGTATCTCTCACGTGTCCATCCAGGCACAGGAGCTCCTGCAGCATTTTCTTATATGTTTCATGGAAAGCTTGGGATGAAGTGGAATCATAGATGTTGTGCTTGGGCAGGGGGATCACAACCTAGAGAGATGTAGGCGCTGGGTTTGGGCTGCAGAGCCCAGGCATGCAGAAGATCTGGAAAGGAGGGTTTGGAGATAGCTGTTCTTCCTGGGAGGCTCGTACCACTGTATCCATCATCTGCCAGCCAGCAAAGCTTCCTCAGGGAGTGTTCGTTTTGGCTTGGAATGGGATTATCCAATTCCCACTGTCTCCTATATAGAGTCTATATAACAGAACATCTGTCATGGAAGAAGATGTAGTTCTTCACTGTCAGTTTCTGCTTTGTGAGTTAGCTGAGTGCTAACACCAGTTTTATTTTAATTGTGCAGAAAGACTTGCACCATAATAATACTAAAATTATTTGTATATAGAATATTACAGTGAGGTTCAGGCCGAGGTCCTTCTCAGACTCTTTCTTGTTAATCTGTATTTAAATCTGAGTGCATACATTTTATATTCAGTCATTACTGAATATAGTGGTGGTTTAAGGCAAGTTTTTCTTCATTCATGATGAACCATACCTTTTGATATACAGGTCTCATTCAAAACTGGTTGAATCATTTTGGTTTTGCTGTCTAAAATCTGTGTTTTCTAAAGAAGTTATATTTTTAATATGGTTTTCACCTTCGCAAGTCTAAAATCATGCAATCTTTCCCAAAGATTGCTTTCTTCCCCAACATTTTTAATAATTAATTCAGTGATATGGGGAGTAGTGTATACAAAACAAGATAAATACACAATCTGCCTGCACCCAAACCCAGGTGGGTTTTAAATCTCTGTCTCCAGAGCATCCCCAGCCATGACAGAGAGGATCAGCACCAGGAAAATGCGAAACACCATGGCCATCTCAGGGCTCTTGCTGAGCAAGATCCTGACAACATCCACTTTTATTGTCTGCTGAGTTGCTGGATTTGGGATAAGGTACGTATGCACAGGGTACATGATATACAAATAACTTCTGCTTGCTTTTCTTCATGATGTTTGTGGCTTTGGTTTCCTTTGAAAAATCCGGTTTGCATCCAACTCTGGGAGACAAAAACCACCCTGAGAACAGGGAGTATCTATGTCAAATCCACTGGTAAGACTAAATAAGACAATCCTGAACACAAGAAAGAAATACTTATGTACTTGTGCTTAACAGGTGCAAAGCTCTCTCTGAATAAAAGTGGAAAGTAAATTTTAAAAAAAAAAACCAAAAAACAAAAAAACCAACCAAACAAACAAAAAACAAACAAAAAACACAAACAAACAAAAAACCAAACAAAAAACCACAAAAAAAACCCCCACTTCTTCCTGAGAAAAGTATTGGAATTAATTCTGGAAACATGTTCTTAGAGAATAGTGGTCAAATCCTCCTAGAGTTTTCCCATTACATGATAAGGGAGTTTCAGTAGGAGTAACAGGATATTTGAGTGCATCTGTAAATATGCATCTGTAAATTAATCAATCAATCATCTACAGGTTACTAGGTACATTTTGGACTGAAATAAAAGAGCTCAAGCGATGTTTAATGTTGGTTTTAAAGCAAATTTAAAATAAAATGGAGCACAATTTTGAAGAAGAGTTCAGCAAAACCATTTCAGTATGTCAGACAAACTAGGTTTTGCTCTCTCACTTCGCAGAAGAGTCAGGGTTTCTCTATAATTTCCAGGGGGAAATCACATGTAATATAATCCTTTGGTCAAAAGGACAGGCCTCATGGTGCAAAGGAAAACAAATTTTATTCCCCAGGTGAAGATTTAACAAAAATTCTTCTCTTAGAAAACATATCCAATCTTCAGATATTAACAGAAAGAGGGAATAACAGCTACAATAAAAATAAACCAAGAAAACAAATAAAGGCACAAATATTAAAACATGTCCAAAACCTAAACTGATCCTACCATATGTTTTGAGGCTTTCACCACAGAGAACCACCAGGTAAGAATATATTTTCCTGCCTAAGGAGACAATTTTTCCACATCAGCTTAGTGCCTCCGTTGTTTAAGCAGGAGAACATTCATTGTGCGTCTTAACCTTATTTCTTCCATGAGTGTGTGTTCACTGCAATTTGTCAGCTACAGCATTGTTTTCTGAAGCCTGAAACCTGAGCACTTCCCAGGAAGCCCGTAATAGCAGTCATGCTCTAGGTCATGCTTATCATGTGTGAACCACCATTTCTTTGGGTCTTTAATACTGATTAACCAACCAAATAATAAATTAGATTTAGAGGGAAATCACTGGGGAGGAAAGAACTGATTCAATTTAATTACAACAACATATCTTGATTATTCCTTGTATTAACACTAAGATTCTTCACTTAAACAAGTAATCTTTGTGCTAATAATTAAGGTCATTTGTCCCTATGGGCTATTTCCTGCCTGAAACAGAGTCTGGAGCAGGGCAAAGGTGGTGGGCTGAGCCAGAGGGAGTGGGAGCAGAGACAGCTTCTCATCCACAGCCATGCAGGAATGCACCTCCTTCTCAACAGAAAAGCCTTGCTGGGATCGTTGCAGGATCACCTGCAGTGTCTTCCTTAATGCCATGGACACCTGTAAGGACTCTCGGGGAGGAAAGCCAAGGTTCTGGGGTGTCAGGAGAAAACCTGGAGAGTCTCAGAGCAGACCAATGGAGCAGGACATGAGTTCAACTCCTATTGCCTCCTACAGCTCCTCTGGCATCTGTAGACTTACAGATGAACCCCACAGAAATGCTGGAACCAGCCAAAATCTCAGTTCTACTGTCCACTGGTATATAGGACTATTTCTGGCCTCTCAGACTGAAACACCCCCGTCTTTACTTAGGCAAGGATCCCATGTAGGAGATGCGTGTGTGAAACACTTCAAAGCATTTGAGGTATTCCCATAAAACCTACACTAGTATTCCATAAGAAGCTGGGCAGACCTCCAGCTATCCTTGCTCCTTCATGAAGAGGATGGGCTCCATGGTCTCTCAAGGTCCTTTCTGGAGCTTCCCCTCTGTGCTGGTGCTTATAATTACTGGTACTTATAATTGCTGGACCTTGCCTGTATTTGCACTTTTTCACTTGAATGATGCTTATGCATTTTGAAAGGAAACTACACCATAAAGGCAGTTGTGTTGTTGTTGTTGTTATTGTTGTTATTCCAGCTGTTATTATTAACTGAAGAACTGCTGACAAACGGGTCATAGTTCCTCAGGAATGTGAATAAAGTTTTTTCTCCAGAATATGGACGGCCCAAGCATATCTGCAAATGGAGGAGAGGAGTAAATCAGTCACAGCAGAGAAACAGCAGCAGAAAAATATGAACCTATTAACTGCAGCACCACCAAGTGTCAGCATTGAAAACATCACATATCAGGAAAATATCCAATTTCTACAGGAATTGCAAGAGCAAACATGTAAAAAACCCAACTTGCTGGCATCTAAATGGAAACAGTTCAATTTTCAAAAATTTTGAAAATCTGTCAGTGTCAAAGAAACCCGTAAGCCTTCTTCCAAGTGCCCAGATCCATTACATTCTGTCAAGGTAATATTACTATTTTCAGAAAATAAAATAAATTTCCGATTAACAAGGGAATAACTGAAATAGAAATTTAGATTTAAAACTTCTCAACAATTTAAATGGGTTCATGTTTGTTGACTACACATGCATCAGCACACCTCTAACTTTTCAGCCGCTGTCATACCCTTCAATGTGTGCAGGAGTCACAGCTTTCACCTAAGAGGGACAGACACAGTACATGGCAACTGCCAGTGGAGGCTACTTCAGAGAAAATCTTCCTCTTTCCTAAGAGTACCATGTTATTATATGTGCATCCGAGATACACCTTGTAGGTACAACTCCTTTGTTGTATGAGAGAACTGGACTGCACCTGCTTGTTGAGTGTCACATCCTCTGGCCAGGCTGTCATGTCAGTGTTCCCTCAGGGCTCTGGATCGCAGGAGATGGAGCATGGCCAGCAACTCCAATGGAGAGGTACCTGCCTCTGCCTTGTCAGCAACTGTTAGGGACTGTATATCTGTGACATCACCACTTTTCAGGGTATAGTGAGTAAAAGATATGACTTATGGTTTTTTGTGTTTCCAAGCATTGTTAGATTCTCAGTCTTTACTGTTAGCATTTATCTAAGGTGCCTTCACAGACTACCCAGACAAACCAAAGAAGTACCTTTGTATTCCTCTGAGCTGGCTTTCCTGATCCAAAATCAAAATCTTCAGCAGTAATGGAGAGACATGGCTCTTCTGGCTAAAACAAAGAAACTCTCATGACCCATCTATTTCCATGGCACATTTTGACAGTAAAGCACTATCTATTTTTTTGTGATTTTCATTTGCTGATTTGTCTTGCCTGGCTGCAGGCTCACACTGCTGCTCATGCCAGTGCTGGTACTGTGCACTCCCCTGCTGAGCATCTCTTACTTGGCAGACTGGGAGTAGGCAGAGCATCATGTTACCCTGGCTCCCCAGCCCATGCTGGGCTGGGGGCTGCTCTGGCTGCCCCAGAGGCACATCCTTGTCCTTCTGATTAATTATGTCACCTTCTGAAACGGGACATAGGCTCCCAAGTCTCTTGTGCAAGTCTGAAAACATTATTGTAGCAAAGCTCATGGCTATGGAAAGGAGAGCACTGAGGACGAAGTCCCATCTCAAAATGCTGTGGCCAAGCAAAATGAGCTGAAAACTACTGTACTCAGCACTTTTCTTGGGGTGTCCACCCCATGGATGTCCACAGGAGCCTGGAAATCACCAGCACCTGCTGATCTTTGTGTGTGTGTGCTCTCTGGATGTGGATTCCCCTTCCTGTTTTTCAGAGACAGGTTCAGACATGGATGTGTCAGCAGCTTCCTGGCTGCATAAGGCAGGGGGAAGAGTTCTCTCTCCTTTCACTTCTGATATCCCTTATCATAATCATCCCGATCATGATTTGCTTCAAATGCAACCACATACATGTTCCCTCCCCCAATAAATGCCATTTTTTCTTGGTGGTTTGCACAAGTACAAGCACCTGTAATCACATCACTTGTCCTGCTGAAAGCCCGCGGTGAGAAGCGGGCAGCGTGCAGCCCCCACGGCGGAACGCGATGTCACAGCAAGCTGCTCAACGGCTAACGGCTACTGCCAGGATCACGCAGACCAAGCACCACCTGCTGCCCAAAAAATTAAGCTCTTTAAACCCATAATTACAGATTCCAAGCTAACTGCAAACTGGCGTCATCTAATAACCTGCTGAAAGTCTGAAGTCACCTGCAAATCTTAACTTGCTTCTGCAGAATTGCAAACCTTAACACTAGCCCTTCCCAAACCCCAGAAATTCATGGCTGCTTTGAAGTGTAAGGCATTCACATCTATCAGTACCAGTCTTGTATGGACTTTGAAATGCATAGTACTGCTCTTTACTCTGTAACCAAACTTGAGTCTTTAAACAGATAAGACAGACTGTTGTTAAAGCTACTCCAAAATTAAAAATATCACATTAGCTTCTACTCTCTTCAACTTAGTATTTATTTTTATGGCTACCCAAAACAAAATCTTGACCCTAACTTTCAGGAGAGCTATCCAAAACTTCAGGTGAAACCTTCATTTTGTACCAGCTCTTTCTCCTCTCTGAAGAGACCTTGCAAGAATACATAAACCTGATCCAGCAGTCTTACTTGTCTCATACTCCCCTATAGCCTTCACAAAAGCACAGCAACACTACTCCTACCTGAAAATTAAGACTAAGGCACCAGATTCATGAGGCCAGTCCTGAAATGATCTCATGCAACATTGCCAAACCTTTCAGGACAGATCCATCTGTAAACCCTACTGTCCTAACTCCTTGTGCTATGCTTACTCTTGGACTTCTAGAAAGCTTAAGATCACCTACAATTCCTGCAAAACAGGAATACAACATTCAAATTCAGCCTTGAACTTGCCTCACAGTATCCTACAGACTGGAGAGAGAAATGTGCTTGTCAGTATTTCACATGCTCTTAATTCTATCTGTGACTATAAACCCGTAAGAGGGAACATAAGACTTAGGTGTAAATTAAGAATAAATGTATTCAATTCTTTTCCTATGTGACTGTTTCGGAGGACATCTCAAGTCACCACGGGAAACTGCTGCTGAGATCTGATTTTCCAGAACTTGTCCTGAACTGCCCTGTTGCTCAGGTAGTTTGAATGAGAACACTGAATGTTTCCAGGCCTCCTTTCCCCTTACCTCAGGCAGCTTTACCTTACATATAACTGATAAGGTGTCTCCAAAATACATTTTCCAAACCCTCAACTGAGTGTTAACTGTCAGCCTACAGGTGCCTGAACACCTGTGGCTGCTCTGAGTTTGACAAGACATTCACACAGGGCAATATCAATCCCATGTGTTTTCAAATCCAGCAGAAATCCTGCTTCTGCAACACCTTTTTCCCCAGATCCTAAACTGAATCTTAACCTCAACCCCTCCTTTTGTTTTATGAAACCTCAAGTTTTATGAATAAAGTGGTTCTCAGGGTCAGTTTCCTGCTTAACTCTGAGAAAGTTGCTAAATGTGGGAGGGAAAAGAAGCCCCCGCCCCAAACTTGACTTTCTCAATTCCCTCCATGCTCAAATTTCCAGGTTAAAGTCGGTCTCAAGTCCAGTCATTCGGATTATCTGTAACGTTCTCTAGCCGCGAGGCAGTGAGCTGGCTGTCAGGGAAGGGCTGAGAGACCCGAAGGCGGAGGGGGACGGCCGGAGTAGCCTCCCCGGGGCGGTGAGTCCCCCCTGCCCGGGAGGGGGAGCTGCGCGTCCGCTGCTGCCCCGGCTGCTCGCCCGTTCCTGCCCCGGTTCCTCGCCAGTCCCTGTCCCTGCTCCTCCCCGTCCCTGCCCCTGCTCCGCTCCCGTCCCCGTCCCGGCCCCTCTCCCGTCCCCGTCCCGGCTCCCCGCCAGTCCCTGTCCCGGCTCCTCTCCCGTCCCCGTCCCGGCCCCTGGCCCGTCCCTGTCCCGGCTCCTCTCCCGTCCCTGTCCCGGCTCCTCTCCCGTCCCTGTCCTGGCTCCCCGCCCTCCGGCCCCGCGTCGCTCCCGGGAAGCGGCAGCATGAGCCAGGAGCCCCAGTTTAAACACACCGCAATTATCTAAATCCTAATCTGACCGCTTTATGTCGGTTTATGACTTTACAGTAATTAGCCGCGGTGCATGAAGCGCTGCGGGCCCAGAGCTATAGATCAGCAGCCTGTCCCCTGTCCCTGCCGCTTCAGCCAGCGGCACAGCTGAATCCGACCAGAAGTAAAGCATCAGGTGAAAAATATCGAAAATACCATCTTCAGTTTAGAATTAGCTGTAAAAGAAGGGGAAATACAGCGAGGGAAACGGAAACCGATACAACTTTCACACAATGATAGCAAAGAAGGACTGTGATATTCAAATGTGAGGAAAACAGCCCAAATTCATCCAAAAATATGATGCTGATCATTTTCAGGATGCACACTATATGAAATATAAGATGCTGAAGTGTTTTACAAAGCTAAACGTTCAGGTGCAACAGCATAGCTAAATACTAAAACTACATGCAAAAATAATATTTTAAAAATCACTCGAAAATGAAAGCTAAATTTGAAATGTGTTTAAGTATTTAATCGAGGCATACATAAATTAAAGTCTTTTAAATAAAGCCAAGAAGAAAACTGGAAGATAGCTTCGTGGAGCACAGAGAAAACCCCAAACAATAATAGGTAACATATAAAAAATGAGTAACAGATGGACCAACTGGAGGATTGTGCTTAATGTAATTAACATTAGCACTTACTGGTAACGGTTAATGGTCCTATACCATCACACCTCCCAAAACAAAGCCTGATCAGGGACGCATCAAAAGACATTAAGTGAACCCTGAGGCACAAGTGCCATTTAGATCGTGTTGAAGACATTTTCATTAATCTTCATGAGAAGTAACAGCTATTGGAGAGAAAGAGATGTGAGCAAGTTTCCATCTTGTAAGCCCTACACTTTCTTAAGTAACTAAACTTTTCCCGAAAAGTATTATATATGGCTAATTTCTTCTCAAGTCTCTGCTACTGACTCTGAAAGATTTAAATCCCTTCAGCTGTTATTCAATAGCAAGAACTTATCTGAAAGCACTCTTTTGCATTTTAAGACAGGAATATGAATTTACTGAAATTCTACAAGAAGCCAAAGAAATATTTAGTATATACCACGTAAGTCTTTAAAAGGTGGAAATGTTCATGTCACTAGAAAATCCTTTGCATTTTTTACTAAAATTTAAAACAATGTGTTTCCACATGAAGTTGCTAAAGTGCCTTTTTTCATCCAGAATTATAGTTCTATTCAAAACAACCTGTTTGTTCCTTCAGAAAACAGGAGTTGTAAGTAACAATTACATGAGAAAACCCCTTTTTCTCATAAGGTCTTGTATGTGAAAGTTCATCAGTGTTTTAGTTTAATAAGAGGACTTGAGAAAACAATGCCACTAGGCAAACTCAGGTGGCATTCACTAGGTACTGTGGTTGGCTGAATTTTAGCCTCTTCTTCATCATGCTTGAGAACAAAATGAAAAAAAAAAAAAGTCTTAAGTCCTTCCTAATAGCAAATACTATCGAAGAGAGATACCTTTTGAATTATTTTGTATTCACACGCACAGAGCCGGTTTGTGAATCTGAGTTTTCTGCCTTCTCGGGTGTGTCTGTAGGACAGGTTCTTCAGTGCCATCTTCTGGTGGGTACGATCGGCAGGAAGACCGACTGTGGCACGGAAGCTTGTGTAAGGTTGAGAAGATGAAATGTCAATATGGATATTTATTTCTGCCACCTTATTAAACAGAATGACACAATCTAGCGGTGGATAATTCTTTTTCTGCATATGACTTGTGCAGTTTGTACCGTGCCTTGTAATCCTTCAATACATACACGTATGTATTAATTTACTTATATAGAAATAAATGGAGCACAGAGAATTACTACTTCATGTCTAGAATATGTGAGAAAGATTTTTTCCACATAAATGCAAATGTGAATATATATTTTTTAAGGGGAGTTAGCTTTCTTATTTTCATCATCTAATAAATATTTGCTCTACCAGGTACACAATAAAAAGACATCCCCATCTTCTCTGCCAAAAAAACCAGACAATTTTTGCAAAGGAGAGGGTCATTGTCACTATCACCACTTTACTGCTGACTTTACAGCAACCCTTCTGTGCTATCTTCAGTTATACATGTGCTGAGCTGGACTGAGGGCAGAGGTGGGGAAAGAGAAATTTGTGCTCAGGCATTACTGCAATTCCAGAGCAGAACGGAGCACCCACAGCCAGAACCCTGCTCCTGTGTGACCATGGCATGGTTCTGGATGACAAACAGAGGAGCCTGTGGGAGGCTACACCAGTAACTGCTGTGAGCTTCCCTGGCCCCTGCAGACCATGGAGCACAGTGGTACCCCTCCGCACATTTCAACTGTGCGAGGCAACTGGCAGCTGGTGTAAGTTGGAGACATTCTTCATCTTCTCTAATTTATTTCGGAAGTTGATTGGGAATGCAGGAGGCAAATGAGCACAGAAACGGCTTTAAGTTACCTTGTTTTGTTGCCTCCCCCACCCCTCCCACTCATCTGCACAGCACTGCCCCCATCGCCATCCATCTCTCCACCACGGCAGTAATGCACACAAATGAACCTCCCTGCAGGTGCTCCATTTCATTGCTATTGCATATATGAAACAAAATATCTGATCAGGGGTTTTTTTGCTTCCTTTAATATTCTAATGTCTGTACGTCACTAAAGGCTTCTTTTCAGTCTCTTGTGAACTACCTCACCATCATGGTCAAGAACATTATCTCTAATTTACGTCTTAAAGCAAAGAAATGAACCCATGTTCTCTTGCACTTAACTGGAAACAAAACAAAACAAATTCTTGCTTAAGTTGCCTTTAGCATAAGGTTTACTTAACAATTCCAAGCATTTAAAGAAAAGAGGTTTTCTTCTATTTGTAAAAAGGATTCATAGAAAATATGAAAACTTTTTATCAAATAAAGGTTGTTAGAAACAAGCTTCTGATGGTTGATGCATGAAGTCCTGTGCCACTAGTGATGGCCTCTGAATGCCTTCTTCTCTGAGTCTGATATGGACTCTTGTCTGTTTCTTCACAAATATTGCTGTGAATCCTTTCACAGAACTCCCTCCAACCTGGTCTTAAAGAACACCAGTATTTTGCTGGATATTATCTTGCTAGTTTGGTTTCTGACTAAAACAATTCTAATGGCCAGATAAATGAAAGCTGCCATCTCTTCAAACTGAAAATGTAGATCTAAGCAGGATTGTGTGTCTGTTCTTCAGGTTGAACGAGCACAGGTGACATATCAGGGTTAACCTGGAGTGAGAAGGAAACATGTTGCAGATAGGTGGTGCAGTGGGTAGGATGACATGGGCTTAAGTCATCCAGGGAGACTTCAGCTTCACTCAAGACACCTCGGGGATCATTTTTCCAGGGATCCAGACTCGGAGGACAGGCAGGACTTCCCTTCTGCCACTCCTACAAAGCCAAAAATGAGGAAAAGGACAAAATACTGTAAACATAATAACACAGTGATCCCATACTGGACCAGACCAAAGGTTGATCTAGCCTGCTAATGATGTTTCCAGCAGGTCCATCCCAGATGGTTTAACAAGAAGCAGAAAATGGTGCAGTGGCACCACACGTGACGGCTCAATGCAAAACCACATTGCAGCAGGAAAAGTGAGGGTCTCCATCTATTCCTTTCCTCCCCTCTCTCCCTGTCTTTATTCCGCTTCTGGCTGTGTGCTTCTGCCCCTTATCCTGCACATGTGAAGGTGTTTGTCAGGCCTTCTATGAGCCAGCGTAGCCAGTTCAGTGACAAAGGAGTTTCCTAAACTCAGTCTCACAGATCTGTTTCAGAGGATGGAGCAGATCACACCAAGAACAAAGGGCAGAGCAGGCAAAGGGAGTGAGTCTTCCCACCCTGAACAGCAGCAGGTTGTTACATTTCTCCAAATGCACACAGTGACATGATGCTCTGCTTCTAGCTCCGCAGACTCGTGAGCTAGAAGATGTGCAGTAATCACACGGCTTTTACTGAGCCCTCAAGTGCTACATGCACCTGCATTGTCACGCTCGGGCTCGTGTTTTCAGTCCTTAATCCAAGGGTGGGAATACAACAGTGCTGCCAACCATCGGCCAGACTGACTCCTCACTACTGCTGCTTCCTATTCACAGCTCCCACACGTGTTTGTTCACAGCAGCTGCTGAATGAGCTGCCCCAAAATTTCAACAGAAAATTTGAAAGCAAGGTGATCCAAGAAACTTGCACTACATGTGGATCTATAGTGGAAGAAATGGACTGTAAATCACACTTAAGATTGAGGATGTGCCTGACACCAACTGAAATTGCCAATCATTTTCAATAATAAATCATTTTAGAAATACAAATCTATCAGAGGTAGAGATTCTTGCTATTGTGAACCTTGACCCCCAAGTTTAAAAGAAAATCAAACAAAACCAAATAACCTGCTGGCAGTTGCTTTTGTATCTCAGACAACCGTAATCTTTAAATTAATTTTGGAAAGAATATGTAGTCATTCTATTTACTGATGGTTTTACAGGGTATCAGTCTACCTAGAGATGACACGGATACAGGAGAACTACAGATGATAGTTTAAAATAGATCTTTAAAAAGTACATCTTAATGTTATAATCTGTATTTCCACTTCCACACTTCCACCAGCGCTTTTTAAAAGTCAATTTTAAAAATGCTAGATCTCATTCTCCATTGTCTTGTCATTGGTTTTTAGGTTTTTTGTGTTGCCAAAAAGCTTCTGTAAATACTACAGCATGAAGCCTGAGGATATAGAAATACAAAACCCATAGATTTCTTCTCCACTGTTTCATATGCGAAATTGTCAAACACAGATCTGCAAGCCACCTGAAGAGTGACCAGGTGAGGATTCTCCACTCCTGTTGGAAGGATACGTTTAACACCTCCTTCCAACAGTGACCACACTCTGAAAAGCAGTGGAGAACAGAGTTATTTATGTGTTCTTGTTCAAGTGAACACAAACAACTGCATGCTCTAGCAAACTGACAATAGACTACTGACAAAGGGCCAGATGCTCTTATCCACTTGGAAGGGTGAAGAGGGACAAAATGAGTAAATATTTATATTATCATAGTGGCATGTAACTGGAGCTCAGTTGTAGAGAAAACAGTGATTTACAAGCATGTTCCTCCTCTCTTGGGGATTCACATAAACCAAGCAAAGGTTCAGCACTGAGAAAAAAACTCTGACAGAAGGACTAAGCCAGATTAGAGAGCTACAGGTTTTCAGGACATACTTTTCTCTGGGCTCAGATTGTGATTTGCAAAGAGAAATGTTTTCCTGGGCAAGAGTCATCACAAATTAACAGGAAAGGTCTACCTGGTAAATGAGAGAAGTGTGTTGTATTGTGGCACACAACTTAAATCCCAGCACCTCAGAACTACTCTCACCTAGAGCTTCAGACTAAAGCTCAGCATTAAGGATGTCTTTCTTTGAGACTACTCCAGCCAGAACATCCTTAGCTGTTGCATCACAGACTGCTCATGCCATAACTCCACTACAGCCAGCCTTTCTCCAAAGGGCACCTGACAGGCTACAGAGTGTAAATCATTCCTCATCTACTGCTTTTTTCAAGCTTGTCCTCACTTCTCACACAATTACTCAGTCATGGCCACCAGTTCTCCTACACTGAGAATCTCAACAAGGCTTGCGTCTTCCCTACTGCAAGATCACAAAAAGTTAATTTGGCACAATACTTTATTTTACAATAAAGTATTTGAGGGTTTAGACATATTTTTGATCCTAATGGACACTTGCCTTTGAAAGTCCTTGGAAGGTGATTGCAGTCTATTTATTTCTATATTGTGCTTGGTTCCAGCCCTAGGGCCTTGATATATCCATGCCTCCTGTAGGTGAATTTTAAGATTGCCCCCAGATGATAGAGGGCAATAAAATCACACTCTGCAGGAAGTGACATAAGAACAAAAATGGTTTTTTTGGATGACAAGATATGGTCTTTTATGTGAATCTTTGCAGTGAAAGAGGGCAAAGTGTGTTATCTAATGCTTTTCCTGTCCTTTGGGGATTAGAGGCTGAGACACCTCCTCAAGTGGAGGAGAAGGAGCACATCATGTCAGTGTAGTTTTGGGATAATCACACTCGTAGCAAGGATAGTTAATGGCCCAGGAGCGTCTCTGAACAGCAGTCACATGTGGTGACGCACACTTGTAGGCACTTGACACAGTGTTGTGAACTAACAGTGATAATCATGGGGGTGAAAAGGGAGTGGTGACAGGAATGGCAGAGGAAGGCAATCACTTTAAATGTGGTGATGTGCATAACTAAGAATATCCTCATATACACTTAAAATGCTTATCAGGAGTTTGTTGTCTGACTAGTTCTGTTCTACAGCTGTAGAGGTTACACTGTGCTGTGATGGGAGATGCTTCTCCATCATGCCCAGCTCACTGTGGAGCACTTAAAGCACAGATCCAGGTGTGAACTCACTCCAAGAGGTAAAAACAAAGCCGCATTATGTAATAAGATTTAATGATTATTTGAATCTCTTTTTCCATCCCTGTGGATCATTGATTTAACCTTTCTTGTTTTGTTCTCAGGATACTGCTTAAACAAGTAACCATGTTCTGAGATTAATCAGGATCATTTTTTTTATAACCCTTTAAGAGCATTTTGGCTTTTACTTTCTTCAATAAAGGAACACTAACAGAAGCAATGGCTTTGCTAGGAAGTGCAAAATGTTGGCAAATATTCAGATTGGATGGCCATAGGGAACAAATGCATAAGCTGTTATGTGCACAGCCTGGGGTTCAACTGCTATTTTCTCTCAGAGGAAAACAAAAGCAGACCTTTTAAAGCCACCACTAAGGAGATTTCTATTTAGAGAATATGCAATAACTCATATTGAGACAAGATTTTAATCTCAGCAAAGCTTTGGATAATCTGCTGGCACCTGTGTTTGATGCTCTTCCGCCCCATTGCACTGCTTAGACTGGGGCCAAAGGCCAGATCCTGCAAGTGTGTTTGTGGCAACAGTCCTGCTTATGTGATGGAGAGTTCTAGCTGAAAACAGGCAAAGTCTGGCCTGGATCTGCCCTTGAAAATATCACCTGTTAGGAAATGACACTGGTGTCATCATCTTTTATATTCCTTTGGAGCCCTATTTCTTTTTAACAGGTGCTGCACCTGACACTATTTGTTGTGGTAGATATCATACCAATGCCTTGTGCTGCCTTGCTTGAGGACATAGGGTGAAGTATAGATCACTCAGTCTGGGGGAACCAGGAGAAAGGTAATATCTAGGATGAGTTCAGAAAGAACTGGGAAAGGTTTTTGAGTTGTAGATCTCAGCTGCTGGAGGCTGTGCATCAGCCTGTGTGTGATCTGGAGAGATTTTTATAGAGGTTTCATGATACAAGCAAGCAGGGGTGGGTTTGGTTCTGTGTAGATACCATTACAGATGCTTATTGCTGCTGAGGCCTCTATATCCGACTGACATATGAACTCCAGTTAACATGTTTGTAGGAGTTCAGCCTCTGCAGCTCAAGGAAAGAGAAAGAAATGTACAAAAGAAAAATGGGCTTGGGTTTGATTATTTGTGCACACAGTGAATGGCGCTGTAAAAGGAGATAATGTGGCTGGGCATAGGAAAGAAGAGAAAAAAATCTGCATTAATGTATCTTACATCGATACATGTATCTTTCATCCCCTTAAAAATGAGCATTATTAATTTGGAAGCATTAAAAATAACATCAGATTTCTCTCCTTCTTTGATTCTGTGATTCACGCGTCCCATTTTAAAGTCTACACCCTGTGAAGAGGAGTGCATTATCAAGGAAAGAGGCTTGCCAGGGACAGAAGGTAATTTCCCGTAGCAGGTGTGTACAGCAGGTGGTACACAGTGTACCTGCAACGAAAAGGTAGATTTAGGCTAAGATTTTATTTAATATGGAAAACTTATTGCATCCTGAGCCACTACTGGGGATGTGCCAAAAATCGTGTCTGCGGCATGATTTATTACGTGAAAATACCACCGAACTAATCAGCAGAGTTACTAATTAATACAAATCTGCATTTTTGCATAAGCAATTAGTGCAAAGAGAGTGCAATGAAAGAGGAAGTTTGACTCATTTAATCTCAGTGTCTATTCAAGCGGAAAGACCCACTAGGGCAAGGCACTAGGATCTACATTTGGAATTTTTTTCCTTTTGATTAGTTAAAGGAACTAAAAGGTCAAATTATCAATATTTAATTCAAATGGAAATGCATTTGTTCAAGAGGAAAGAAAACACTTTATTTAAACAAGGTGGGACTCTGGGGGTAAATGCCTGGATCAAAAATAATTAGATTTTGCAGTTACAACAGCATCTAAATCCCTTCTGATAAGAATCCTTTTTCCTAATAACAGAGGTGGTTTGACACGGATAGCAAAGACTGCTGACGCTATTTAAACTGTAGCTCAGGCGGTAGCCGGCCTACCAATACAATTTAGACATTTGCTTTAATGGTACGTACTTCTCTGAATTGTTTTTTTTTTTTAATCAATTTGAATTATATTTTAAATCTATTGCGATTTCATAATTGTGTGCACTTGACTAAAAGAGTAATTTTAAAAGCTGATAATTAAACCTTGGTGGTGATGTATTTTCCATTAACTAAATAGAAGTTTACATTTATAGAATTAAAATAACAACAGCATTTATCTAGCGGGGAAGGGCTCAATAAAATTAATACACTGAGTTTTAAGGGGAAATAGAGCAGAAAAGGCACCTTAATCAGCCGTACCTATTTTCGAGCCCAGATGTACACTGTATCCTCGACAGACACTACGAAGTGTGGTGCGGTCTCACCCCGCACCGAACCGGTACCGGAGCGGCACTTCAAAGCGTTGTTCTCCGCCAGTGATTCCCGAGCCACGGCAGCCGCAGCAGGCTGGGCACAGCTCGGAGGGATCCGGGCGTTGGGGGCTGCCCTCCCCTCCCGTCCCCTCCTTTCGCCGCAGCGTTTGGAAATAGGCGAGCGGGGGAAACCCGCGGGCAAACCCAAGGCGGCTCTTTCCGAATCCGATCCCCGCGCCGGCGGTGGCTCCGGCCCCACGGTGCGATGCGGTGGGGTGGGACGGAGGGACAGGGACAGCGGGAAGAGACGTCTTCCCTTCCCTTTTTTTATTCAGGATAACCTTCGGGTTTTGTGTGCGTGCCTCTCTGGAGAGGGAGGGAACGGAGAACCCGGCAGCGAAAGGAGAGAGCCCGAGCAGCTCGGGCAGTAAATCACTCGCTCAATTATAACCGCGGCTTCCTCTCTCCAATGGCTCCAAGCTATTTGGGGAGGCATCTTTTCCCCTCACTCTCGCAGGTGCAATATGAATCAATTATCTTAATTAAGATAATGCCGCAAACCCAAGAGATTTCATCGGGAGCGCATTTCGCGCTCCGGACAACTGTAAGGCGTTTCCACAGTGCTGCTTCCCCCGCAAAAAAACCCCCTCCCCCCTGGCTGGGACAAGGCTCGGCCCCAGCGGCGACCCGCGGAGGGGACGCGCTCGCCGCCGCTGCACCGGCCCAGGCAGCCCCGGGACCGCCTCCCGGCCCTGGCAGCTGAGGCGGGAGCGGGGAGCGGCCGGGCCGGCCGAAGCTTTGTTGGGACGCGTGCGGTTCGCGTGCCGCGCCGCGGGAGGAGGGGAGGGGGGGCGGGAAGGGAGCTCGGGAGGGAAGGCAGAAAGGAAAAAGAAAAGAAAAGGAAAGGAAAAGAAAAAAAAAAAGAAAAAGAAAAAGAAAGGGAAAAGAAAAGAAAATATAAAAGAAATCTTTTAAGAAGAATTTTTTAAAAAGAGAGAAAAGAAAATCAAAGGATTCGGGAGGAAAAATAAACAGAAGCCGAATTAGGAGCCAGATGGAGAAGGAGGAGTCTCTAGGTCAGGGAGAAAAAAAAAAGACACGCTTGAAGCGATAAAATCAAGCGGCTGGGGGAAGAGGAGAAATAGGGAAGGTGGGAAACTGGAGCCATTGAGCCAGGGGACGGCCTGAGTAGGGAAGGCAGAGCCGGCTGCCTGGGAGATCGGGAGGAGAAGCAGTACCGAAGCAGCGGGAAGAGGATGAAGGCGGAGTGGCAGAGAGCCCCGGCGCCCCCGGAGCACAGCGCTCGTTCCCGGCCCCGACGGGCGGCACGGAGCACTGCCTCTTACCTGTCGGCTCGGCTCCTGACGGCCACGCGTGTACCCTCGCTAAGCGCCGACTGGGACGGAGCGAGCCGGGCTCGGCGGGTTTGAGCCCCTCTGTCCGACTGCCTGCCTCTTTACTTGTCTCTCTGCTTATCTGTCTATCCACAACGTGTTGATTTTATTTTGCTCCCACGGAAGATGACTGTGTTGATCACATTTAGAAGCACATGAGCATCCCAAAGTTTCCACTGCTCCTCGAGATCCAGTTTTCAGTGCCCTCCCTAGTGTTTTGCCTAGTGTTTCCCCAGCACCCCACACTCCCGGGTGTATTCCCAGACAGTCCCATTCAAAGGGACATTTCCCAGCAGCCGAGACAGGGCTGGACCGAACCCATCTCTCTTCTGCGCTCTCCAAACCTGTTCGAACCTCACCGCTTCCAAAACGCGTCCGCGCCAGCAGCGCGGCTGCACCAGCAGACCCCGTTAATGGGGTCGCGTTCTCGAGGGGGCTGCCGGCCCGGCGGGAGGCCCGGCCCAGCCGCCCAGGGTACGGGCGTGCTTCCTCATCCTGGCCTGAGGGCGCCTTTATGGCCAGAGAAGGCTTGCCACGGGCAGGGACTGTCTTTCGGTGCGTCGGCTCCGGGGCTTCCTTCCCCTCCGTGCCCCACGGTAGGGCCGCAGGCCGCTGGTGACCTAAGGGTGCCCCGCTCCAGCCCTACTCTCCCGACCCGATGGCACACACTGCGCTGCTGGCTCCCGCTTCCCACAGAGAACCGGCCAGCTTTGAAGTAACAGAACGCAGTCGGTTGCCCTCTGTATTTGATTACCGAGAAGGCGAACATCCCCGGAGTCCCCTCCTGCTGCCCCGCCGGGCCCCGGGCTATGTAGGTCACCAACAGGAGAGAAATATTTTAAAAATAACCCGGCCTGGAAAAATATCTTCCAAATCCCTCTCCTCAGGGCAGAACGATTTGTTTCGCATTCAAAGCCTCAAGAGGCAAAAATAATTTTATTTTTATTGAATAAATATTCGGATAACGCGTGCCGGTAGCACAGCTATCATGCGAGGGGGCTATCTCCCTCCCTAAAACACATCCCAAAGGTTTGGCGGCGTTTGCAAACTCCTCCGAGGCGTTTAAAGACTCTTACAGCCATCACTCGGCGTCTTTCTTCCAAACTTGCCGTTAACCGGCAGTATTCCCACCGAAAACCCGGGGAAAGCGAGCCGGCGTTTACTCCAGGCGTTCGGACAGACGGAGGGGCGGGGGGGGGAGTGGGGGGGTGTGTGTGTCGCAACAGCCCCGGGACGTCCGTTTTCCCCAGCACTGGAGAAAACCGGGGAACGGGGAGGGGGTCTGTGGCGGCGAGGGAGCGACAAGGACCGGGACAAGGAGTCTCCGGGGATCAGAGGCGCCCGTTAGGAGCTGCTAAGGGGAGGGGGCGGCGGGGACCCTCGGTGGCCGCACCCCAGAACAATGGGAACAATGCGGCTCGGCGGGCCGGCGGCTCCGCGGCGGCGGTGGCGGGTGCGGAGCGGCGCGGTGGCAGCGCGCTC
>VYZT01023644.1:86869-99314 GCA_013400735.1 Pomatostomus ruficeps | reverse complement strand
GGCCCGGGTCCCGGTGCCGGCCCCCCGCCGCGCATCCTCCGTCCCGCTATATAACGGGGGGAGCCCGGCGCCGGGCAACCTCGGCGAAAAAAAAACACCATACACGCGCGGCGCCCTCGCACGGAGAGCTGTGCCGGGGTTATGAGACCGTCACCGCGCAGGAGAGGCTGAGCAACGGAGGTAACGGGAAACCGTGCTTTAACCTCCCCCCCACCCCCCCCACCCCTCGCGGGAAAAGGGTTCGCGGCGGCTGCCGGGGTGGGAGAGGACCATGCGAGGTCGGGGCGGACGGGATCTGCCTCTGCCGGAACGGCTTCGGGTTTTATTGTCGCTTGCGGTTGTTCCCGCCAGTGTGTGCGGACACACCTGTATCCATCCATATACGCACACATACATATGTGTATATGCGTCCGTACACACATATAAATACGTATATGTGCGTCCATTTATACAGACGCATATTACATATGTTAATGTGCTTCCACCGATGCACCTCCGAACTTTGAGCTCCCTTTCCTCCGCGGAGCGCGATCGCCACGGTCCCAGCGCAGGCTGCGCCTCGGCGGGCGGGCGGCATTGTTTCTTCCCGGTGTGCCCGACGCTACCCGGGGGCGGTCACAAGCCCACACGGAAGGTCCCCGCGGGAAGCGGGGGAACCGATGCCCGTTTGCAACAGAGGGGACGACGGAGACGGGAAGCTGGGGCCAACCCCGCACCTGTTACCACGGGCAGGGGCCGCGCAGCCCCGCCGCGGGCACCCAGCGACCGTCCTGTAGACGAAGACGGGATCGGGGGAGCAGGTGCTCGGCGCCCGCTGGGGCAGCACAAGCCCCACGCAAGGAGGCAGAAGGAGGGAGCAGCGGAGAGCGGCGGGGACAGGCGTCACAGGCGCCATCCGTCCCTGCAGGTGCCCTGCGTGTGCGTGTGTCCGCCTTCCCCTATTCGGTAAAAATGTTTGAGGATTTTTTTACAAAGCAAAACCAAACAAAACAGCCCACGCTTGGTCCGCTTGCGTCGTGCCGCCCGGGCTGCCTCCCGCACGCATAATCTTCTTATATTCCCCGCTAATATCGACGAGTTACATAATGGCATTTGAACATATGTCAACTTAATTACAAGGCAGAAACGCGAAGACAATTAAAAGTTTGCCCTGGCACAGTGGGGAATCCAGGGCTTCCCTCGGGAGGGGGCGGTGGGATCGGGGAGCGAAGCGCGGGCAACTTCTCCCCGCGGGTGGCCGCGCGGGGCCACAGCCGCTGGTCCGGGTGCTGACACGTCTCTTTTCTGTCTCCTCCGCCATGCAGAGGCTCACCATGACCAAGTCGTACAGCGAGAGCGGGCTAATGGGCGAGCCCCAGCCTCAGGGCCCCCCGAGCTGGACGGACGAGTGCCTCAGCTCCCAGGACGAGGAGCACGAGGCGGACAAGAAGGAGGAGGACCTGGAGGGTCTGCACGCCGAGGCCGAGGAGGACTCGCTGCGGAACGGCGAGGAGGAGGACGAGGAGGACGACTTGGACGAAGAGGAGGAGGAAGAGGAGGAGGAGGAAGACGACGACCAGAAGCCCAAGAGGCGGGGTCCCAAGAAGAAGAAGATGACCAAGGCACGCATGGAGCGGTTCAAGCTGCGGCGCATGAAGGCCAATGCCCGGGAGCGCAACCGCATGCACGGGCTGAACGCGGCCCTGGACAACCTGCGCAAGGTGGTGCCCTGTTACTCCAAGACGCAGAAGCTCTCCAAGATCGAGACCCTGCGCCTGGCCAAGAACTACATCTGGGCGCTCTCCGAGATCCTGCGCTCGGGCAAGAGCCCGGACCTGGTGTCCTTCGTGCAGACCCTCTGCAAGGGCCTGTCGCAGCCCACCACCAACTTGGTGGCCGGCTGCCTGCAGCTCAACCCGCGGACTTTCCTTCCCGAGCAGAGCCAGGAGGTGCCGCCGCACGTGGCGGCGGCGGCGGGAGCGCCCTTCCCGGCGCATCCCTACCCGTACCAGTCGCCGGGCTTGCCCAGCCCGCCCTACGGCACCATGGACAGCTCCCACCTCTTCCACCTCAAGCCGCCGCACGCCTACGGCGCCGCGCTGGAGCCCTTCTTCGAGAGCGGGCTGGCGGAGGGCGCCAGCCCCGCCTTCGACGGGCCGCTCAGCCCGCCCCTCAGCGTGAACGGCAACTTCTCCTTCAAGCACGAGCCGACCGCCGACTTCGACAAGAGCTACGCCTTCTCCATGCACTATCCCGCCGCCGCCGCCGCGCTGGCCGCCGCGCCCGCCCATGCCGCCATCTTCCCGCCCGCCGCCTCCCGCTGCGAGATCCCGGTGGACGGGCTGGCGCCCTACGAGGGCCACCCGCACCACGAACGCGTCCTCAGCGCCCAGCTCAACGCCATCTTCCACGACTGAGCCTCCCCGCGCCGCAGGGAGGGCCGGGGCAGCGCCGGCCCCGCCGCCCGCCACCGCCTTGTTTACAGGGGGCAGCCCGGCGGGCCCCGCCGCCGCCTCGGGGCCGCCGCGTCCCCCGCTCACCCGCTGTCTTTGCTGCCGCTCCTCGGAGCGACGCTGTCCATTGGGGTAGGGGCATTGGGATCGCGTCAATTACCTGATCGGGATAACAAAATCACAAGCAATAATTAGGATCTATGCAATTTTTAAACTAGCGATGGGCCAATTACAAAATATATATGAAATCTCTATTTTTCAACCAACGTTTTACTACTTGTTACCTTTCCCATGCTGAATTATTTTGTTGTGATTTTGTACAGAATTTTTAATGACTTTTTATAACGTGAATTTCCTATTTTAAACCATGCAGCTTCATCAATTTTTATACATATTGGAAAGGTAGAATTATATCTAATTTATACAAAATGATTTAACTAATTTAAACCAGCAGAAAAGTGCTTAGAGAAGTTATGTTGCCTTAGCACTTCTTTCCTTTTCAAATAGATGAAGAAAAAAATGCACAATCCGGGCAATTTCTTTCCCATGCAACTCTCTTTTTTCTTTTTTTTTTTCTTTATTTCTTTTTCCTTTTCCCCGTACAATAAGAACCAGATCCCCTAGGTCTTGAGAAGATGTAAGAACGATAGACTTATTTTCTATTAAAACATATCAATTCAACACATTACTTGCACAAACTTGTATATAAAGATTATAAGCAAATGCCAACACCCTTTTTAAATCGAAAGCTGCTTGACTATCACATACAATTTGCACTGTTTCTTTTTAGTCTTTGAACCCCTTGGCATTCCGTGTTTTTGGTTTGTTGGGATTTTTGTTTGGTTTTGTTTTGTTTGTTTGATTTTTTGGGGTTTTTTTAAGATAACTTGAAGATGTTAATGTTTCCAGGTGATATAAATGCATGATTTTATACATGTTCACACAATCCGTGGTTGTCATATGCTCATTTTATAAATCTGAACCGAAATCTAATCAGGTTGTTAAAGTCGGGCTATATACCTATTGTAGTCGATTAGTACAGTAGCTTGAAACAAATTCAAACCATTTAATCTGTAATTAGAACAATAGCTATTGCATGTACAATGCAGTCCAGAATAAGTGCTGTTTGAAATGTAACGCTGGTTCAACTGGAATCAATCTGTACTGTAATTTTGTTTGTAATCCTGTATATTATGGTGTAATGCACACTGGGATTTTAGAAAAAAAACCATCCATCCTTTGGCAACAACATAGTATTGAACATTTGGTCGAATGTTGCATTTTTCCTTAAATGTGATTTTTTTTTTCTTAGTGTAAGTAATTCCTATGGGATTATTGTTTTATTCGGATAGCTCATGAAAGGTGCAACACTTATTATTTGTAGAATAAAATTGGACTACAAAAAGGACACGGATTCCTTACTTACCTTGAGGAGCACGAGGGGCGGGGGTACTGGTTTGTTTACAGCGAACCCAGCTATTTGCAATGCTGATTTGTTGAACGAGGGGAACGGGGCAGCTCAGCCCGGCCCTGCCGCCCGCGGGTCTCCCTTCCTGAGCCGCGGAGTGTCCGCAGCCAGCCCCGGCCCGCGGGTCTCCCTTCCCGGGCCGCGGGGTGTCCGCAGCCAGCCCCGGCCGGGAGCCGCACACCGGGAGCGGGCGTTTCGGCCCCGGCGCGGCGGCAGCAGGTGCGCCTTTCCCCGCAAGGCAGACCTGGATCCGCGCTATCGATTCACCGTCCCCTCCTCTTCCCAGACGGGAAACCTATTCCTTTAATCTTCCCTGATTATTCTGAGGCTTAAGAAACCCGGAGACACAACCTGCGGGAAAGCAATTCCCCTAATGACCAGGAACAATTATCAACAGGTCTTTGCCTCCGACCGTCAGAAACGGATTTAAGACGTTACCTGAAACACTTTATACGAAGTCTGTCACAAAGCGGAGGTATTTCATAAATATTTCAGTTAAACCCAGCAGAAAGTAGACAGGCTTTCCTACGGATGAGGGCATTTATTTTTTCCCCAGGAGAAATCAAGCTACTGGCGTCTATTTTAAAAGTGTTTATAGCTACGGAAATCCAACGTGTAAGCACGGCAAACCTGTCCTAGCAGTTCAGAACTCCCCCGCTGCCAGGCTTCACCCTTAAAAACACGCTAAAAATTAATTGTGATGCCAACTGATGGATTTCGCAGCATCTCCCCGAGTTTCGCCGGAGCCTGCAGCTCCATGCTCAAAAACTGTTGCTGAATCTGAAAAGAAGGAAAGCAAAAGGCAACTTCTCAAGCACCCGATTAACCTTTCCCAGCCAGTGGCAATACAGCTAAATGTGCCCTAGATAACCCGAGGGTGGTAAATGAATGACGATTTTTCAGATAAAATTGAAAAAGCTGACCCAGGCTTGCTTGCCTTTTGGTTATGCGCCTTCTTCTTAAACATAAAGATTCTTCTAGTCAGTCAAGGGGCAACTCACATGCCACCATCTTTTATTCAAAGGCAGGCACAGATGTTCCTTCTGCAGGGGAGGTTTTAATTTATGAAAATGATATTGTTTATGCATGAATGCACTCTGCATAACACACAGTACTTCCATCTGATGAGAGAAATACCACAGAACCAGTGCCAATGTCAGGAACATATTCTGCAAATTTAGTTGCTTAAATGTTTAATGAATATTTGGAAGGCATTTCCAAACCACAAGAAACCTTTTCAATTACCTTTTCTTTTCCCACTGTTGATAACAAAATTCAACTCCTCCAGCCAATGCAATCTACTTAAAAGGTCTACCTAGGCTATCTCAATGTTTGCTACTGTGATACTTCAGAGAAAGTAATATTTTAATGTTGTGAGCAACCTAATATGGAAAATTAATTAGGCATTTTGGTAACTAGAGGCTCTATTTTACAAATCACTTGTGAGTTTCTTAATTTCAATTAGTTTTGGGTGTTTTTTTTCTTATCACCACCCTTATAAAATACTGGAGACTTTCCCCCCTCCCCCGCTTTGCTGATGCTTCTGATGTCTCCATGATATTTCTTTCATACTATTAACATCAAGCCAAATGTTGAAATTTCTGCTCATGACTCCCACAGGAAGGTCTATCAAGGTCTCTTTTAATGGGAAGAATTACTCACACTGTTCCTCTCCTATGAACATATCGCTAATTAACTAAGGCTAGAGTGGGATTATCTAACTTCCGCATGCAGAGAGAACTCTGGGGTTGGTTTGTACCCACACACATACTGCGTCATCCAGCACGGGCCTAAAACTCAATTTTTACGGCTGGTTGTGGCCAATGGTCTTTCTCTTCTTCTTTATGACACACTTCTGACAGCCAAAATTGCTCTGCCACCAGTGCCTGCTTGAGGTTAAATCTGCAGGTACAGTGTGTAAGTAACAGTCATGACTTGCAGCTTTTCCCTTCCTGGTGTTCTGGAACAACAAAAGAGGAACCGTGGAGGTTGTGGACCCCTTGTCGGCTGTGACAGACACAGCTGAGGCCCCAGCTATGGCAGAGAAATCTGAAATGGTGGAATTCCAGGTTACATGCACAAGATGTCTGAGAGACTGAAGACTCTGGTTTTCCCTAGCCCAAATGAACAGTGTGCCTGAACAACATCAGACTTGGGCCAGGCACTCAGAAGGAGTCTCCAGGTGAAGGGAACTAGATTCAAGGAGAACCAAGATTCCCAAATTCACCAGAAAAAACCAGAAAGCCACCTACTCCAAAAGATACTCTTACAGAATATTAATAAACTAACATGGAAAAGCAACATGCAATTCCAGAGGTAATAAGGGTTAGTAGAAATAATTCTAAATTAAGTATTGAGAGCAAGTAAACCAAATCTCTTCTATCTTCTGTAACAGTAAAAAAAAAATCTTGCAATTATTTCAATATTGTAACTGATTAAAACTAGATCCACCATGAGCTTACCAATTTTTTTGACACATTAAAAACATGAGTCTCTTTTTAAAAAATACAATACCTCTGTTCAGAGAACCATCTTGTCAAAGAGTTTTAGAAATTACAGAGTTAAATTTCATTCTCTTTTATATATATATATATATATATATATAAGGTATTTTAAGATGAAAAGAATCAAACAAAACCCACTAATTTCTCACTCATTCCTATTGAGGAAGAACAGAAATTAAACTTGGAGTTCTGCCTGGTGCTGTATCAGGGAAAATATGCAGAAATTGTTCTTTGTTTTTATTGATCAAGATGGGTTATATGGAAATTATTTCAGAAATTATAAACGGTCTACGCTCTTTCCTTTGCTGAAAATCCCATTTAACAAAATAACCTTGAAAAATGTAGTACATAAATACATGTTGAAACAGTGAGCTGAAGATCTACAAATAGACTGTTATTTAGACATCTACATAAGTGTTTTTTAAATAATTCATATATGTATTTAACAAACTGTCAGAAGCTATGCAATACAAAATTAAAACTGACAATGTTCTCAAAGCATTCTCTTAAGTATTTAGGTTGCCTACAGGGTATGTAAAACATAGAATATTAGCCCTAGTTTTCAGTTCCCTAGCTTGTAGTAGTTTGCAGCATAGAGTTAACTGCATTTGCATAAAATAAAAGCAACTAATATTTACATGTTTACCAACACTGTGACAGAGCAGTAGAAAATAAGATTCAGAGAAAAAAAATTACCTTAAAAAGATAGCATACCAACCTCAATGCAAAGAAAAGACAATGTCCTCTGAGAAACACATTCTCATTTTATATTCTTCCCATTACCACATTTTTCTCTATTGTTCTGATTAAGATTAATTTCAATTCATGGGGGTATCAGGAATGGCTTCAACTTCAGACTGCATTGCTGCAGCTTCTTATAGCTGCATAATAATTTCACTTGTTCTCTTTGCAAAGGTTTGTCTATTTCCTTACTTACATTTCTTTCTCTGTTCTTTAATGTTTTCCTTCTTTTGAAAATATAAAGATGCATAGCAATAGTAATGCCCTCTTCTACAGATCATTGATGCCATTTGCCTTCAGATTAATTTATAGCTTTGCTTATTGTGCAAAAAAATTGGTGTTCTGCTTAATGTCACTTCTTCATAGTAAACCAACTCAACAGAGCTGAATTAATATTGAGAGTTACAAAAGATACTTTTGTAAAGTAGAAATGTAAGAAGGGAGCATACTTAGGAGAGCTCATATCTGTGAATGAACAGCTGAAGTAGAACTTACTATACACTAAACCCTCATTGTATAAACACACACTGTAGCCAGAAAAATATACAAGCCAAGGGTATGCTGCCAACTTCAAAATTCAGGCTTCTCCAGAAGGAAATCTCCATTAGCTACTGAAAACAAGCCAGCTACCAGAAATGTTCAGTTGAAATGTCCGGAATGGGCATAGAGTATTTTCCCCAGAGTATCCCCTTATCTCTTCTTGCCTAAATTTCCATTCCTTAACTTGAGCACCACATTGTTCATGAATCAAAAACTGACCTTCCCATTTCTTGCCTACTTACCTCATTGCATTTTATAGCCATTTTTCTTGAGGTGGGAGGACATATTTTCCAATAGTGAGCTTTACCTGCTGCTGTCCCCCAGTAAACACTAGCTGTACTTCCCTCACTTGCTGTTTCTGTCACAATTGTCCTACCTCTTTCTTCACTTCACAAGATTCTTCTGGAAAAGAGTTCTGAGGCTCCCACTACTTCTTAGCATCTAGAGAGCAAGGGATGACTTCCAGAAAGAAACGCTGTCAGTTAAGGAGAGCTTAGCTCCTCTCCTTGTTTCCTACTACCTCTCCTCTTGGCCCAGATGATGCTTCCCTCTCCTAAGTCATATGGCTGTGCTCAAGGCCAGCACCCTGACCTGGGGCAAAATCTCCTCTGGGTCCAGACTGCTGAGAACAAACTCTAAGAAACTACAAGGGATATCTCCCCTCCCTCATGCAAGATCTATGATTTAGAAGAGGCTCTTATGCATGGTATCTGCCTTCATGATATTGCAGCCATGTCTGTGCCATATCCAGGTCCTGACCCACAAACGTGATATTCTTACCTGATCTTGGACCTCCCTAGATAATATAAGCTTCCCTGGTGGCTGCTGGGCTAGCACTGACACTGGCTTCTGTCACCTGACCTGACCTAATGACTCTGCTTTGCAGCTTGGTGTTGGACCTACCTTGATACAAGGGGCTTGTCTAGCCATCTGGACTCTTGTTGAACTTAGCTACACATAGTTCTGTTTCCCTTGATCAGGTATGTGGGATCCTACCTGATTTGTAATCACGCTAAACCTCACTTCCTTTATAAAGCAGCCTGTTTCTACTATTCCTCACAATTCCTCCTCTTGTGCTTCTGGCTGCATGGGCCATGAGGACACTGCTGAGCCTTAAAAACCTTGAGCAGCCCCACCTGCAACCCCCTCACTGACCCTACACATGAGCCTGGAGCTCTATTCAAGCTCAGTCTGTGACTACAACCTTTTCATTTACAGATCTGTGGGATGTTGATCCTCAGGTCAGCCACAACCCTGCTCTGGCTCTGAACCTTGCTGATCCAGACCTGCCTCATCATTATAGACTTGGCTGATGATTTGGGTTTTTGATGGATTCTAGCACCCTCTCCAGACTTCCTTGCTCAGGTACTTTCAAGTGGGTCCTGGCCAGAAAGGTCCCTGCCTTGCTAGCTGTGGCATCTTCCTTGGCTCCCTGTTTCTTAGGGAACAGCTGGCCCTTGCTGTTCTTGACAATGACTTTGCTTCCCTTTCTGGTGTGTCTCCTTCCCCCCTGCCCTCTTTATTGTTCTGACTTTACTTGAGACCGTTGTCTAAAAAATCTCAACTAAATAAAAATGTTAAGACCATTTCTAAGGCAGCTCCAAAATCTCTCTGGAAACTATCTGAAAAGTTGCAAAATTTAATTTGAAGTTTTATTATAAAAAGTGCTATTCAACTTACTTTTTGTTAAGAGGCGAACAGGGCTTCTCTATTTTCTTGTATCTATTGCTATTGAATCATAGAATGGACTGGGTTGGAAATTACCTTAAAGACTATCTCATATCAACACCCTGCTATGCCCATGGTCACCTTTCACTAGACCAGGTTGCTCAGAGCTTCATCCAATCTGGCCTTAAACACTTCCAGGGATGGGGCATCCACAGCTCGTCTGCGCAGCCTGTTCAAATGCCTCACCACCCTCACCCAGTAAAGAACTTCTTCCTAATACCTGAGATGAACCTACTCTCAGCTGGAAACCAGTCCCCCATGTCTGTTACAACATGCTCTCTTAAAAAGTCTCCCTTCTTCTTTCTTGCAAGCTCCTTTCAGGTACTGGAATCAAACCGCATGTGAGAGAACAGGAAAGTAAAACACACTTTAGCTGCTTTGGCTGACCTGCAATGTCTTCTTCTACCTCATCCCATTTCCTCATGCAGCACGCTGTGCTTCTAGAAGTCCCTTGATCATTCTGCTGTCACAGGTACTGAAATGTTGCACTTCCAAAATTGTCTATGATCAAAGATGCAGAAGAAATCAAGACTGTTGCATGTAGGCTCAGTGGTCCATGCTGCTTGAATGCCTATCATACGATTCCTACTGATTGTCTTGCATCTTCTTTTTCTTTTCTGATACAAGAATATCACAGAAGATACATTAGATCATCGATACACACAACCATTATCTTACAAGAAAGCACAAGGAAGTTCCATGAGTGAGAGTTCCAGACATAGTCTAGAAAAATAGATAAAATTATATTGCTGGACTATTCCATGCATTTCCAAATTCAGTGTGCAAATCTGAATGTTGTGATACCTAAAAAAAAGGGTCTGTTAGAGTAGACTTGCTTAGAACTTTTGCCCCAGGAAAAAAGTGTGTCTCAGATTTACAAAGAATTGTGGGGATTGAAGATTTGTGAACAGTAGCAAAACTACAGTGAACAGACTTGTATGGTTTTTGTTACTATATACAGTTCTCTTACTATTTTATGGTTTTATCTAATACATTAAGTACCTTAACCATTCCTGATTTAATAGACTTTTCAGTAATGTCTATAAGAGGGTGTTAGAAATTTTAATTACATCAGCTGAAGGATATTACAAGTCTCCTAGAAACTGCAATAGTTTTCCACTGGTGGTACTGAAAACACTAAGTTTGGGGTTCTAATCCAGTTATCAGCTTACCCTTTCCTGTACATTATAAGGAATTATCTGGTGATAATATACAATATACACTAGGTGGTATAGGCTAATAAATTGTCCTAGAAACAAATACAAATGTCTGCAGGGAATTATACAGGGCATACAGCCTCAAAAGTGATTTGGCTGTATCTAGCTTCATGTTATGCTTTATCTTCCAGTTAATGATTTAGCTTTCCTTTTGAACGACATCAGTGCAAACACATCAAAGATCACTGACACCAAATAACAGACACAAGTTGAATTGGTTCATCTACTGCTGTACCAGAATGATAAATATTAGGGCAAGCTTGTTTGTTTTGCTCACAGTTTTTCCTGCCTCGTCACTCTTTTTTTTTTTGCTTATTTTGCACAAAACTTCCACAGTCTACACATCATTTCAATTATTTATACCTTATTCTATCTGATTACTCTGCAGTTGAGATATTTATATCCCAATAAAGAAGATAAAAAGGACAAAAATTTTGAGACAATCACTAACAGCTTTAAGCAAATAAAAACCTTACATGGTCATGTTGTGATTCAGAAAAGCAAATTGGTGCGGGCTGCATTTTAGTAAAAGCTGTATTAATGGCTCAATGCAAATTGAAAAGCACTTACATGTTGCATATTTAACAAATATTTGTAATATACTGTAAACATGGCAAAGTAATAGATTGAAATAAGTATCAAAAAGTTGTAGTATGGTGACTTTTAAAATGTGTCTTAAACCTGTCTTCCAGCTACATAATTAGTAGCTTGGTACTGGTTTTTATGGAACTATGAAGGAAAGCAACATGTCTTGAGAACATGTATCACCTCATGAGCTCCTGGCTGGTTTGATTGCAACCAGATTTCCTTACCCATACAGTGCTAAATATCACAGGAAGAGCCTTGGATACTCTAACATGTTGTTTGAACTGTAACTTGTATCCATCAGCAAAAGGCAATATTTTCAATTTATTGCTTTGTTTCTCAGAAGCATATTTACATTTGTCTTGTTACAAACATTAAAGATAAAGTTACTGAACCCCTCATTAAAAAATATCCTTTTCATACACTACTAAGCCACCATGATGTTATAAAGCTTTATAAATGTACAAGTTTAGCTCTTACAGGTTCAGGAGCAACTTATAAATGGGAGTTGGCCCTGCACTCTAACATAATTGTCATCAGTGAATCTCACAGCACCCGTGAGTAAAGCTGTCATACCTTCAAGCAGTAAATACTATCGTCTATAGAGCAGGAGTAAAGTGGTCCTCCTTCCGTGCATCCAAGCTTTGAGGGTGAGAGATGACTACGCAATCCTTCTGAGTATTCTTCCTGCACTGGCCCACTTGATAGCGGATTTGTTGTTGTACGAGTCAGTATCAGACTCCGAGCCACTGTATTGCCCAGTCCTTGTGAATGAAGGGTATGGCTGGGTGATGCCTCCACCCTGGTTTATGGCAAGAATCTGCTTTGCAGCATGAACGTCAACATGGTATTTACATCGAGGTTATGGCAGAGTCACAACTTGTGAAAGACAGCCTTTTATTATGGAAGGGCTATTAGAACCTCATGTCGTAGTTTTCTAAAGCTAAGTAACGGCAATGTTGTTAATGTTAACTGGAATGTGGAAGACGTGGGACTCAGACAAGGACAAGTAATTTCTGTCGCTGGAGCGTTCCTTCGTTGCTCTCCTGAAGGCAGTAACCGAGGAGAGCAGAGCGCTGAAGTGCCCGAGTGCCTTCTGACCGCGGTTCCCGCGGGCAGCGCGCCGGACGCGGGGTCCGGTCGGGTGCTGCCCTGCGCTCTGCCCGGCGCCGGGAGGGACGCGCAGCCCGGGCAGCCGGGCCCCTCTGTCCCGCCGCTGCCGGCGAGGCA
>VYZT01023644.1:0-86541 GCA_013400735.1 Pomatostomus ruficeps | reverse complement strand
CGCGGCGGCGCGGGGCGAGCTGGGCTTCCCGCGGCGTGCGGGGACAGGCGGTCGGGGCGCTCCGGGCAGCGCGCGGCGCAGCCACCTTAAACCGGGGTTGCAGTGGGGTGCTTAAAGGCAGTGCTGTCGGGCACATCTGTTCCCTTCGAGGTTACTTTGCTGACTGAAAAGAAAAAGAAATTGTTCATAACGCTTTGAGTGTCTTGTACCTGAACCAGCTCTTTCTGGCAAGAGCCGTGTCTTCTTGGTGGGTCATACGAAAGGGACAGAAGGTAGAGAGGATGTTTTTATGGCCTCTTAGCCCCAGGCGGAGCAGTAAGAGGATTTGATTTTGTTTCTGCGGCATCAGCTTTTCTCGGCTTACACTCTTTGGCGGGTACATAAACTCGAGCACAGAGAGGAGGGTATGGTTTTGTGGTATGTGCCTGAGTTTTGTGATGAGGCTTTCGTTGCGGGTCGTCGTTGCTCGGTGGTGTTCACACGGCAACACTCTGTGAAAGTGTAGTTAAAGGATTTGATCAAGTGAAACAAATTATACACAAAAGTTTAAGAAGCAAAGGAATGCTTCTTGAACGTATCCAAATAGATATTTTTCTCCTAGAAATTGTGTAAACATATACGTAGTTTTAAAACTGTGTACACACTCCTAAAGGTGCTTGTTTATTTCAATGACCTCCCAGTGTTTATATGAAGGAGAAATCAAAGTTGTGTTCAGGAATGCAGTTTCCAGGCAGCGTGTTTGCCTTCTGGGATGGCATGGTTAGGCTTAAAATACCAGGTTTATTTTAGAAGTGTGTTGGACAGAACGTAAAAGTTCATGTAGGTAAGCTCTCATAGCCATAGAATCAGCATTGAGAGAAGCAAAAAAATAGTCAGATGCTCACAGATGAAGTCATTATGGTTCATTTCATGTAACCGTGCTGGGATACCGGAGCCTCTGAAACTGAACAAATACACAGTCATGCCCTGCTGTTGACTCCTCTCCTCTGAATGGTGTAACCGTGTTAATGCAGTGCTGCACTCAGACTTAAATACCTGCTTTTCAACAGGACCGCTGAGTTCTGATCACCCCTGCACCTGGTGTGGGTGCACAGTCCTTCCTCTTGGGGAGCCAGTCTGGGTGCCTTAAGTAATGCTGTTAGTGCTGAAGGTTCTCTTCCTTCCCATTTGGGATTAATTGCAGGTCTCTGTGTGTGTGATCTGTAATGTGATTTATTAATTATTTAGTTCTGTGTGTGGAGCTCTAATATGAGTGCCACTTTATGTTCTGCCTCCTTTAATGTAGATTGAATTGCCATATATCAGGAACTAGGGTCTGTGATTGTCTTGTAATTGTCATCAGTGAAGGATTTTAAAGTGCTGACAGAAAGAATAAATTTTGGTATTTATTGCTCCGTGCTTCCAGAGATAGGGAATATATTCTGTGGTTTGGGATTTGTGTGTGTGTGTGTTTTCCTTTTTTGTTTTATTTGGCTGATTTGGTTTGTTTGTTTTCCTAGGAAAAATTCATCCCCCTAAGTTGCTACTTTGTGTAAGTTTTTTTTTTCTTCATGTTACTCATACAGACATCAGAAACTTTTCATAGTTCCTGGAAGGTAATGAAGTATGCAGTGCCTAAAGTCAGACCTATAGCAGATGGCAGGACTTCAGGAGTCTTATGGAAAATAGCACTGACAAGCTGCTGCCAGTTGTATCAGGATTTGGGCTTTTACTGCACATATATTATATATATGCAGAAACTTCTTTCTCTGACAATTTGGTTTTATACTGTGTGGCATTCAGCTGTTGAATAGTTTCATTTTGAGAGGCTGCAGTTGCAGCAGTCAAACATGAATTCTGGAGCTTGAATGTTTTTTCTCTCTGTCATTTTTGGCTCCCAGTAGCATTTACCCTGGGGTGTTCTGTACTGGTCCTGGGAGGAGCCATCTGTGGTAGTCTCATTTGTAACTAAGTCCAACAGGGCATTGTTCAGAGATGGCTCACGGCTTTCTGGACAAGTCTTTCCACTGGGATTTGGCTTTTGCACACTTTCCCCAGCCCAAAAGCTTCATCATGTAGTTTGCCTTAGGCTCTAAGAGGTCAAGCCAGGTCTTCACACTTTGCAAGTGCTGCTGAATGCCTCTTGCTTGGACTTGTATGTAGTAATTCTTCCTATTTTAGGAAAAAGTCTTCCTTCTATGGCAATTGCTATAGTCTGTCAAAATCCGAGAACTATAAGGTAGTTGCTTTCTTCCCTTTTTCCTAACCTCCCATCCCCCTAGTTCTCCAAATGAATTCCTGTCTTGCAGAAGTTGGCGTTTGTAATCCACAGCTCTGCAGTTCTGGTTGTATGTTCCTACATGTGGTAGTTTGTGCAGCCTCGGCTCCTCCAGCTTCTGCCAGAACTCAAAGCTCCGGCTCAAAGTTCCCAAGCAGGGGACATCTGCTGTGCCTGGGCACAGTCGTGTCACAGTGACGTGTGTGTAGTTCTGCCCCGTTGCCCTACTCCTGTGGGGCTCTATAGCTTGATTATCCGGAGGACTTCCTTTTACTCTCCCCTGGATTTCTGCAGCTTCTGTCTCCACGAGGTTTTTGGCTACCCATGCTTGCTGATGATTTTTAATGGCTTCCTTTGTTGTTGACTCTACAGCAAAGCCCTTCCCTCTCAAATAAGTGTGACCCATTGTGAATTTTGTTTGTTCGTTATTATAACAAAGCTTATGGCAGAAGTGAGTCTTGGGCTGGCAACTGGATGTGGAGCCTGGGGGAGTGAGTGTGTCAGGTGGGAACGGGGACCAGTGTGAGGCACGGCCTAGCTGCCCCCTTGAAAGGCTGCAGCTACAGCCTGGGAGTGCAGCTCGGCTGAGCCTTTTCCCCTCACCAGAGGCTGAACCCCTGTGACCCATGGCTGGGTCCTTGCTTTTAATTGCCCTGGGTGCCTCAATGAGCAGCAGAGCTTGGTAGTTTTTGCTGTAGCCTCTTTCTATGTGGCATTCCTAGGCTATAAATATAGAGACTTCTCTCTCTATTAATAATCCAGCCCTGAACTGTGGAGATTCTCATTCTGAGTGCTACTTCGAAACTATAGCAGAGAAAGCTATCTTAAGTACAGATTTGAGTATTATATGTGATTTTTACAAGTTCCGTGAAGATCATTTGTATCCTCTTTATGCATATGGCTTTTTTTGTTGTTAAAAAAAGACTTTAATTCTGATTTTTTAAAAAGCCTCCAGCATGTTTTTAAAGATTGCCACAGAGTTTCCAGATTAACAATAATTGCAGTTTTTAATCAGATTTCTGTCAGGTAGGAAGTGTAACAAAACTGGCACCCAGTACTTTACCAGTATGTGAAATCTGGAGGCTTTTGATCATTATGAAAAACTTTGTAAGTGTAATTTCTTGTGTGTTTAGTGTACTAAACTGAATGGTATATGAAGTTATTCTCTGGCTGACAGCTTGCAGGCTGGACTGACTATTTGGATAATAATAGTAATAATTTGGATACAACTTGCTTTTTAAGTGTAGGCAATTGAACATAATTTCTAAATTAATTAGCCAACAAGAAAATGGAGCAATCCAGAGGTTAAAGTAATATTGAATATATATTTCATAATGAATAAAATAAAAATAAATAATATATATTTTCATAATGAAATAAACAAAACAATATATTGTTTAAGTATACTATTCTTATCTATAGTATACTATAGCTCTTGTTGGTATTAATCTAAAATATAGATTTACAGATATTCTACGTAAGTGCAGCAATGAGGAAAAAGAATCACTGATGTATTTCAACAGTGAAAGAGCCAGCAATAAAGGACTTAAAATTAATTCCGAGTGCATAGTGGCCTGTTGCCAAGGCTATTTAGGAACAGATGTGGCTGAAATAGATACCAATGGTCTGTTTGGGATCTCTAAAGTAAGACATCTGTCAGTCTATCGATCAGTCAGCAATAATGGAAATGGAAACTGGCTGTTACAAAATGTGAATTACTGAACTTCCAAGAGGACCAAATTCAAAGCTTCTGATTCTACTTCTGACATGTACAGAACATATTTTCTCTAAGTGGCTTATCTGCTGTCCAAACAGAAAAATTATTTTTAAGGAAGAGACATGAAAATAAATAATATGAGGTGTAACTGAAAGTGAGGTGTTCATGTGCCACACTAATACATGGCTTTAAGCTGTAACTTGAAGGAAGAAAACATGCAGTTTTAAACAATCCCATGGTGTCTGAACTTATAAGACACTCAAATCTTTTTCCAGGGAGTCTGTAAAATTAATGTCTTTCAGAAAAATGCTGCATGAAGCTGCAAAATGATTTATTAATCTACAATTTATTGTGGAAATTGAAAAATATTTATGGAAATAGGATACACTAAATAAAGGAGTCTTAAAATTTGTTCTTTATTTCAGGGGACTTTTGAACATAATATCTTGACTGTCCATTTGGTTTTTTCCCTTATCAGAAGATCAGTTCATGTGTTTGTGGCACAACTTACATTGTTTCATGCTTTCTGTTTTTCCTTCTATTTCACACATTTGTGCACCTCTTTGCTTACACTGAAAGGGGCTAACATACTCTGGATATCTAATAGGCCCTTTTCTATGCACTTTAATTCTCTACCTCCAAAGAAAGAGATCAGATATTTAAATCTTTGTTCCAGAAAAAAAGTTTCTATGCTAGGTCTTATAAATTATATGTGTTGTGTTCAGGTTTACATACACATTAAGTGCTGCCTGTATTAGTGAGTTGAATTCTGATGCTATGGGAATTTGAAATAACAGGATTTGTTTAGCCTTCATAAGTAACCCTTCTTTCTGGCCTTTTTAATGCAAAACTTTCTGTTGATGGTATCATTTGTGTTACCGTAAAGCTGTTGCAGGCCATAAACTCAGCAAGTTTTAGGCTTGGGTAAAGGTGATGGGTTTTGCTTTTGTGGTTGGGTTTTTTTTCTTTGTTTCTCCCGTTGCACTCTGTAATAATTCAGTTTTTGCCACATTCTGTTATTACAGAGAAAGCAGTGTTTTGCTTTATTCTTCTCCTCTTCCTGTGTGGGGAGCGAGGGTGGTGGCTGGCTGGGTGCTTGGCACGTTGTGCATCATCGGGCAGGTGGCACAGCAGAGCAAGCCAGGCGTAGCTGTGCTGGTCTGTGGCTGCTGAGTGCAGATTGAGGGAAGAGAGATGGGAATCAGGGCAGTCAGGAGCGCTGTGGTGGGGGTGAGCTGATGTGTTATGGGGTGTGAGGGTTTTGGTGCAGGGCCCCATGGGTGTGGGAGGGATTTGTGGGTATTGTGGAGAGGGGTATCAGTGAATGTGCTGGGCAGAGAGGGAGACGTGCAGGGTGATGCTGTAGTTTGAGGTGTGTGTGTGATACAGGGTGGGCAATCACTGGAGACTCAGAGGAGACATAATAAAGGGATGAGGAGTAGAATGTGAATTTATTTTAAAGAAACCTATCAAGGTTCTGTAATTTTCTTGTTCACAGAGTAATTGACAAATCTTTACTATGCAAAGGTGTGCAAGAGTCAGTTGATGGCCTTGCTTATAGAGCATGATGGAGAGAATCCAAATGTGCATATTAAAAAAAAAAAAGTTGATATGCTAACCAATCTTTGATGCCCCTGCTAGTGATATTTTCGTCTCCACAATAGTTCTGTAAGACTGAGTCCCTTTCTCAGCGTCTATTAATATTCTTTTTAAATCATTAAAGAGTGTGCAAATCCATTATCTAAATAGAACTCTTTTATTTCAGTTTCTTAATTACCCTGGTTTTTGGCCCTTCAGAAACACTAATTTTTTTTAACCCCTCTTTCAGATTCTAGGTGCTATTGTAGACTTTCTTTGATTGTCATTTTACCATATCATTCCTGAATCTGTATCCCTCTCTTATGCACCTTTGTCTTTTTCTATTGCATCAAATGTTGCCAGCTTATCTTGACTTTTAAGTGTAGTTAATTTGAAAATGCATGATTTTTTTTACAATTGCAAGATAGAAATAAAAGCAGGAGAGTCTGTCATCTACTCCTGTCGGAATCAATAAAGCTAAACTTAGAAAAACAATTTCTGTCTCTATGTAAATGTATTGTTAACTATGTATGTTGCAGAAGCAGCAGGTAAATAATAGATACTGTTGCAATTATGCAAAACCCAGACAAACAGATACTGGATATAAGAAATCCCTTTTTGTTTGCTGTTTCATTTAGGTATATCTGGCTATATTATGCCCTGCCTCTAGAAGGAAGTTTTTATTCTGTACATGCAGTACTCCAAAGATATTTTTATCCTACTAAGACAATTTATGAAAAAGCGTAAGTGGGTGAAAATCTGAGACCATAACCTGAAGAATGGAGTAGTCTGTGTACCTTAACATTAGAAGGTTGTGGAATTAATGTTTTCCTTTCAAGGAAATCAGTGGTGTCCTGGTTTTTATGACTTATGTTATAACAGTATGTGCAGACAAAAAACCATAATGTGTTGAGTATTTGATACATGTATTACCATATTGCCATAAGGAACTGCTATTATGTTAGACACCAACTGATTTTGTGATAGTGTTGGATTTCTCTCACATATGCTTATGTTTTTGTGCAGATGATCCTTCAGGAACATCTGCTAGTTTTGTGGTGGTATCTGCTGTTTCCTTTCAAAATTTGACCTTTTTGTCATTTAGTACTGTGACTGCTATAGAATTGTGTGTTACCAGGATCCTAAATTGATTCCTGTCTCCTAGATATTAACTGTCAATTTTCTGAGTAGTTTGTGATTTTAACTGCTGACTTGAAATAAGTGACTAGAGTGCCTTCCTTTCAATTGTCCAGGTGGTTTCAAAAATACTCATGTCTGTGAAATAAGGGCGTGGATTGTACTTCTCAAACTATTTCACTAGGGAAGAAGTTTTGGGACTCTTATCTTGCAATTTAGGAACCCTTCCCCCTTCAGTTGGAGAGCAGATTTGTACAGTAAAACCAGGTGTTATAAAAAAATTGAAATTTTTGGCCTGAATATTCATGTGAGCCTTGATATGTGGTAGCCTACCTGTAAGGGATTTGATGAAAGACAATTCACTTCTTATGCTTAAGATCTGGCGCAACTTCTTCCTTCCCCAATTTATCACTTAATTGTTATAGGAATGTATTAAATCACTGACAACAATTTTTTCAGTGACTCGGTTTAACCCACAGTTCCCTGGTCTAGCAAGTGGGTGTTTCTTCCCCGAGTGTTGCAAGTTTAAACAAATGGTCAGTTCATTAACAGAATTCAGGGCTGAACTCTGAGTTTCCTGGCTTTTGCCTGTTTGAGCAATGTCAGATGGTAGTTAGCTGGATGCTTTTCAGTACTGAATAGTTGCTGTAGTTGTCAGTTTATTTGAACTGTGACAATATATCTGTTCTGCCTGTCCATACACTCAAGTGAATATCGGAGAGTATTCTTTGTGAGGCTCTGAAAATGCAAAGCAACAGATGTTATGTACTGCACAATTATAGGTATCCTGGAAACAGATCTTCACACAGCGCACACAGTCTCGGAAAAACAAAATTTGACACGAGAATGATCAAGTCAAAGTTAACAGCAATAAATCCTTAAGACTAAATATAATGCTGTTTTGCACATACTGGTCTGAGTTTGGGTAATGAAATGCTCATTGTTATATTACCCTCCCATCATTTGACAAAAGTTTAAAAATTATCTTGTATTTATGTTTTTCTGCATTGTTTTAGTACAGCATAGTAGAAATAGAATAAGTATTCTCACTTGAAAATAACGTATGAATTTTGAAAAAAAGCCTATGTAAGTCTAAGGAGTGAAAATTCTTGTAAATAAGTTGCTAACAGTAAATAGGGAAAAAATCAAGATAACTTGCTGGGTTTCTGTGTAAAAATAGCACGTCTTTGCCTGGCTGATCTGTTGACTATTCTGAAGATAGTTCAAAATGAGATTGCTCCTATCCAAGTCCTCTACCCGCTCTCCTGTTTGTTGCATGGCCTTTTGGAGAGTTGTCAAACAGCTCTGTCAAGAAAGGTACTGAAAGATTTCACACTTGGATGATTTGGGGTTTCCCAAAGGCCCGCTCTGTCACATTTATGTAATTTAACTTGGAGTGAGGTGATCAGCTAGGGATCAAAATTATCATAGTGCCAGTGAATAATACACTAACAGTTAGATGGCTGTAGATGGTGGTAACTCATGTCAGCATCAAACTTTGAACAAATTTGTGGTTTCATTCAGTGAATTCTGCAGCTGACATGTTCTCGGGTAAACCTAAATGTATTGTATGTTACCATGTTTGGGAAAAGATTGTATAATGTCTATTTTTAACTTTGTATTGTTTTTACTAAAGGAAAAAGAATACTCTGAGTATTTAATGGCAAATGTAGTGTTTCGTGGTCACTTGACTGCAACACACTCATTAAACAAGGCTAGTAGTGACTGGTGTTGGTTTGAAAAACAATGCTTTGCAGAAAAAAGAGTACCTGATCAATGTTTGTTTACTTTTTCAACTGTAGTACGAATAAAAATGAAATAAAAGTTTGTTTTTTTTTTTTAGCATTTACATTTGTTGAGTAGTTAATTATTTAAAATATGATGGAAACAAGCAGGTGGTGATTTTGAAATTTTTGTCCCTAAGTCTCACTTGTTTTATGGAAACCATTTGGGGAAGGTACACACAGAAATCCAGTACTGAACTTACATTGATTTATATGTATATGTATGTTTGTCTTGCTTAAAGCAGATACTGTTTTGTTCATTAACCTTTAGCAATATTGATATTGTGTGGGAGCAGAGTAATAAAATGAGTTCTTTCCTACAGCACAGCTTCAGAGACAAAGCAGTTCTACGGATTTGACCAGGCAGGGGGACAGTGACTCCTAGGGTTGGAATAATTACACATAGTGTAAATGTATTTATCTCTTATTTGAATGCCATCAGTTTGGAATAAAGATCAGGAACTGTAGCCATACTATTCCTAATGTTCATGATTATAGGTTGATTATGTGGAAATATCATCTGTCACTTAAACAGTTGTTAGGATTATTGTGTTAAGGATAATTAGAACATGAATAGAGACTGAAGCAGATGTTTGTATGCTCTATAAAGCAGCAGTTATTTAACCACATCTTGAATGCTGTGTGCAGTTCTGGTGTTCTCAGCAAAGACCATGTGGGATGGGAGAAGGTTCAAGGGGTGACGGTGGTTACAGGTACATCATGGCTTCGGGATGAGAGTGGCAGACTGGGCTGGCACTGTCTGGTCTACAAGGAAGGTGCTTGAGATGGGGCCTGGACAAAGTAGATGGTGGTTTTACAGCATAAGGAATACGGTGCATCTTATAAGGCTAAGAAGAACCAGCCTGAAAACCAAGTGAATAACTAAGAGAACTGTAAAACTTACTGCCAAAGGATTGTTAGTGCTGTAAGATTTTGTGGGTTCAGATGGAGATGGAGGGACTCAAATGAGTGCTGTTGAATGTGTAGAAACCACAGGCAGTTCAGGCTGTCCCAAATGAAAACAGGTGGGGAATGGAAAAGTACTGCTGTAAAACAGAATAAATGCTTCCTTTATTCCTTCTCTTTTCTTAGCATCTGCTTATGACTATGGTTTGATATAAGATACTGGGACAGATGGACGTTTGCTCTGTCCTGGTATTGCTGATCCTACATACCAGAAGCCAGATAAATTATATTTAAATGATATTTTGAGTAAAAGCACACATATCACTAGTCTGTGATTCCACCTGTGTTTGCAGTGCCAAGCAAGATTCAGTGATAAAATTAGAACTTCAGTTTGCCTAGCCTTCCATTTGCAAGGTACTTATTTTTATTGGTGGAACAATACAGGTTAAAGAAAGTATGTTCTTTGCCTGACAAAATACCAAGGGGTTAATTTTGTTAAATGTTGGTTAAGAATTACAGTGCAGTAGCAGACTGTGTAGGAAGCCTGAATTTCTTAGCCATAATTCTCTTGAAAATATTGTTCATATGAATGCTTATAATTATTATAGTCTTGGGGTTTTTGATATATTTATTTTTGTTGTAGAGAAAGGAAGTTAAATTCCAAAGACATAGTTAGACTTGTATAGGATAAGAGTTTGAAACCATTGCAAATGATTTCATTTGATCAACCCCAAAATAAGGAAAGGGTGCGGCTTCAATATGCTTTGCTGGTATTTTTCCATAAATGTATTTGAGAAGATTTCTGATGTTCACAGAAGACAACCCTTAATATACAACATCCATTTCCATTTGTTGTGTCAGTAGCTTAAAGATGTGTGCCATGGTATCAATACTGATTATTTTTTAAACACAGGTGGTGATAATTTTATTGCACTATTTCTCTTTATGGCTAAGTCATAGATTATTGTATGATTTGTAATGTGTGGCTGGATATGTGTAGAAACTAATATTTGTTAAATTTACTTTTAAATGACCCAAATAGGTTTAATATTGTGATAGAGGAAAATTTGCGTGGAATAGTAACAATAACAAACTGTGCAAGTGCATGCTAGAGAGTCTGAAGACGCATCTCTCTTGGTTGCTGTGTGGGTGCTCTGAATCAGAATTGCTCTCTGACCCTGGAGCCATAGGCAGAATCTTGCTGCTGTGAGTAAAACTCTTAGGATCTGCAGGCAGGATATTTACTTTGATCTCACGGTGGTAATCCCTGTACATACTGGTGTGATGCTAGCATTTAAAAGTTTGAGGGAGTAAAAATTTGTGTTCATTATGGGAGATTTGAAGTGCATCTTTGTCATCTGACATGTTTTTTCAACAGTGAAAGCTGATCAGAAACTGGCTTGTTTGGTTTTTTGGTGGGGTTTTCTTTGATATGTTGATTTTTCTGTTTGATTTTAGTACTTAGTCCTAGGATTAGGAATGGTTAGGTAAATGTGATGTGTAGGTGCAGTTACCATACTGGAGATAGGAGAAGCTGGTGGTAGATGTTAAAGAACTTGCTTCAAATACATAGGAGATGCTTGTTTGAAGTTCTTGGTGCATGCTGGGATGCAAAGCAGACATAGTGGAGCGTTTTGGGGTGGGGTTTTTTTGACAAATGGCTCTGTTTTAAAGCAGTTGATCAGCCTGACAGAAAATAATTAAATTTCTGTATATAATTTAGTATACTAATATAGTTTGATATAAAAGTGCAAATTATACTTAATTTTGAATTTAATGGTACTCAATGTTGACATTTTATTCATAAAGCATTTTATGAATTCTCCATGTTCTCTGAAATGCATTAATTTATCCTACTTTATGCACTGGTTATATTGCAATTCAAAATGGAGACCTCCAGATTTTTGAAAATCTCATGAAAATTTCAGATAGTGTTTCAAATGACTCATTACCATTTATTCATATAATTTCTGAATGGTATGTCAACATAAAATATTAAAACAACTCAAATGAATGGCTTCACCTGATAATTTTGAGTGTATTTTGATTTACAAAATAGCATTATATATGATTTTTTTATAGACTAATCAGGTATTCCCTAGAATTATTTTTTTCTGCTAAACGTTTTGTGACCTGTTGATACTTCTTCAGTGTCTGATGCACACGGAGTGAAATTTAAATTAGCTTAAGAATATTTATTATTTGCAGTTTTTGTTTGATGTGAGTGCACTGCAGCGTGTGTGTGGCATCTCTGCTGCTGAATGCAGTGAGCGCATCCTGAGCGCGGTGCAGACACACGGGCACAGGTGGGCGTCCTGGTGTGTGCACCATGCAGGGAAACACATGGCACTACACACCATGGGGCAAAGAGCACGCAGTTGGAATTAGAAATCATCTTATGGATACCTTGGAAATTTGTGCTTGTTCATATTTGGGCTGTAATTTCTAAAAAGGGTGTGCATGTTTTTGTATTGAACACTTGTGAGACAGAAAGGACTCTGATGTAGTTGTCCTTACTTTATGCAGAGAGGCACTGTTGTATGAGCTTGTTTATGTCAATATTTTAATAATTTATCTTTATAACTGCTTTTGACTATATTTATAGTAACATTGGCACCCTGTGTACAGAAGATACAATCAGTGCTGAAAGGAAACTTGCATCCATCTGGAAGCAATAAACTTTTCTAAAAGACTGCACAGTGTTACCTAATCCTGTGATTTCTTACTGTGAGTGAAATTAAGGTTTGGTTCAGTTGTGTCACATCATATTGGTATCAAATCTTTTGTGAGAGCTTTCTCATAGTGTTAAGCTACAAAAAAAAAAAATTTAAATTGATGAAAATCTGAGAATGTAATTTCCTCAGTCACAGAATTATGCCTCATTGCAAATGGAGTCAATTCTATATAATAAAAATATTTGTAATACCCAAAAGCTTCTGGAGTGTTGAATTTTGCAAGCTTTCTCTTTATATGAAGTGCTAATTTGTATACTGCACAATTAACTAAGAATACCTTAAATTTGGTGTTGTTTTCGTAAGTAATTTTTGTAGTGTACATCTATAATATAATATAAATGATATTTTTAATATGACAAAATAATTTACAAAGTTAGAGAAATATGAACAGTTTCAATAAGGAGAAGGGGAAAAAAATCTATATTATAAAGATCACCTAACAAAATTTTGTGGGGTTTTTGGTGCTTTTCTTTTAAGTTTGTTACAGGTGTGGTATACAGGAACAAAATAGGATTCATTCACCCCTGCAGGCAAAGTGGTGTAGCCTGCATTCTTCCTGTTCCTAAGTGGCAGCTGAGCGTGGGATTGAGGGAAGGGTTTTATGCCTATCAGAGGATTTTGGTGGTGCTGTTGCCATCTCATGCCCTTGGGCTAGTGTAGGAGATGCAATGATTCAAAGGATGGCAGAGTTTTCTTCATAAATCTCTGAAAAAAAAAAATAGACCAGAGATCAATGAGGATAAAGCCAAACAAGTAGAAGTTAATGGATGAGCTCATCTAGCAGCTGATTGATAGCTGTGCTTTGATACCTAAAAGCATGACTTGCTAGGGTACATGAATTATCAGTAGTTTACAGAAGGAAATTGTCTTGTGTTTAGAATGGGCTGCTTGTTCCTTTTTCCTGAAGAAAATGTTTCTTGAAAATCTTTCCAGAATAGACTAAAATTCAGATATTTGAGGCATATTGAGTTCCCTGAAACACTGATATTTAGCAGTATGGATGGTTTCTAAATCTGTATTTGAGGCTGAGGCAGATCTGGTGCAAGTAAGACTCCAAGTAAAAGTAATTATTAACTTGTATTTAACAAAACTCAGTAATGTCATGTGGCCATAAGAGGTCACTTGTTTCCCCACTTCCCCTTATTTTCTGAAATGACAGATGTAATTGCCATGATTATAACATAAATTAGTAGCTACAAAAACACTGTGTATGTGTGAAATGTTTTTGAGGAAATGTAAAATTAAGCTCATGTTTCCTCTTTGAGGATTCTTTAGTATATTTCAACTCTGTTAACTTATTCTATTAAATCATGTAAGCTATTAGATCCCAGTCTTCTGTTTATTTCACAAGTCTGTCAAAATAAATTCCATTTTATGATGGGTGTATGGTTGGTCTGTGTAAGACCAGTCATTCAAGCTGATGCAAATGTTTGCAGAGCTTTTGGAAAATGATGTTTTACTCCGTTGTTACTCTGAAGTTTCTTTCTCCTTTCACTTACTAAATGAAAAACCTCAAAGTTTCAGCCACTAAACGAAAGGTTTGCAGCTACTTTTCAAATCATATTATGAAATTAGGCTGTATGTAGGCCATATTCTTAACGTAAAATGTAGAGCTTTCTATAGTATAGAAAGTCACTGCCCTCTTTCTTCATGGTGTTAATAAAAAAAAATGTAATTATTAAAAGCAAAGCCTTTGCTTCAGGCATCCTCTCAAATGCTTCAGGGTGGGAGTCAGTCATTGTCTGCTTTGCTTCCTTTCAGTTTGCCTTGTTGTTCTAGCATTATTCCCCATAGATCTTCTTGTTATTTTTAAATTCATCATCTCCCTCAAATCCTTTCTTGTAGAATGAAGGGGAAGCTCTTCCTTAAGGTGAAGCTTTTTTTCTGGAACAGTGTTAAGCCTTCTGCTAAAGCTTTAGTCGCACTTTTCTGCAGAGGTATTTATTTAATGAAGTATTTGATTCATTTTCAAACTGTCAGTTTCGGTATGTTTTTCCAACAAAATTCTGCCATTAGGCTGTAGTTAATAACCAAGGTACTTCACTGCTCTATGTGAGAGCTGAGTCAAGATTCTAATGGAAGCCTGATGGATAGATGTCTAATGAGCCTCCTTTCAAGAGGAAAGGGCTTTTCTGTGGCCTGCTGGGCGTCAAGCAGCCCCAGGATGCTGTGTACGAGTGGCACTCTGAGATCTGGTCATGCTCAGACCCCAAGCCCGGCCTTTCTCCACAAGGCATCAGCTCCTGCCAAAGCAGCCTCTGAACTGCACTAAACTATGCTCTTCCAGTATGGGATCAACTGAGCTGTTCCCGTGTTTGCTCTGCCAGTAGCCAGAATCATCTTTTGTTTTGGTTCAGCCAGAATGGGGTAATTTGGTGGTGGTGTTCTTTTTCAGAAGTTTGTCTCTTGCCATCTTTTAAAGCTGTAGTGAAGCTTTACCAAATTTTAAGTGCTTGAGTATGGCCCAGCTCAAGACTTTAAGGACTACTACACCAAATGTTCTGTAAAGCTGCTCTTCCTCCAGTAGCTCTAATACAATGCTGTGCACAGCGGCTGTGTCTGCAACAGCACTCTTGGTTTCATGGGGATGTTCAGAAGCTTGAGCATTAGTTTTTAACAGATACAGTGGAGAACAGGGATTGGAATCAGCTGGCTGTGGTGTCTTGGGGGAAAGAACCATTGGAAAAGTGGTGAGAGACAAGAGAGGAAGATAAAAGATGGGAGGTTGCAGTTTTAGATGGATTTACCCCCGCTGTGAATATAGTAAAATTGTTTAGAAATAGGTTAAATTATTCTGTTGTGTAATGTAAGCCTTTATCCCATGACTGAGATTTGCGTTGGAAAATTACTGGGTTTGTTGGTTTTTTTTTGGCTAGTATTGTGTTAAAAAGTTGAAACCTGAAGTACAAATTTGTTCCAGAATTTAGTTTTTGTATTATGTCAGTTAGTCTTCATAAAAATAATCTTTTTAGAGGTAGCGATGTGTGATAGTAGTTTAAAATAAGATGACTTCTTTAAACTAGAATAGTGGATAACTCCTTGTCCAGTGAAACGTAACTGAATGTATCATTATAGTTTTGTAAAGTGGAGTTTTGTTCTGAGACTTACAGGTTTTTTTTTAATAGAAGGTATCACTAGAACTCTAAAGAATTAAGAGAAGCCATTGTGCATCTTTTCCAGTTCTTGCTGACTCTTGTTGATGTGCGTGATCTTTGGGGAGTTAGAAATTGGAAGTGAGAATGCACAGCAGATTGGCTCAAGCCATGGTGACTTCCTGCTGATGAAAGGAGACAGTCCCAGTTCTCCCTTCTTCCCTGCTGTGAATTTTCTTAGCACTTTGTAGCATCTCTAGTTTTATAGGACTTGTGTTGAGCTGATCATACTAAACTTGTCAGAAGACTAAGCCATGAAAAAAGTGGACAATCTGTGTTATTTTAGGGGGTTGATTTGACTCAGCTGGGTTTTGCCCAGAGCCAGACTTCAGGAAAAGGGCTGGACTGCACGGTCACAGCCGGTGAGTCAGGGGTGGGTGTCTGCATTGAGAGAGGGATTAGCAGCAAGGTATTGCGTTTGCTTGGCAAAATACATCACTTCACCCTCAGATGCACTAGAGAAGGAGAATGAAATGGATTGTATCCCTGTCAGATGTTTTTAAGCTCAGTTTTCTGCCCTGAAGGAATACAGCTGCTGCTGCAAGTGAATAGCTGCCATGAAAAGGTGAAGTTAGGAGCTGCACCCTGCTTTTACTCTCTGGCTCTGGGGAAACTGAGATGCATCCCTTCAGTCCCTTGTAGTACTCTCTGAACTCCTTGCTGCTCCCAAGCAGGTCATTGCACACAGTCTGAGAAATGTGTTTCTAGGTTAGGGTCTTGCTTGTGTTAAGCTTCTCCTACAACACCATTTAAAAGGACTAGAGTAAGGTAAAACTAATCTTCAAACAAAAACCAGCCCCTCCCCAACCCGACCCTTGCTGTACCACCTTCTCCTCAGCTTACTTCTTGATACTTTTGGCAAGCAGAAAGTGGAATTCTGCTTTCTCTGCTTGCAGAAGAGAGTAAGAGGCATAGCATCAAATTTTGCCAGAAGTGTTGCATGACCTATCTTTTTAAAATAAAAAATCATTCAACATTCATGTGTTTTGAAATAGATTTTCTGTCTCATGTTTAGAGTATTTAAATAAGTGCTAAACAACCAGACAAGCTTTACAGCGTTTCTGGGCTTTTCTGGCAAGAATGATCATACCTGCTTTTCTCACTGCCAACCCTTCTTAATCAATAAGTAGCTGAAAACTGTAGAGGTTTTATGAATCAGCTGCATGCTGCTTACTGTGCTTTGCCCATTTACAGTGAGGGAAAAATGGGCTTAATAATTGATGGGCTAATAGGTGCTGTTTATATGCATTAGGCATTATCATACTAAATATTACTAAACATAACTTTACAGACATATTGTCAAAACTACTTTAATTTTTAATTCTATTTATTTTATTTTGGGGTTTATATTAACACAGTTATGTTTTATTGTATGTCCCAAATGGTTATTTTGAAAGTGGTGTTCATACAGTTTAGGATGGTCTGTGATCAGTTTTATAATACAGATAAAACACTTCTTTGATGAGTACTGATCACTGTGTTTTCTTTGGTATAGTCTTGATGATTTTTAAAATTTATAATTATTTTTGTAAAGTTACTCAGCTATATGAATTGGGTATTAAGGGAGTAAACTTTGAGAACATAGCAGGACAGAGAGTCTAAAATGTGTAAAAGATCTATCCATTCATTATAGTCATGGGGACTAGGTGTCTTGCCAAAGGTCAGAGGGAGCATTTGTGACCAAGGGAGTGTAACACACTTTGCTTTGTGTCCAATTCGTATTCTTGAATTATAGTCACATTTCGTATGTATTTTCTGATATTCCCCATGTACTCCAGATATTTGTTATGGAAATCAAGTCCTTAAGTGCCACTTCTAGATGTTGGGCCTCTGTGATAAGTTAACAGTCCAAAAAGTATGTCCTTGTTGAAGTGTTGGTGTTTATATTTTAAATACCACATTTTTTTAAAAACTGTTCTATTTTTTAGTAGTGCTGCTTTTTCTTTGTGTATATTTTTGTCAATTTTGCTGTAAACATGAGGTGGTCTGTTTGTTTAAAGCCTAGTTTAACACTCTTAACTAATTAAAATTTGGCTTGCTATTTACAGTTAAACTCTATGTGAGTGTATTAGTTCCTCATCTTTTGATTTAGCTCAGTATGTTTGATTTAGACATAATTTCTTGTTAAATAAAAGATTAGACTGCCATAAATAGGAAAAATATAAGATAGGCTCATTGCTTGAAATTAGTAAGACTATGAATAGGGTCATAAAATTTCCTAGAAATTCATCTATCCAGGCAGATTTTTCTTTTTTTTGTGCGGTATTTGGGGAAAAAAAAAGTGGACATGTGCAGAAACTGTGAGTACAATTAGCGTCAAGCAGATAAATCCAACTCTAATCCTGTTTACGCTCTACATCAGACAGATGTGCTGAGATTGATTTAGACAAGCCCTTGGCTTATAGTAACTTTTTTTTAAGTGCCATATATTCTGGTTTTGTTAGATCTTTGTTAAATGTTAAGTGCTGTTAGTTTTGCTCTTCCCTAACGCCTGTAACCTACTTTATACACGTTCCCTCTCTGCTTTCATGATGACAGGGCAGTGTGGTAGAAGAGATTATCTTTATTCCTTGTAATTAAATTGACTTTTTTTTTTCCGAAGATACAACAATGGGAAGTGGGTACTGAATTAAATAAATAGCATGATATCTAATAGATGTATACTTAAATCTCTTGCAAGAGCAGATGGTACCCAATATCTTTCTAAGTAATGTGAGAGGACAGTTAATGTCCTGAAACTGCTCGCAATAACCAATACGATACTAATGAGCCAATACGGTTTTCAAAGTTTAAAAAACTGTCTAATCCAGAATATCCTTTATTTCAAAAGTAAATTTGGTTGTTATCGCATACTAGACATATTTTATAAATACAGCTCATGACTTACATTTTCTTTATCTGAGTTGTTTTATAAAATTTTACTGCATTTTCAATGGTCTTATTTTCGGTAAGCAGAGAAGATGAAAATTATAGAATATGCCTGGGATTTTATGCAGTTTTCTTTACAACTTTAGTAAAAATTGGCTGTCCTAATCCTACTATCTAATTCAACATTTCCTCTAGAAATTAAAACTTGAGGATGATGGTTTTTTACAATTCAGCATTCCTAGAGTTTATATCCTTCTCCAAGATGCATCTGGAAATGTATTCCTGTCAAACAACCAGAGTCATATAGTGCTTTTTGAAAGTCTAGTGGTGCCTAGTAAGAATGTTTTATTTTAAATATCAGAAGTTTTGATATGCATCTAAGCTACGCAAGAATGTGATAAATACAGAGTAAGAGGAAGATGTACAAGCAAATAAGTAACTGGCTGAAATAGTCATGAAAAGAAAAGCAGACCTTACCTGGCTCATGTCTAAATGTCATTTAATGAAAGCTAGTGGGGAATAAAAAGTATTTTAGCAGGCCTTCATTTTCCTTGACTAGTGCAGGACAAATAGGCTCATGTTTGTAATTTAGCTGTGGTGCACATCTGTAACATTGGCATGATAGAATTTATGATATTGTCAGCAAAACTAGTAGTTAAATCCAAAATATTATTTATTTAAAAGTATTTAAAAAGCAAGCCCGCTTAGACCATTTGTATTGGTCTGGGGAAATGAATGTTGCAGCTCAGTTATTGCTGCAGAATGGTTGTGGTTATATATCCTGTGTCTTTGTTCACTTCTTTTCCTAAAACGCTGAGGTTGTGTGCTGGCATTTTCAGTGTTCTGTATGTCTGACGGTGAGACTTTGTGAAAAAACATAAGCAGACCCCTCAAAAATTCTGTTTTAAAAATTAAAACAAGTCTTTAATATAGGTATTAAACTAAGAAGTGCTAGATAAGTGATTTGGGATATCACCAGTCAGTTTTTAATTTCAGACTTACAAAGACTATTTACTCCTGAGTGTTTTAGAAGAGCAATACAAAGTTTGACAAAAATTAAGATCTTGGGTTTGGTACTGTTAGTACCAAGCGTGTTTGTACGACATTCACTTTGAGTCTGTGTAAAATCATAGTTCACATGGACTCATACCGTATTTTTCTCCCCTCAGTTCCCTCATTTCTAAAGGATACATTGAATGAAAATACTTTTACAGCGGTCGTTACAGTATTTTATGTTGGGGTTCTTTTTTAATTATTTAGGTGGGTTTTCACCTGTTTATTTGCTGTGTACTTCTGAAAATCGGCACTACGGACAATTTTCTGCGTACTATCTCAATGCACTCCAACATTTATTTGTCACAGTATTCCTGCTAAGAATGGAATGATTCTGGTCCAGTTTTACACCTTTGTAGCTGTCTTACAGAGAAATTAGGATGGTAAAATATAACAAGTTGGGAAAAATATGTGGGAAGTGTAACAAGGTCATGCTTCTATTTGTAGCAGGTTATTTGGTATGGAACAGGAAAAAATGAATTGGTTGAGAATTGTGAGGAGAGGTCATATTGACTTGAGCTTTATCTGTGTTAGCATGGCTGAGGAGAAGTCATCCAGGATTCCTGGACGGAGAGATCACTGCATAGTCTCCTTCCAGAAATGATGTTGAGAAAGGCCAACATCATTACAAGAATTGACAAAATCTTCTTTTTTCCTGCCCAGAAAAAGTTTCATTCTGAAACCCTAAGCTTCCTGTGGTATCATGAAATAGGCAGTGCTGTCCACCTTTCCCAGGATGACACTTGGAATAGACTTTTCCTGGCACTTCAGCATAACATGTATCAACTATTCATCAAATATAATCTGTTACAGTTTTTGCTACTGAGAAAGTTGGCAGAGCTGTTGTTAGAGTTGGGGAAGTTTTCTGGTTTCTAGCATTTCTTGCCTTGGGCTGCAAAGGGACCTTCATTGATCTGCTGTATCAGATCTGCTGTGATTGTGAAGAAAGCAGGGAAGCTTTTATTTCTGTGTCCAAATAATCTGATACCTCCAGGAACAGCGACATTTTTCCTTCAGTTTGTGTATTTGACTTTGTTTTTGAGGAATCGGAATGCAGCTCAAGACAGCAGAAAATGGAGCAGCCTGTACCATAGTGGCTCAGTTGATACATCTCCAAAAGGCACTGGGAAGTGATAGTGTCTGCAGCCACAGCATCCTTGTAAATAAAAGGATAACAAGATAACAAAACCTTCACTTGGCCTAACACAGATCTCCCCTGGGATGAGGATCTTGAACTGTCGCAAGAGCTTTTTTGAAACTTTTTTCCTTGTTTTCTAAACTGAATGCATAAATTAAAAATTAAAGCAAAGATGGGGAACACAGTTTTGGTTTATTTGTCTGTTTTTGCTTAGCTATTTTCTGATATTTTTTTTGTAAACACAAGATGCAATGGTTGTATCAAATGAAAAAATATAGTGAGCATATAGTCAGCTTGGGTCATAGCACACTCCCTGATCTATGATTTTGGAGTGTATAACTGCTATGATTGCTGTGATTTAGGGGACTACAATAAAGAATTTGCTTTTTGAATGCAAATACAAAAAAAGTATTTCTTAGAGTTTGAAATTTTATTAATTTTTTCGAACACCAGGAAATAACCTCTTTGAAATTGTTTTGTTTGTACAGCTGGCTATATAACAAAGTTGGTAAAACAAAAGACCAGTGATTGAGGCAAATGACATGCGATAAGTTTCAATGCAAGCGTGAATAGATGCAAGAAGTGAAGCTAGAGATGAAGCCCTAACAATTTTGTTACTCCCAATTATATTGGTAATGCTTTTCTTTCTTTCTTTTCTTTTTTTTTTCCTTACAGGTGATTCCAGTGTGGCTTTACAGGCACAAGAGGAGATTATTGAAATGAAAGATGTATTTTCAGTAAAACTGAAACGTCGTCGTTTTGCAGGGCAGAAACAAGGTGGTACTTTGTTGGGTATCACAATTTTTAAATGCTTGAATAAAGAAGAGAATAAGCTCACAGACTGTGCTATCCATTTAAATAACTTAAGTGAAGATCATTGTCAGTCATGGCTTAGACATCTGAAGGAAATTTTGAATGGTAAGCATTTAATTGACGCTGATGTCATATTTGTTTCTAGTAGCAATACATTAGGTTGAGTAAAGCTTAGAAACATTTTGCCCATGGAAATTAAGACACAGATATGAATTTTATCACTGGCAAACTACTGAAGTTTTACATGGTGAAGTGTAAAATTCAGGAAAGTGACAATAATTTATTAATGTATCTGTAAAAATGAAACAAATTGATGCTATTTTTGGAAGTGTTTTGGAAGCTACTGAAAATAAGAGGTTTGCTTTATTTTGACTGAAGAGGAAATCTGATTCTGAAAGAAATAACACATTTTGTTGATATTTTCACTTGAAATTGCATAATACCTGATGGCACTACAGTAGTTGCACTTCTGGGAACTCTTCAGGAACTTTCTGGTGATGGTTTAGGAGCTCCCACTTGAGACCTCCAGATTCTTTAGGAGACTGATGAGAGAGATTTTCCTTATCTTCATAAATTCACAGGTAGCAGTGCTCTCAAGGTTCTGTAGGACTCTTATATAATGTGATATAAAATTTATTGACACTAGTGATGGGAGACAATTCTTTACTTCAAAAATATCTTTCTGTGTTTGCCTAGGCTAATGCCACTTTCAGAATGTTTAACCAGTTATAGGTTTGGTTGGTTGGTTGGTTGGTTTTTTATCTTTTTATTTATTTTATTTTTTAATTTTTTTAAAAAATTTATTTTATGGAAGCTCTATTAAAATGAAGAAAAAAATATGCACCACATAGAGAAAAGAGCCCCACAAGAAATCCAAGCCTTTCACTTGTTTATATTTGAAAGGCACAGAATATAGCACACTTTTGATTTAAATAACCAACACCCCCTCCCCAATACCAGACTCTCTGAGTTAGCTCCAAAATGTGCCTCTATTTACAGATTACAGCAAATGAGTTTGTTCATTACAGAAGAGAAACAGCCTTTCTTGTAACAGACTGTTAGAACTCCAGCTGAATTGTTAAGACTGAGCCAGATTACAGAACTCAAATCTTGTACATCTGTAGTGTTTGTAACAACACTTTGAATAAGGATTTATAGTGTACTTCTGGTAAAGTTTCACAAACAGATATTAGAGAGACATGAGTTATTAGTGGTGCATTCTTACATTGTTTACAATATACTTTGGATTTTCCCAATGAAGATGTGTATTAAAAAGTGCCTTCCCTTTTCCCTTTTTGAAAGACTGTATCATGAAATATCTCAATCTGCAGAAGTGCCAGGATTCCTGTAGATCTCCAGCTACCCATAAAGGCAAGGACATTTGCATAAGGAGCAAATGTCTGTTTTGTTCCCAGATTACCCTCCATCTATCAGAAGCGGTGATACCATATGTTCACAGAAAAAAACCCTGCACTATCTCTAGCTCAGGTTGCCTTGACCTCAAGGTGCAGTGTCGGTTTTATGGCTTTGTAATTGGAAGCCACCTGAACCTGGAAAAAAGTATTCTGTGCAGTGCTGTTTCAAGTTCTTGTTTCAGTGTTTCTCCAGAAGCTCAGCCCTTGTACAGATTTTTTTTGGATCTCTGATCAGTACATTTTTTCTCCTTGTCTTCTATTTTGGGCCTAATCAGGACTCAGAGTGATAAAAATGAAACAAACCAAACAAAACCCTCATAATACCAGTTGCTAATGTATATATTCTTCTAAGTCTGAACTAAAAGTACACAATGCAGTTGAGTTCTGTTGATTTCTCAGTGACTGTTATTTCGGTGTGAAACAGTAATGGATTTTCATAGTTATACTGCAGCTTTTTTTGTTTTTTGTAATAGTGCTGAAGTCATCGTTGTTAATGAACTCCAACTGGCTACTTCTGGTTTTATCTTTTTAAAATAGTAAAAATTACTTCCCTGCCCTTCCTCCTCCCCCAGTCTTACTGATCACAAAGCAATTTTTCATTAACTGCTGCATTATTTACTTGAAAGTTTTTTTGTTGTTTCTGGGCTGGAGCAAATTAAAAGCAGGTGATTTATCAAAGTAAAATGTATATATATATATTTGGTCAATAGTATTTAGACATTCTGACAAATGAGAGTACATGTCTCTGACAGCTGTGTTTCCTCTGCAGATAAATGCAATTTCTACTTGTTTACGTTACTCTTTGACAAGTTTTTAGCTTTTTATGCATATACATTAATTAAGGAACAACAATAGCAAGTGATGGTATGAGCAAAAGTTTATCTGGAGGTTTCTAATGAAAATGTCTAATCTTCTAATGAAGATTTTATTTTTTCAGAAATTTCGTGTACACAGTTTCCTTTTTACTGTGTGATCTGTGTCTGGCATGAATGTTTCATATATGGTTTTTCCCTGTTCATTTTTATTATCTTCATGATGAGTGTCCTCTGTTGCTCTGATTTTGTGTTCGGAGTGCTTCAATTTAAAGTTTAACAGGGCTATAATTTTTTTATGAAGCCTGTTATCATGTAAGTGAGCACACACAGATATAATTGTTTAGAATTTAGTTACAGTGACTGCTATTATGGGGTTTTTTGTGTGTGTGTGACAGAGTAACAAAATACTTGTACCACCATCTTCCCATACTTACATAGGTTCTTATTTTCTGTCTGATGTTGCTGCTGTTCCAGCGCATGCCAGCAGGCTATGAAGAGCTTGCTCGATGATACGGTGTCCTGCAATCTGATCTCCTGGGCATCCCATGTGTTTTAAAGTGATGTGAGATAACCACTGCCATCTCGATGATGCACCTATGGAGCCTGGGCTCTGGGTTGGCTCCTGGAGGGCCCCAAAGGGCAGCTTAGACAGGGCCTGGTGTGCTGTTCTCTCGATTCAGCTCTGGTGCATGCCCCGCTCTCAGTGGTTTCCATTTATACATCACATCTTTTGCACAGGACTTGTGGGCATGGCATGTGGGCCCACACTGTGCCAGTAGAATTCACTGTTTAATCTAAAATCCTCTGCACAGGCAAATACACAGTTGTTCTTAACAGGTTGAGGTAGACTCAGAAATGAGAGAAAATGCACAGTTGTTAATGCTCATCCATTTTTAATTTTTTTTTTAACAAGATAAGACTTACTAATAGTTGATTTAAAAAAACTGTACTTGAAACCTCTGTAAACTAACAAAAGACAGTAAATGTGGTTAAGAATAAAAGATAAAGTAGCAAAAAACCCATGAAGTGCACTTTATTTTTATCTACTGCTCTGTGGTATCTATCACACTGGGATTTGACATGAATGCCTGAAACTTTCATGCATGAAGTTTTAATCAAACCATTAATGTTAAACATTAACTTAGGTTAGTTAATATTAACAGTGGTGTTTCCATAGTTACATTAACAACTCTGTCTCATCTTGTTAGTTTTTCTCATGTATAATATTCCTAATGTTGTATAAAGTATTTATAAATGTAGGTGGTAATGACACGATTCCAGGCTCTTAACTTTTGTAACATAAACCCGTTTTCATAAGGCCGAGGCCTGAAAGCAGCACAGATGTATGTCTGAGCACAGCGTCTCTGCTGCCCTAGGAGCTTTTGTTTTCAGAACACCCTGATTGACCCACCACCCTTCATGGTTCACTGATTCACTTGATAGATCAAGTTTAAACTAGTGCATATTAGCACATTTGTTAGTACTAGGGGAACAGTTGGCCTTCCTGCTTGAGGCTGCTGGTTCGTTTCAAATGGAGCAGCCACGGAAAACAATAACAGAATACCAGTTAGGAGAGCCCCAAAAGGCTGGCAGCCTGGGATCAGTTGCACACGGTAGTCAATGACATTGATTCATTCATATAGATGTTGTTTAAAGACAATTAAAAGATTATTATTTTAAAACACTTTAAAGAAGCTTCACAATAATGTTGCGTGAAAGTTTAATCTTTGGCTGTTGCTGGATATACTTTCATTAACTCAGTTGTTTGGTGTGTTCTAACGTGTCCAGTGCACACCAGGAGTGATAAATAAATTTTGTCATGATCATCCTTTCACGTCAGTTGGCAATTATTTGGCACAAACAAAACTGCTTCAGTAGTGTGCCATCTCTGCTCAAAAGCCTTGTTTGTGAAAAATATTCCTGTAAATGAAATATTTTATCTCTCTAAAAAAAGTAAATTGATATTCAAATAGTCATAGAATATTTTAATACTTTGATCCTGTGAATTCATTTGGTTCTTGGAAGTCATGCTAGGATATATGTATTAGCTCTGGTCTACTTTTCAGCAGTAGCCTAATATACATAAGCATAAATACAGTTTCTTGTTTAGAATTGTTTAATGTATGAATTTTTCTTAAAAAATATTAAATTCAACCATTTCCTTAAAAATCTAGGAATATTTTCCCCACCAACTGAAGAGTCTATTTTCTTTTGCCTACTTAAGATTTATTTTGAAACTTTATATTTCCACCTAGGGTTAAATTTTTACATGTAATACTCAAAAACATTGAAATGAGATAGTGATGTTTGCTTTTATCCCTTCAGTTTTCCCCTGATTTCTGTTTCACAGTACTGTAACTTGCACTGCCTGGGTGACATAATTTTTGACACGTCATCTGCTTTCTCTGCTTCTACAAACTGTACTTCCCTATTCTTTCCTCCTACTTTGTGTATTGTATTCTTATATTTGTATGTTTGGGGGGTTGTTTTTGGTTTGTTTTTGTAAGTTTAAAAGTACACTTGGATATCCATGACTGAAATCAGTTTTTAAGGTTTTTTAGCTCTGGGTGTTGGTGGGGGGTTGAGTATTAGGAGGGCCAGCTGATCACAGGTTCTTGTAAAGAAGATAAGAAATATGACAACACATTTATGAATTTGGTTAAATGTTTTCTTTTCTGAAGCAGGAGTCCTTATTCTTACAGCTTTCCATTTAATTTCTACTGATGCTTTTGGCAAATTATCAAGTCACAGAAATTATTTTCTTGGTCTTAATATTTTTATGACTTCTAAAAGACTACCACAATACTGGTTAGTAGATTTTAATTAAGACATTATTATAATGTCTTTATGATGATTATTTATATGTATTAATAGTCTTTGGTAGCTTTTTTGTAGTCTTCCTTGTTTGTGTTGTAATTCCTGTAATAAGAAATTCCACTGCAGTACATACCTGCAGTGCTTGTTTCTGTGTCCAGAAGAATTTAGGCTGGTATGGACCTCTGGAGATTATCCGTCCTAGCTTCCTGCTCAGGGCAGGTGAGCTTCTAATAAAGGTCTGGTTGCTAGGAGCCATGTCCAGATAAGTTTTGAAAATCTCTAAAGAAGGACAATGTCATCCATGGCTTAACTGCCCTCACTGTAAAGGGTGATTTTCTTTATTTCACACTGGGATTTTCCTTGTGCCACTTGTGTCCATTGCCACTTTGTCCTTGTATCTGCAAGGAGCCTGGCATGGTGGCCTGTTGCTCCCACAGCAGGTGCTTAAGGAGAGCATTTAGGTAGATTTGGGCCTCGAGACTGTCCGAGCTGGCTGCCGCTGACCCCTGCCCGTGACCTGCTCCAGCCCCTTGCTGTAGCCACGGTTCCGTGTTGGACTTGCTCCACTTCATCTCTCTTGTGCTTGGAGGCCTGAAAGTGGAGGCAGTTCTTTAGCTTCAGGCTCAAAAGACGTTGAGAACGAGGGCACAGGGATATCCTTTGGATGCTGGCTGTCCCCTTGTTGCTGCAGCCCAGCGAGCCCTTGCCCTTCCTGGCTGCCATGGCCCCATTCCCCCGTGTCCAGCTCCTCTCCAGCTCCTGTCCGTGGGACCTGCCAGCCTCTCTGGAGAGGGGCTGCCTGCTTGGCCTGGCCCAGCCCACGCCCTGAGGGTTTTGCTGGCTCAGATGCTGGGCTTTGTGTTTGTCTCTGTTGAACATCTTCAGGCTTTTCTCAGACTTCTCTTGTAGCTAATCAGGGTCCTCATGAACAGCAACCTTTCCCTCCAACACATCCGCAGTCCCTCACCAAGCTCCCTCTTCTCTTTTTTCTCCTTTTTGGAAGAGATTAATTTGAACACAGGTACTTGTTACTGAAGACATGCGGGATTCTCCAGGATTAATTTGCTGTGCAGTGACTTACCACTCTGTGTAAAATTTTGACATAAGTATGGTTATACATTTCTTTTTTGTGTATGCTTTTGAGGTTATAGCAGCAAACGGATCCAATAATTTCTTCCAGTATCTTTAAGAAATCGTCTAAATTTTCTGACACAAACTGGATAAAGTGCTAGTTTGCAGTTCAAGATTCTTTGATGTGTTTAAGTAAATGAAAAAATAATCTCTCGGACTCCTATAATTATGTTTTGATCTTAAGAAACACTTTCCTTTTTAATGCTAAAGTAGTATTTAACTGTAATTTATTTGATTAATTGTTCCTGTTCAACTGTTGAGGTAGAGTAAATGGAATGAGCTGCAGGGAGTCCCTGCTGACACTCTGAAGGTACACGTGGCTGTAAAAATTGAAATACTATTCTTCATGGGGCAGGAAAATGTGCTTTCATTCTTGGCTCCTTTTGGAGTTGTGACCTACTACTAATTTTGTTCGTGAATGTTGAAAGCAGTACACTTGCCAGATATTCTAGCTTTTCTTTGGCTAAGAAAGTGATAGTCTGCCCTGATACTAAAACAAAATTCGGAGTTGTTCAAATCATGTATTTTAAATAAATACCAAAAGAAGAGCTGTATTGCACACTACTGCTTTTTTTGTAGCAAAGCAGTGTCACCGAACCTTGGCAATTATAGGAATTGTAGAAAAGAGAACTTGGAAAGTAATGTTACTGGTTTAGTATGAGTTTATTTACTCTTCCATAAAATGCCATATTTCAAATAATAAAATTACTTAATGGAATCAATGTGCAAGACAAGTTTCAGCTTTGCGTAGCAGTATTTCTGTGTTGTTTCCTTGGAATTTGTTACTCCAAAGGCCTAAATGAACAATAATTCTCAGATTTCCAAATGATACTGCCAAGTTTTCTATTTCTTTATATTTTTTGGACCTCAGTCACAACCAGGAAATTTCCTTTGGACTGTTTGATTTGCACTCTCAGAAAAGAAGTGTTGGATTGTGGTGTCAGTTTTGTTGGGTGTTACTTTTGTATGCCTGCTGGGAGTGAGTCATATTAAATTCCAACAAGGACACATTTTTATATTTGGGTTTTTTTTCTCTTTTGGTGCCCAAACTTTTAACTTCATACCCTGCTCCTGAATCAGGGTGTAACTAGGCTGTGATATATGCACTTCTTTTCTGGTTCCTACAACTGTTTATTAGCTGTACACACAAAAATAATCAATACTGTAATTCAAACATAAGTAGTGCACATGCAAGAAGAAATTGAGACTTTTTTAGACTATCATTTACTTATCCTGTCAAAGTATTGTAATGGTTCTGATATTAAAAATTCATTTAAGATATAAAAATATTCAGATTGTGTGTAATCGTAAATGTTTTGTTTCCTGTTTAGACTTTCAAAATAGACCAAAATCCTTGAAAGTGTTTGTTAATCCAAGCAGCCACAAAAGAGAAGCTACCCATGTTTATTATGAGAAAGTTGCACCTCTTTTTAAACTTGCTGACATAAAAACTGATGTCACAGGTAAGTTGCTTCAAAAGTATAGCTTAGTCCTTTGTGAAACTAATACTTGAGCATGTGAGACCATTTCAATTTACTGCTAATCCTTATTGCCTTTGACTGCGAGTCATGCATTTGGAACTCTAGTTAATACAACACAGTATATTTTTATTTTGTCAAAAAATGCTTTAGTAATTCTGTTATCGATTCAGTACTTTTCACCTATAGCAGCCAATACTAGTAATCCAGCCTTTTTCCTATGTCTGTTGTAATTGACTTGAAAAAAATATCAGTCTCAGCTTAAACAAATTATAAGAGGTCTCATCTTGCAGTTGTTCCTTAAACCTCTTATGAAATGATGGCTAGTTCAGGTTGCAGGCCAAAAATTATTCTGAGGAAATCCAATTTAGCCATGAGAATATAATAATGCAATAATGGTAGATGAAAATTATCTTACGAATTTTATTACCTGTATCTGGGTATTTTTTTAACTTTTTACCCCACAATTTAAAGTAAAATCAGTTGAGGATTAAAGATACGTTAGAAGAAATGTGAAAAAGATTGTCTGTATCAGAATTTTGTAGCAATAGTTTCTTAACTACCCTTAACTGAGAGGGAATACCAGCAGCTTTATATAAGTTTTAATTCTGACAGACATATTTTTCCACATTCAAGGCATGGATGATAGTGTGAACAGCCTAATAATGCTGTCATGTGAGAAATTGAACTTAGCCTTGTTTGGTCACAATTAAAAAAATAGTTTTAATGTAAATTGTGAATATAATTTGTAGAGGTTTCAAAAACATTTTTTGCTAGTGGCATAAAAACAGTTTTAAGTTTATTTTTTAATTATTTGTCATTTAAATTTTAATAAGAAACTTTTGATTTGAGTCAGAAAAAATGTTTAATGGGTTATCCTTTAGTTAAGGTTCTTTTGGCAATGTTGAATTACTGTTGTGCTTATTAGCTGCCTAACACTCCTCCTACAGGCAAAATGAGAAAACTGCATTACAGTTTCCAATGCTAGTAGAGAACTAAAGAATTAAAAGCTATGCATTTTAAAAGAAGGAGGATGGTGGTGGGTGCTAAGTAGAAGGCCTGTCCACTGGTACAATAGTCTAATAAAACTAAGCACTTTATTTCAAGTAAATTGAACTGGATTTTTTCCTCTCATAATTGTTTTGGATTTTGTGAAGTTGGAGTGTGCATCTCGCTGTTCCTGCTTTTTTGGAATGTGGCCAGTATTTATGTAACTAGTTGCACGGAAAGGTGTATTAGATACTGAAATTGTGAAGGCTTTTGTACAATTTTTGCACCGAAAGTAGTTTACGTTCAGACTTTTCCACACAGACATATTTAAAATTCATTGAAACCAAAAAATTTATAGCAAATTTGAACCTCTGAAGTGGCTTCTAGTGCATACAAACTACAAAACTTGTTACAAAAACACCTCAGACATCAAAGATTGACAGTGGAGTGCTGAAGGACAGAGATCTCCTCAGCCAGTCTTGTACATTGGGACCTGGCTGTTGCTTCTCTCTGAGCAGGCTTTCCAGATCTTATTCTTCATTGTAGCGTCTCTTGGAATAAACTTCTTACATGTTTAGAAGTTTGGAGTGGAAATATTCTCTCCTACCTAAGGACACACAGCAATCTAAAGACATGTATGCAAATAAGTAAATGCTGAAGTAACATCTACTTTTTATAATTATTTTTAAAGTTTGTAGGTTTTTTGTTTGTTTGTTTTGTTTTGTTTTTTCCCAAATGACTTTGTGTGCTACAGCTCTGTTAATTTCTGTAAAAAGAACCAAAGGTCTTATGGAGTGGAGTTTGCTTTGTTGAGTGTTTTGGGTTATTTTTATTACATGCAGTAAGCAAATCTCTGAAGTGCTTAGTGCACTAGAAAGGGTGAATTAGCAAATTTAAACTGAAGCAGTGTTTCTAACTGTAGCTAAAGTGAAACAACAGTTAAAATCTAGCCTCTTTTGGGCAATCCTTTGTGCCACAGCTGGGATATGGCTGCTAGCATAAGAACAGTGCCTCTTCTGAAAATTGAGTTCTGCAAAAGCTCTCTCCACTGTTGCAGTACCTGCAAGTACTGGCAAATTGTGATAACTTGGGCTAGGATTTTAGAAATACATTAGTATCTTGCAAAATCTTACACATAATTAAAGAAAAATAAATAAAGGAAACCCTGACAGAACCCTAGCTTGTCTCACTTCTTTTGCTAGTTTTGACTCTTTTGCTGCCATTTATGCACACTTAAACCTGGACATTTAGGCAAAAATAACAGCCTTCCCAAACTCCTGTTTTTAGGGCAGAATCAGGAAAGAAAAGAATGTTTGAGAATTGGACAACTAGCATTGGTTTAAACTTACTATATGGTAAATACCAACAGATAACTGGTGTTGATGCTGGATGAAAAAAAGTTGTTATCATTAACAGTTACAGTCCCATTGAATTTAGTCTGTGACATGAGTGCCAGTATATTTGGGTGTCACATGAAGCATCCCCTGTTTTGAAGCGTTGAACTAATTGTATATTGTTTTTTTCTGTGTGTAGAGGCCTTAGGTCTTGTTTGCTGTGTGAAGAGGGAGTTAAAGTATTTTGGAGTATTTGTGACTCTGTTCAAATGAGGTGCACCTTTGGTGTCCTTCCTTCAGAATGCTGTTGTCTGGCACTTAAGAATAAAACATTATTGAAAAAGAAAATCTTTCTAAATTATGCATTAGTCAAAAAATCATTAAATAGTTAATTAATATTTTTGTGATAATATTTTTGCCAAATATGTAATCTGGATCCTTCTCAAACAACAAAAGAAGCTTTCTTCCTATTACCGAAATACTTCAAGTACTTTGTTTTGTTTGTTTGATTGTTCTTCCCCCTGAATTGGAACAGTGCCAAATATTCAAACACTTAGCTTTTTTCCAGCTATCAGAATGATTTATACATTACTCTCTGGAGGTTGTCAAGCCTGCAGAAAACTTTTTAGACATGGTCTTTTTATGTCTGTGTTGGATTTTTCTAGGTTTTTTTCTACTTGAATGATTTTCTCTATGTTCTCACCAAGTTCTTCCTGAAAACCTCATTTTTTCATTGCCTTTTTGTCATGATAGATCAAAATAGATCCTTTGTCATTCTCTCATCAAATTTTAAATTTCTTGGAATTCCCCAGTCTTAAGCCTTGAGCAGTTGTTCTACATAATTTCCAAACTTAAGCTATTAGATGCAAAGAGGATGGAGTTGCTCTCAATCTGGCTAACATTAGTCATTTTTACTGCCTTTATTGATTTCTCTGTAGACGTGAGCCCTCTTTATTTTCATGTCCTTGTTCTTTGAGTGAATTAATTTTGTAATAGTATGCATAACTTACATTACATTGGGAAAGCACTGAGCATGTTTTCTGTTACAAAATAAATCTTATTTACTGTGCCATTTTAATTAGACTGTACTCATAACTTTCTAAATGTCACCGTGTTCATTTAAAAAGGCATGTAACCTGGTAACCAACTCTATGTTTTCATGGGAAGAGTTTCTTTCACTGCTAAGCAATGGTAAGATATTTGAACCTTTCTGCATTTTTGCATGATGCACACTTTTATTGGTCACTTTTCACTCAGCCTGCATAAACTGTTAAAAGCACAGTTCCCATTGGTAATGCAAAGCTGCATATGGGAGCTTAAATATTGTGCTTTGATATTCTAGAGAGGCCCTGCATGGAAGTAAATCCTGTAAATAATTCCCAGAAGTTATTATAGTGATAAGTGTTTCTACAGCAAAAGGATAAATCTCTGCCTTCGGTATAATCAAAACAACTCAAGTTTTTAATTAAGAATTTTCAAAACACCAAGCACTAGAACTTTGCTGATACTGATTGGGGGATTTTGAAGGTATAGGCAATATATACCATTTTTTAGTGTGAAGTGTAAAAATTGTATCACTTTTGTTTCAGTTTTGTTTTCCTTTTTATTTTTTAGGAAAAAATACTCACTATATCTACATGTGTACTTGTGTGTGTGTGTGTGTATAGGAAGAGAAAGAGGTGTTTTCAGTTCTTGTAGGCAGCCTTTAAATAGTCTGTAGAAATCCTGTTGGAACAGGTACAGATATGGAATGATTGTTTTAGACACCAAGACTAATAATTTTAGCAGTGTTTAGGAACACTGGAGAAAAGCCTTGAACTATGTGAGCACCAGGGACAGACAAGCATGAAAGATTAATGTAATTTTGCATATAATGATGCACATTCTTAACACAAAAAATCCATCTGCAAGTGTCATGTCAGTCAGCAAAAATCTTTGATGGGTGGCTGCAGCTGGGCTGTCTCTTCTGGCAAAGCTGCCCTAGAAAATGCTAAATGTAGTTATGATGCTCTGTGCCATCTGTAGTATGCCAGTTTATCCTGTCTTCACTGGCATTTACAGTACTATACAGGGTATCAGCAAACACAGAGACATCAATGTGGAGTGACAGATTCATTTCCTCCAGAGGCTATGAACTCTGGTGTATACTTGTGCCACCTTCCTCTGTGTGTTACATTCTGTTGTCACTGGTATTTGGCTTGATTTCATACTTCTGCGTGTAACTCCTCTTATTTTCGATTTATCAGTTTGCATATCCTAACACAAAGGCAATTAAATTTGATTGATCCTGAAGTAATTCAGTCTTAACTGAGAATATGTTTATTTTTCTGAAGTTTACCAACTGTGTCAGTGCTAAAACTTGCATTTTGATGCAACAAACATCTTGAATTATCTGAATTACAATGCACTAAATAGCCATATATCTGATAACAGCTGAATTTTAATGTTTGGCCTTTCAATGAGCATAAGTTAAAATCTAACTTCTCATACTTTTAATGCATTAACGATTAAAAAAATTATTTTGTTGAATTACTCAGTGTTTCTTATGTTAGATGGGCAAAATAACTTAAAACCCTTTAAAATGATCTAATCTGCTGATAACTGATGTTTTCCGCAGTAACTGAATATGAAGGACATGCTCTCTCAGTACTTAAAGAATGTGAACTGCAGGCATTTGATGGGTAAGTTGTTTAGTGACTATGAGTGTTAGTAAACCTCATTGTGTTATTTTTTATTTGTATTCCAATCAATATTATGCTAGTGGGTATTTCATGAGTTACTCTGTTTCTCATATACGAGAAACCTGGGAAAGTCAGTTCTCATTAAATGCTTTGGTATTTATTAATTACTGACAATAGATATACATCTTGGATTTGTAAATAATGGTAAATAAACATGAAGTATTCTGAAATATGCTTCATGAAAGTTTCAGTCTCTGTATTTGTAAGAATACAAAGGTAAAGAAGAAAAAGCCTGGATTTTATGTTCTTTCACCACTATCTTCTACACTGAGTCATACTTGAATTGTTCCATCTTTGGGTAGAGTCACTGGGAACTTCCCCTGGAAGGCTTCTCTGCAGTAGCCAGCTCTAAGGGCAAACAGGAGCAGAAGCAGCTGGAAGAACCTAACCCTTAGTCTGATGCCAGGATTTCTAAGGAGAAAAGATCCCTGTCCTTGCTAGAACAGCGCTCCTATGCCTCCTTTTGGGCACTGTGTGTGGTGGTAGGAGCTGAGGGGTTTTTGGGCAGTTTCTGCTCACGGACCTTGCACGCCTTGCCCAGGCTGGAGGTGGGTTAGGGGTGGGTTAGGTGTGGACTGCAGGCCGGGCCAGTGTGCATTGGTCTGCTGCTCTCACCAGCACCTGCTTGTCAAGTGCTGCCTGTTCCAGACTGGCAGAAACCTAATTCAAGTAAAAATGTAGAAATGGCAAGACAACTGTATTTTTTCTTATTCATTGCAGCATGTAAGAAATGTAGCAATACAATTTCTGGGCTTGATTTTCTCTCTAGGAGAGTTATAGTTCCCTCCATGTTAACAGCATATGAAGTAAACTGAAGCTTATGACTCGCAGTAGTAAACTGGAAGTTTGTATCTCAGTGCTTTCTGTAAGCAACACTCCTGTGTGTTAATTCTTTGTCAAAGCTGTTTGTATCTATAATTTCTTTTCTCTGATTTCCCCAGTTACCATTCTCTTTTAAAAGACTATAGACATATGTCTTATATACTCTACTTTTTTTGCTATCCGCTTTTTTTTTAGGGACGCTGAAAATTTAGGCACTTTGTCAATTTGCCTTGTGGCTGAGCTTTGGTGACTAGTAGAGAGACTGCATTTGTGATGCTGCCATCGCAGCTGGGATTTCCTGTTAGTACAGTGACAGAAACAGACAATGTCCATGCATATATTTCTTCCCTAGTCAGGAGCCTAAAGTATCAAGGATATTTAGAGTAGCCAGGGTTAGTCAGACCTTAGTGAATAATTGATTAAGAAAGTTGCATCTGATGGTTAAATAGATGTTTTTTCCTCTCAGAAACCTTCTTCAAGGTCCAGGTAAAATTTGTTTGCTCAAGACTTTCTACTCCTTATACATAGCAGGTTCTCACTGATTAGCATTGGAATCCCAGGTGCCTCATGGTTTCTCTATTTCCAGCCAAAAAGGCAACTCTTGATGATTAATGCTAAAATAATAAAAAACAAAATTAGCAGCATTTTCATGTTATTCCTTGGACTCTTCATCTACACAGCTCTCCAAAATAAGAGGAAAATATATCCATTTTCAAAAGTTTTAAAAGCCAGAAGAAAATCCACACAAGTCCTTCTGGGTATACAGTTTATCAGACTTCAAAGATTAAATGGCTTTGCTACTGTGACAGAAAATTTTAAGCCTGGGAATAAACAAAAAATGAGTCAAAAACCAGGCGATGACTCCTGATTGCAAGCAGGAAGAAACTTTTATATTCTGTTCTTCAAACTATATATTGTAATTTTTATTTAATATAGCAGTGTTTAGCTAGATAAACGTTTCTAAAAATTAGAGATTAAAAATCAGCTTGGAAATAATAATAGGAACCAAAGACAAATGTTAAATGAGATGAGGTAATTAAATTTAAACATTTAATAACATTAATAACATAATGAGCTTTTTCTTATAAAGATCTGACCAATTTTACCTGGTTGAATTATTGGACATAGTTTCACAACTGGTTCATACAGATACATGAAAAGAATATAATTTAAGTGAATGCCTCCTAAAGTAACTCTGACACTACTATCATAAATGCTTGGAATATATTATTAATATTCTTATCATTAAAAAATGTTTACTAATTTGGAGAATCACTGTAATATGTACTTAAACAAACAAAAACAAGGGAAAAAAGGGGTTGCTGTAACAGAGCTTTTACAAATGAATTCCTCTCTATAGCCACAGCAGGTGGGAGTTTAATTATGTGCTCCAGAAGCAGTGATTAAGTACCTTTGTGCAAAGGATTGCTGGCACTAGGATTTTATACCTTGCTAAATCCCTCAACTGCCTGCATAGTATGTGAAAATAGCTGTTTTCAAGTGTTTTTTTATTTTATTGTAATATTTGGTGAGTTGTTATTATAAGGGCAAGTAAAAGGCATTGGAATGTTTGTATGGGTCAGCATTGAAAGACATAAAGAGCTTTTCCACTGAGGCACTTAAACATGTGTTTGGTTCTTCCATCTGACCAGTTTATGTACATTATGTGTGCTAAGGTAAGAAAAACTTTTCAAGTTGTTAAATATATTTACTCCTACTCAGACAGCAAGCAGAAATAAGAATGCTTAAGGAACATTCAGGTAACGTTCACTGATCTGACAGTGAAGCCCAAGCTTGTTGTTAAAGAAGGAATGTCTTTTAGCTTTATGAAATATCATTATGTATGTGGTGTAGGGTAGCTGCCTTCCACTTGTTTGTTCAGCTATGCAAGAGTTTATTTTTAACTGTTTGGCATTTTTGTTTTGTAACAGGGTAGTTTGTGTTGGTGGAGATGGATCTGTCAGCGAAGTTGCTCATGGGCTACTACTTAGAGCCCAGATAGATGCTGGAAAAGACACAGACCATGTATCAGAGCCTGCCAGAGCACCGGTTCCTCTTGGAGTAATACCAGCAGGTGAGAGTGAAAGGTACTGGTACATTTTGTTAGTCATCTGCTTTAAGTCCCTCTGGGATGTTTTACAGGTTTGGCTAGTAAAGGCAGTTCTTGATGCTAAAACTTCACTTACGTAAGGGAGCTATTGAATAAATGTCCTAAATTAGTGACTGATATTGATTACAAATGACTTGATTTTAAATTGTAATGATAATTTATAGTAATGGCACAGATGAGCTCTTTGCCTGAAGGAAGAAGCTGAGAAAGAATAAAATTATAATAATTTTCAGCTGATCCTTGCAAAGATCAAGTTTCACCCTTATTTCGTGACAGAAATTATACCAAATGAAAACTTTGTTTTCTAGATTTTCCTTTCTTGCATCTGCAGTTTTCTTGGCAGAAATCTCAGCTGGGTTCATGCTTAAGGTCTATTTTAAAATGGTGTCCCAGAAGTACATTTTGTGCATTGTATTTAAAAAAAAAATTGTGCACACAAAACTGATTTCTCTTCTCTTTACTTCTTCAGACATGAAAATCTCTCTTGAAAAGTCCTCTTGCTCTTTTATTAACTTGTATCTTGTGGTGTGGTTTTGTTTTTATTGGGGGATTTGTATGTCCCTTCTCCTCACAGTTTTTGTGTTTGCCCTTCTCCTCACAGTTTTTGTGTTTGCCCTTCTCACAGTTGTATTTGCCCTTCTTGGGGTGGCTTTATCAAGAACTCTTGTGGTTTACCCCCAGCCAGCAGCCAAGCCTCTTGCTCACTCCCCCACCAGTGGGATCAGGGAGAGAATCAGAAGCATAAAGGCTGAAAAACTCTTGGGTTGAGATAAAGACAGTTCAATGGAAAAAGCAAAAGCTACATGCACCAGCGAAGCAAAACAAGGAATTCATTCCCTGCCTCCCGTGGACACAAAAGTGTTCAGCCATCTCCAGGAGAGCAGGGCCCCATCACACGTAACAGTGGCTTGGGAAGACAAATGCCATCACTCCAAATGTTCCCCCATTCCCCCATTTTATATACTGAGCAGGGTGTCACATGGTCTGGAATATTCCTGTGGTCAGTTGTGGTCATCTGCCCTGGCTGTGTCTCCTCCCACCTTCCCATGCACCCCCAACTTCCTCACCAGTATGGCAGTACAAAAAGCAGAAAAGGCCTTGGCTTTGTGTAAGCTCTGCTCAGCAATAACAAAAACATCTCTATGTTATCAACCCTGTGTTCAGCACAAATCCAAAACACAGCCCCATACCAGCCACTCCAAAGAAAATTAACTCTACCCCAGCCAAAACCAGCACAAATCAGCATTAGTTGCTTGTAAAAGAGTAAGATTACATTAGCTTTTTCTCAGGTTAAAAAACCCTTGGTAAAAGAGACAGCAGTCTCAAAGAGGTGAAGGTAATGAATTTGAGTACAGAAATTGGGCCATCCTTTACCAGTTGTTACTCTGAATATCTTGATGGTGCTGAGGCAGAATCTCTCCAGCACCTGACTCCATGTTCAGTGTTGGTCACTGGGCTTCATCATTGGTGCTTACTCTCTGCAATTTAAGACAAATATGTCATGATCAGACAGGACTTGTAAACCCAAAAGAATTCTGTATGGTTTCTTACGCAGAATGGTGTAGATTTTGTTAAAAGAGGATGAGAATTATTTTTAAAAAGATACTGTGAGAAACTCCTAATAAGTTCTTAAAAATAATCTCTTGTTTGTTTGATTTCCGTATTGCTAATATTCCATGAGGTAGTCAGTTAGGAAACAGGTCAGTATGATACTTGTTCTCATGAGGATGCAACTCTGATCAGTTAGCTTTTTTCCCCACCAGAAATCCATTGTACAGAATTATTAGGGTTTTCCAGCCAAGTAGGAAGAGCAACTGTATTGCAGGATAGTATTATGTGAGTGGCATAAAATCTGGTTTTAGCCTCTATAATAAGTAGTTAAGACAGCATTTTGAACTTTCAATCATCTTGATGGGAAGGAGATGCTCTTGAAACAATTTACCTCCTGAAGAGAGAGGTCCAGAGGGGAGTATGTTTTTACTGAAATACTCTACTGAGCTGCCTTATTGTGGTCCAAATCAAATGGATGAGATGTGGGGAAGCCTGCAGTTGTACTGCTGGCCATTAGCGAGAGTGTTTGTTGCCATGGGAACTACTGGTAAGAAACTGTACGGAGGGGAAAACAGAGAAAGGGGAGGGGGAACTGGAAGGACATTAAAAAAGCTATCCAGTTGTTACAAAACATGAGACAATCTATATCTGATGCCTGAGAACCTTTTGGTCCAAAGTGGTTCATTTAACTAAATTCATGATTTCCAATTAATTCAGAAAATAAAATATTACTGAGGGACTGTTAATTTCTGTGATATTTCAGGCAAAGAACCAAAATGTTGGTGCAGTTTTCATCAGAATTTTAGCTATGCTTGACTAGGAAGTCATTACATCACATTGATCTGTTTGGATGGGGGAGACATTAACAACCTTATGAATATTCATGTTGTCTGGTTAATTAAGTTAATTGTACTGCAGAAGTGCTTGCACTTCCAAGGACAATTTTTTTCTCTAGAATTTCTGTTTGGTACCTTTATCAGTCATGCTTTACATGACCTGCAGATACTGTTCTTACTGAGATGCTTTTGCACTTCTGGTTGGAAGGAAGTTGTAGGAAGTTGTTTGTAATGTCAGGAAAATAGGTTGATATTTTGAACAGAATTACATTTTTGGAGTAATAAAATCTTTTTTGCTTCTGTAAAAAAATGCTGATGATAGAGATGCTGGAATTGCATGGATGAAACCTTTTTACATTAAATTGAGTAGCTGGAGTGAGAACTAAAAATGGGACTTACTAATGTGTGAGGGGTGCAAGTCATGGGCATCAAAGGTTTTTAGTCTCTGAAGTAATATGATAGTGTTCAGGGGAACAGTTGCTATTGGTAAATAATATCTTGAACTTGCATAGGGGAAGAAAAGATTACTTGGGAGTATGAATAATGACATTAAAACCATTATTATTGAATCACCATTTAAATCAGAAAAGCTTGTATTATTTTTGTATAACTTTTATTGTTTTTGCTTTGTTTATAGGCTGCGTGGCTTGGGTTTGCTTGTTTGTTTTGTTTTGGGTTATTTTATCTTGCATCCTGCTTGTATAGGACTTAGTTAATGAGGCGCATTATTCAGCCATTATTTGCATCAAAAATGCTGTTAGGTGTGTCCTAAGTGGAATTTTTAGAGAATATGGTGGTGCTTGCTCTCACAAAACTGTGCTTGTTCTAATTCTTTAACTTGTGGGAGGGTGGATGTGGTACTTATGTTTTTGAACACAGGACTTGTTTATCTTGCTTGGAGTCATGAAAGGGTGGGATTTTGCCTTGTTTACTTCTGCAAATGTTAATGAGCTTGAAAGATTTAAGAGAAGGATGCAATTATTTGTACCTATCCTGTTTAGCAGGAATGAATGAGATTTAAGTCTCATTAAAGTCAGTTTGAAGATTGGAACCGACTTCAGCTGTGGTCATTTGGTATCTTGCAGCCATCTGCATTGATAAATTACTCTTAAATCAGGATTGCAGCTTAAACTCATACCAAGCTTCATCTTCCAAACTGTATTCTGCCTTGTGGTCTTTTATTAGCTTGATCTTTAGTGAGAAGTGAAATATTTTTTTCATAATAACAACTTCCCTGTTTTGACATACAGGAAGTAAACATGATTTGCCTGACTTGTAATGCTGTGCTGCTTGTGTGTGTGATTTCCCTTCTTTTGGAGAAGTACTCATAACAGTTGATAAAAGCTGCATAATTTTGATTGAAGGAAATATTTGAGTGTTTTAGAGTTACATCTTTAGCTACCTTCACTGGCAAAGTAGAACTAGCTGGATCTGGAAGTTAAATGCATGAAGTCATTCGAACATGAAATAGTGTTGGGCATGTACTTGTACACTCTGTGAAGAATTGCTTTTTAGGTCAAATGTAGGGGGTTTTGTAGTTTCTGCATATCTGTTACCTTAAAAGATGCACCTTACTTCCTTCATACAGCAGGAACTCTGAGCTCCTCTCTCTGATTGTTATGGCAGCTTTCCCTGAAGTCCTGAATTACTTTCAGAGGCTAAGGTGCTCTAAGGACTTAACAGGTGACCTGTGAGATTCCCAGTCATCTTACAATTATTTATTTAGAGAAATTATTGAAAATATCAAAGATATATACCTGAATAAGAATGACATGACATGATGCCTCTAGAGCTTTGTAATTGTGTACATCAGTCTTAACAAATTCAGTATTTTTTCCTACCACCTGCATGACATCAAAGATAGCAGAATTTGGGGACAAACAAAATTTTTCAATCTGGTACATGATGCTTTAAAAGTTCTTATATAAATATTGAATGCCTCTTGTTTGACATGTGATAGTCTTTCTTTTCCTCTCTTCTCCCCCCTACTTATGAAAGACATGTGATGTTTCCATAAAACTTAAGGCAAATTTAACATCCAGAATTGTCTGTTGCTGCTGTAGCATATTAAATAATTCAAACCAGAAAATAATTTGAAAATCTATATGAGCTCATTTAAATATGGGATTGTTAGGTTCTAAACTCTTCTTTTGTAATTTTTGTTCTTGTAATTAAACTGTTATCAAATTATTCATCTCTTAATCAGTGCTATGAGGAAGTCAATGTTCTACCTGCCTGATGGCAGGCCCTGGTTCTTTATTTTCCGGAGGTGAATTCTTTGGCTCTCCTGCTTGGCTAAGCAATGCCAAAAATGAGAAGAGTCAATTGGAAAACTTTTTAAAACTATACCCATTTAGGAAAGACACAACTGTTCCTTCTTCATGATTTAAAAAATAAATTTATGTTTAAAAGTCAGCTGATGCATAGTAGTTTATGTCCTAGGCATTAAAGCAGAAGGGCACAATTTACATGTATACATATATATATATATATATATATATATCTCCACGTTTCTCACCCAGGTAAAGTGCCTTGACATATCAATCACCACCAGTCTTGGGCCTTCAGAACTCTGCTTCTTTCTTTTACAAACTGACAGCTGGTTTTCCAGTCTCTTTTCCAACTCTGTGCTGACATTGCTAAGTTTTGAGTTTTTCTTCTATTTGCCACTTGATTTACTACTCTCTTCCTTGTTTCAAAATCTCCTCTCCTCTCCTCCCTGGTGGCTGGTAGAGCAAGTGGCTGCCAGTGTCTGGGTGGTGACAAGTGCAAGTGAGATGGGTCAGTTTTGGTGCACTGAATGCAAGTCACCTGTTTGTCAGATGTCACCTTCTGCCTTCTCTGTTTCTCAGTCATTGCTGAGTTCTTATTTGTGAGGCTGATGTGCAGTAATTAATTTTATTCACTATTTCTTCTAAGAACCTAAAATGTAGCCTGCAAGAAGCACAGCAGCTATCTTTTACTAGATCTAGTACATTTGACTTGGGAAATGTACAGTTTTACACTGTCTGGGAATTATTTTACCAACCTAAAAATATTCCCCAAATCCATCTTATTAGATAATCTGCCTTCTAGTTCCTTAGTACAGCACTTGGGTATATAAGAGGTGACTGTTAAGGAGATGGTTTAATAAAACCCAAACAGGCAATTTTTTGAAAAGCTTGTTTCTCCCCCCACCTTTGTTTCTTATGGCACTTATGAATGAATTTACAGAGGAGATTTTACAGACCTCTGGAAGTTTTAAAGGCTGTAATTTAATACTACTCAACACTTCTGCTGCTAACAACACAATTTATGGGGAGGCTTTGTTTTTTTTGAAAATGCAGTAATTAAAAGTGCTGTATATGTTTGTTCTTGTTATTCTGTCTCTCTCATGTTTTCAAAGCAAGTTGTGCTCACTTTTACAGGTACTACAAATATTTTGGCCCATACACTCTATGGTATTAAACATGCAGTGACTGCGACATTGCACATTGTAATGGGTAAATATTTTTACATTCATTACCAGATTTTAAATAATAAAGCAGCATTTAGTAGCTTTCCAGTTTATTCGGTAAAGGCATAGCATTATGCTGTGTCACTGTAAACTATATACTAAGGCTTTTAAACCCAAATGATTCTATCCTGCTTTTAGCTCCAGGTGCATTTCTTTTCAATACTAACAGTTTCTTTAAGAAAGCTTTATTCATAGAAAAAACTGTATCACTTGCTGCTGGGTCTGCACAATAAATGGGTTTTGAAGGTGAAAATGTAATTATGCTAAAAGGAAAAACTAGGTTGCTTGTGCAAACCTGATTTTTGGGTCTTAGGAAATAGCAACTACTTAGTCAGGCAATGTTAATATTACTCACAAAGGAATCTTTCTTTAGGACTTTAAATTAAAAAAAGAGAGAAAAATGGGAAAGGTCCATTTTGAGTATCCGTTTTCTTGGTCTTGCAGTCTGTAGTAAAAAAGCCTTTGCTGTGTTTCTTGAGTAGTAATACAAAACCCTTTACAGACAAGATCTAAACCTGTATTTCTTTAAAAATTCAGAGACACTGAATCTAATGGAAAATGCCCAGGGTCTATTACAGAAAAAATGTATATATCCTATCTTGAACGGAATTATATGTTTATATTTTATAACTGTAAATATGAATGCATTTAAAACCTGTATTTAAGAGTTTCCATATGTCTTCTGGAACAATGTTCAGTCATTAATATATGTGGTGATATGGTTGCAGAGATTTATGCAAATATTAGCAATATTACATTTTCTTTGATACTAGTTCTTGAAAATGTGCACAGAATTAAGTCAGACCCTTTGCAGACTTATGAAGTAGCTGAATGTTTTACCAGAACTTTAAGAATTTCAGGAATCTCAAATGACTGCTTTGATAGAGTCTTAATTTTATCTGGATTGATTCTGGTTTCAAGTCTGGAGGGTTTTCCCCCCCAGCTAAAGTAGATGAAGAAGAAACTGTAAATTGTGTGTCATTTGAAATATAGATGTTATTTTTATTTTCCGTTCTCTCTATGAAATTCTAGGACACATTCAGGCAGTAGATGTGTGTACCTTCAGCACTCCTAGCAAGCTGCTGCGCTTTGGGTTCTCGGCCATGTTTGGGTTTGGGGCAAGGGCTTTGGCTTTGGCTGAGAGACACCGCTGGATGCCCTCCAGTCAGAGGAAGGATTTTGCTTTCATCAAAACACTGGCAAATCTCAAGTACGCCAAGTGATGTTATGTTTTTCTAGTATTTCTCATTTTCTTGAGGAAAGTGCAATAATTAATGTGATATAGAGATAATCAGCAGCAGTTTATCTTAATTGCAGACAGGTTTAACTCAAATGTGATGTATATCATTCTTACATGTTAAAGAGGAGATAAACTCTGTACATTCAGAATCTCCTTAAAATCATCTTAACTTTGATAAAAGTCTGTCTAACAGTCAGAATATTGGTTTACTTCATAGTAAATATCAATACTGTTCTAGGCCAGAGGAATGTGAATTATCATTTCTTCCTCTACAAATTCCGCAGCAGGACTCTCGTGAGAAGGACAGGTGAGTAAAAACTGAGTCAAGCAATTCCAAAGCTACAAAAATATGTCTTTGAAGAATGCAATTGTATAGATTCTTTACTTCGTTTGAATTTAATCAACAGGTGGTATAATCTTAAAAAAAATTTATTTTGACAATTGAAAGCTTGTACACATTGTAAAGTGTTTCCTGTAGACCATTACAGAGGATTTTGGTACAAGGCAGTCTTCCACTCAGAATTATTGATTTGTTCAGTTCCACTGAAATGTTACTTTTTTCCTAAAGTATGTGTTGCTTAAATGTGCAAAAATTACTTTAATTATTTTACCCACGTGTTTCCACCCTTTTAGAAAGAAGAAGGAGAGAACTAAAAAAGGTGAGTATTTGCTTTTAGGATTTTTAAAAGCGAACCATGTCTGATTAACTGGAGTAATATAGAATTACTCTGTTATATTTAGGTAGCAGGGATCAATGGCAGAAAATTCAGGGTCACTTCCTGAATGTGAGCATTATGGCAATCCCCTGTCTGTGTTCAATGGCACCAAGAGGCTTGGCACCTAATACGAGGTCAGTGTGGGTTTAGAGAATTAGTCATGTCTATAAATTCTGACATCTTACCTTAAGACCTTGGCTTTTCTGAGAATATGAGCCTATGTTTAGGTAGTCTAGTCCCTCTGGACTGGGGGAGGGAGCATAGGCTGAAGCAGACTCGATAATCCCGGGAATTGTAATCAGTTTTTGGATCAGGCAAATAAGGTCAAGCAGTCTAACTAGAATTATGAGTGGATAATTGCTGTGATTAAATTAGTTGGCAAGTCTGACTTAAGTAGTAGTCATCGAGCAGTCATCTGTCATAGGATTTGGCTTTATGGGGAAACTTCACCCTTGGATTTTACTTTGTATTTTCAAATATAAAAGTGCCCCTTGTCTTCTACTCTACAGCCAGCAAAAATGAAATATGAGACTTTCTCTTGTTATAAAGGACTACAATTCACACTTGCCTTTTTCTTACTATTATTTTTTGTTTTGTTTGCTTCTGAACTTGAGAAATGAAGCTTCTACATGCAGGGTTTGGGGAAACAAAAGAGTATGTGACCTGGTTGTGGACATTTACTTTTTTTGCCTTTAGGTCCTTGTTGAGAGCCTGCTTTGTGGTGACCAAAACAGTTCTTAGGTGATAAATATTTGTACCTGTTGTATCCAGTTGGCATTTAAGCAGAACAGCAAGTACAAATTTCGTAGTTGTATGCAAAATACAAAATCCTCCCTCAAAAAAAAAAATGCAGAGACTCTTTTATGTGCATGAATGTGTATCAAAAAACACCGAACACTCAGTAAGGTTTATGGAATGAGTCTCTTCTGTTTTGTTAAATTGTCACTAGGTGAAATTAGAGAAGAATTGATGAGGTATTTTTCTTCAAAATTACTGGCTTATCTAGTAGAATTTGACTTCTTGAAAACAATGTAGAACCAAATTATTTATGATTAAACTCTTAATGAGAAGTTTTCTTTTCTACCAGGATCCCGCTAATCTCATGCTCCTCAAGACAGTGCTCTCTGATGCTGTCCCATTTTAGGAACTTTGTTCTGCATTTGATGTTTTTATATTGCGTCAGTTGGAAAATTCCGATGAGAATTTTAGCTTTGCTTTCTCTTTCCATCTGTTCTGCCCCATTTCTCAGTGACAGGGAATTTTGTGACAGCTCTGTGCAATTATTGCAGGTTTGAATGAGCCAGTTTGTCTCCCAGTGTAGCTGCTCAGTGGATCTCCCTATTTTTTTTTTTTTTTTTTGTATAAGAACACCCTTTGTTCTTTCATCTGTTTTTGAAAGTAATCTTTAAGTACAGTCAGCTACTAGAGAAGGAAGGGTAGACTCCTCAAACAGGAGCTTCCTTTGTCACAGTGAATAGCATATTGACTGTAAGTCTTTTCAATATGGGAAACAAAAATGTTACACTGGTTATTAGAGACTCAAGACCACTGTGGAGGGAACTCAGCTCAGTTTCTTCTCTCTCTCCTGTTTTCCCAAGAGGTTTCTGCCATGTGAAGACATTTGGAGTGGTTTGATTGCTTTGATTGCTGCCTGTAACACCAGTTACACTGGTCTCAAACTGCAGAAACATGTCCAGATACATTTAACTGTTCCTGCTATGTGAGCCCTGTGGGATGTGTTTTTCACAGCATAGGTGTTGTGCTGCACTGCAGATGGGGCTTTCTAGAGAATTAACAAGAATTCTTAGTCATTTCTGAAGATGAAAGGCCCTAATGCTGAATGCCCAGTAGTCTGCTGTGCCCTTTTATTGAAACAAATATAAGGAGAAAACTTTTTAAATGTCACCATCACTCTTTCCTGAATCAGAAAAGTAGTGCTGTGCCAGGTGACTTGCTTAATGTTTATGTAACAATTACCCTCTTAGATAGTGCTGTTAGCATATTCTGAGAACATTCCTGATGCAGCTGTTCAGTAGCTTTCTGAACTATCACTATCAGTGCTGGTAGGCTGGAGGTAATTTTTTTAAACACTCTTAAGATATTTTCCAAACATACGTGCTGAATAAATAAATAAATGTATGTATGCATATATGTACAGAAGATAGGAAATACATAATCTCTCCCCAGAATGCAGTCTCAGCAGGGATTGCCATGTTCACCAGATACTCCTCTTGAACCCTGATTTGTCTCTGTAACTTGAATGGGACTTAGGCAGGGTTGCATGGATGTTCTAGTTGTTAGCTTCTGTGTCCAGGTACATTCCATTAAGGAATGTGGGGATTGACACTGGCTCACTGTCTGACCCCAATTTCCAAAGATGCTAAAATACCTATGGTGACTGGATACTGAGAACCACTGAGCGTCTGCCCTGTGGGGGCTCTTTAATCTCTAGTACATGACTCTTTCATCTCATACAAAATTCTTTTTATCTGTTTTGTGAACTGTATAAATAGAACTGTACTAGGAACTGCTAAGAGAGTGTGAGGAGTGGCATAGTTGAAGATGGCACCCTATGTGAGGGCAGTATGGGTGTCGGTGGCAGGGTGGGGGTCTGCACAGGGTCTGTGCTGGGGGGCTGCCATGCACCATGCCTGTGTTTCATTGGTACAGCTCTGCCTCACAGCACTTATGGTTATTGTTGTACTTTGCTGGAGAGAAGAGTAAAAGGAGAAGTTTGGGATCCCCAATGTTTAAAAACCGTCTGTTAAGTAGAAAAGCAAGGTTTTCTTAGATTATATGTGTTGTGTTCAAGACATTATGGATATTGATAAGGGGCTACAATTTATTATTACAATGTATGTTTAAATTTATTGACACTAAATAACTTCAGTGTGTAATTTATATTGATCTATGAAGCGGGGGTTAGCAAAGGGATTTGAAAAACCATAGGGACTATTCTATGAATTTACTTTTGTAGGCTTTTCAAAACATTTCTTTCTAATCTAGGCTATTGAAGAGCCTGTTATACTTCCAAATTTTTAAATTATCTTTTTGGTCCACTTTTCAGGTTGAATAATGGAAGCATGGCTCTTATTGTTGTACAAAATACTTCTCGAACAGAGTTTATAAAGCATCTGAAAAGATACACTGGTGTAAAAAATCAGGTACCGTTAATTTCTTTCTGGTGATTATAAAAAGAACAGTTAATCGTGAAAGTAGACAAGCTGTAAGAGTTAATGTTAGCATCCTCATAAGGAGACTTAGCTTCCTGTCAGAATACATTAGCCCCTTTTTATCTGATTTTTTTTTTCTTTTTTTAAATCACTAGACTAATACAGATTAGCCTGTTTCAGTCCATCTGTTGTGGTTTAAATTGTGTTTGTGTTGTACTGTAGTTTTATGGGTGTAAAGCCCTTTCACCACAATAAAGAAATGCATGCTGTGTCTGAATTTTGTGTAGTACAGAGATCAAGAATGCAGAACTGGGGGGAGCAGCACACAACTCTGTCAAAAACTGGTAAAGTTGGTAATTTCAGCAGGTCATGACATGCTGTGCTGGTAGCAGTGGGCTGTGAGCCTTGATTTTTAGCAGGTATGCATTCCATCTAGTTATCAATGTTTGCAGAACTGCATTTCAAAATGGTAGTCATTATTCTGTCTTGGAAGGGAAAAATGAAGCATTGAAACACAGATCTCACTGCCGTCTAAAGAGCACTGCATGGCCCAAGCACACTGGTATTCAGATGTTCTGGGATTGTGTGAAATCACTGTAACAGGAAGGTTTGGGTTTGAATTCATCTACAGTCAGAGAGTTTGGGGGAGAGATGGGTGACAATTCCAGGTGACAGCACTAATGGCTGAATTGAGGAAATAGTTTAAGCTTTCCAGTTATGCTTTTGGAGGAAGGCCTTGCTTTTCTCTCTGCCTTTGTAGTTACAAATCAGACAAGGAGATGTGGGCCCTCCTTTAAGTTTAAGACAACATTTACTAGGACTTCAACTAGCCTGGTTTAGCACAAGATTACTGTAATGAACAGAGCACAGGAAACAATCTGCTTGTACTTTCACATATTCTGACAGTATTTGGCATGTGCAAAATATACCCCTTTAGCTGCAGATAGATGGAGTCCAATATGGGAATACAAATGGAACACTATTTTTTTTTTTCTGAGGCACTATTTAGGATAAAAACACCATGTTAATCTATAAATGCTAGCTGGAATATATGATGGCTCTTGTGGTCAAAACCTGAGTGAAATGTTCCCACTTAGAACAAAAAATGCACCAGCTTTTTAATTTCAAGTAACCCATTTTGTTCTGAGCTACCACCTGTATCTTTCATCTTCACTTAATGTCTGTCTGTGTTTGGTTTAGTTCAATTTTCCCTTTGTTGAGACGTACACAGTTCAAGAAGTAAAAGTACAACCAAGGCTTAAAAGTGGACCTGATGCCAAGGAAAATACATGTCTGAATGCTGCCTCTGCAGAAGGAAATTACCCTTGGAATATAGATGGAGACTTAATGAAAGAAGCATCAGAAGTTCATGTTCGGTAAGGTTAAGTTTCCCATTTAGGGACCATATACGCATAACAGATTCGTGCTGCAATCTTAGGTGAGTTACATCTCTGTAGAGCACAGCTGGCCCCAAAGTTAGGTGTTCTAAATGCTCCTGCAACAGAACTTCTGTGCACTGAGGGTCTGGCCCTTGTGCCATTGCTTGGGCCTCTGCCTGGTGGCCTTGTGTTCATCTTTGGAGAGGTTTGTTATAACTCACATGGTCTTCCCATCCTGGTGCTTCATCAGCTTCCACTCCAGTTCGCTTCTTTCTTGTTGCTTTACTACTTCCTGCTCCTTATTTCCTGTTACTTTACCCTTCCATTTCTTGGAGGAGAACAGATGTATATAATGTGTCTCCATGAGGAGCTCCTTTTGGGACAAGGATTTCTAGCTGGAAAGCAGCAGGTGTAAGGTTAAGAAAAACATGCAGTCCTTCAATTGTGGAAAACTTAATGCTGCTTGAAATACTCTCCATATCCAACATCTAAGAATGAGACTACAAATACGCAGGAAATGGGAGGATTGTCAGTGGAATTAAGGGGGCAGTGGATCATTTTTCTGCAATGCACACAGGATTAGTTGAAGGCACACAGCTCAGAGTAAGTAAAATAAAAGGTAGATCATGTTGTAGGATATATAATATATTCTTCTAAAGGTGATCTTATAGGAATTGTCAAAATGTTATTCACCTTGATTTATTCCATATAAAAGCTTGTACATATTTGTTCTCCTCCCCAGCCTCAAAAAGCAGCACACCCATTGCAAGAGTTGCTGCAGTTTGGTTGATAGTTTGACTTCCTTGCTTCACAGGGTGCATCCTCAGCTTATTGATCTCTATGGACTGAACACGGATGACCTGGAGAGTTCCCAAGCAACATGCAACTGCATATAGAAGGGACACACGGGAAGTTCTGTATTAAGAACCCTGTTCTCATCCCTATGCACAGCTTTCCAAGGTGCTGGACTAGTACTGATGGCAGTTGTAGAAGAAGCTTAAATGGGATGTTTTTAGTATTTCTGGGTTTAAATTCTCTTTAAATATTTTTATCAGGTTGTATTTAACTGTATGGAAGCTGTTAGGTTTTCATAAGAAAAAATGAAAATAGATTATATTGGTCTCTTACAAATTTGGGGTTTGAGAAGCATCCATCAGAATAGAAGAAATTTTGTTTTCAATTAAGTTATTCTAGATTTTTTTAGTGTGAGATACTTTTAAGTCTGCTGCTGCTGTCCATGTTAATTGAGGTAACTCAGTTCAGCACAGGGAGAACCATACCTCTACTGACCAGCTCTAGTTGAAGAGTGGTGGTAAAATAAAAATGTATGCATTTATTTTTTTAATCAAGTCCTTTTATTTCTCATTACAATTTTTAATGTTGCCTTAATATATTTGTTCTCAAAATGTTTCTAGTCAACTAATAGAAAAGAATATGCTGATGTCCTATACAGCTTTCCTTTGTTGAAATGTATTTTAAAAACTCCTCTTTATACAAAACTAATATTTTCTCTAGAACTGAAATGTTATTCAGCATAGTTTTTGTTGTTGCTGAGACTAAAGTTATGATAAATAACTTAGAGCTGACTTAAATTTTTATAATTTCCTTATAGGGCATAAACATAATTTTTGAATGTTTGCTTTTTTGGTAACTTACTTAATATTGAATACAATTACTTCAAAGGACAGCAAATTAAGACTACATTTTTTCTGGGAACTGGCTTTCTCTGAAGTGAAAAGTAGCAGACCATGTTTTTCTGTCTGCAGGACCATGGATAACGAGTGTTTTCCTGGTCACTCCTCCAGGAGTCATTCAGAAGGCAGTGCACAAATGATGGTGTGAAAGCTGCGTTGTGTCAGGGCAAGAATGAGTTGGTTTAGGAGCTTTTTTCAGGAAGCAGTTGAGTATAATGTGAAATCCATTCCTTGTATGGTGTTGCTAAATCAAGGGCTTAAGCCTTTATGAGAGCTCTGCAGCTACTATGATTTTAAATACTTCTTGTGAAAAATTCTTACCTGTGACAAACACACAGGACAAAGCAATGCACCTAAAGTACTGCAGATGATGAGGTGGCTCCTACACCCAAGCTGTGACCTGTTGTCAAAGTCACAGGGAGCAGGCTCCAGTTAAAATTCATACTCTATCCCATTACATATTTTTAACATGCTAAGGCAATTCAAACTAAACTTCTTAAAGTTGTCTAAAAAGGCATTCCAGCAACATTTAGTAGATTTAACTGTTATTTATTAAATGAAATTTTACAAAATAATTGAACTTGCAGAACAAACAGCATTCATGTGTTTAACTTGTTTGGGTTTTTTAAAAATAAAATGCAATTGCGTAATACTTTATAATTTTGCCACCATCAGGACATTGTACATTCATTTTTTGTCAACCTGGTTTATAAAAGCTTCATAATTTTGCTTCATATCCTCAGAACAGGCAGCCAACAGTTACATGTTAACAATCAAATCTGAATAGAAAGTGTACAATTTCCAAGGCATCATTATCACATGTACTGACTTATGTAAACTATTTCAAAGATAAATAAAAGGCTTTGGTTTCACTTCCTTGCATTGTTTGTACTCAAAAGAACATGAATGCTTCTTCCAGTATTTGAGGTATATTTTTCACAGTATGCTGTAATGTCAAACTAATTTTTGTTCAAAGGTTTTTTTGGTTAAAGTGCAAAAATTCACTAAAGCCATGGGGAGGATAAGCATTTTTTGGTACAGTTTCAGAGACTTGCAAGAAAGTATTTAATTCTTGACATAACTTTATTTTGACTTTTTAAAAAAAATATGTGCACATTCATTTGTCCTTGCACTGTAGATATTAGAGGAAAACATACTTTGGAGTGATCCACATCTTTGGCATCAAATGAAGTGAAAGGAAGTTACAAAATGGTCCCAAATACCTTTGGAATCTGTGGGCAACACGGTTTGTATGGCACCAAGCACTCTACTAGCAGAAGTGCTTGCTGAAGGCACTCTCTGTGGGTTTGAGTTTCAGGCTAATTGCCATAGGATGATGCAGCCTTTGTACAGATGACATTCCTTTCTCTGTACAGCTCAGAAAGACATCCAAGGCCCGGCCTCAAGGCCACACTCTGTCCTTCTGGTGCAATAAATTCAGTTATGGAAGAAGTTGAACATTCTACAGCTGTTCTGGGCAGCAAAGGAAGGGTTTTTCCCTGGCTTGTGCTGTTTCACCAAAGCTAGGTGGCAGTGCAAACTTAGCTAGCTGAAGAGACTTCCTGGAGCAGCAGAGCGATCCATGTTTCTGTCCAGCCATTTGCCTTTCCACCCAGTGGCTGCTCGGGGGGCCTGGTTAGGTGGTTTTTATCTGACACCTTCCCAAGAACCCAAGCTGGCTCTCCAAGTGACTTCCCTATTAAGTACTTCTAGGTAAAGGGTGGCACATCAAAAGATAAAATTTGGCCCATTACAGTTGGCAGTTGGAGTCTTTTGGGTATGTGTCTCTGTTTTGTCAGCTGAAGCCTGTCTTTTTTTCAGGTTCTGGAAGAATGCCAGCACTAAATACTATTATAAGTACTATAGAAAAATCTTCAATAAATAAAAATAAATACTTGCTTAAAAAAACCCCCCCACATAGAAATAACTCCTTGGAGAAGTCCAAAGCCGTATGGTAGCACTATCTGAGGAAAGGACGAAACAAGGAATTTTGTCATGCTTGCAAGTACCATGGTAAAGATGGCTACAAATTATGATCTCCAATACTTTAATCTTTCTACAGCTGCATCTCCAGGCTACCCCACACAATTCCCTGCTCTGAATCCACCTTTGGCCTTCCTGGTTCTGGCTTGCCTGGGTGTCTGAGAATCTCCAGTGCTGTGGCTGTGCCTGTGGAGCCAAAGCTTACGCGGTTACCTGCAGAAGCCCAGAGCTTCTGAGAGCCGTTTTCTCTGTCCGTGCGTTCTGCTCACAGTCCTGGCTGGGTTAAGCTGATTGACCCTTGGTAAAACGCCAAAGCAAGATGAGAGAGGATTTCTTCTTTAATGCCTGATCAAAATATTATTGAAATTTTGCAAATAATAGAATAACTCATGCTAATGTGTTTGAGATCTTATTTTCCAGGATTGGCCAAAAATTCGTACTTTCTAGAAATACTTGTTCGGGTAAGTAATTCTTCTTCTCTTTATCTTTAGTGTTCTTCTGTCTGTTTGAAACCAGATATATATATATGTATATATATATATGGCATTTCAAATACCACTGTGAGACTTCAGAACAAACTGGTTTACCATTTTCATATTAGAACAGTGCTGTAAGGTGTATTCTCCATACAGTTCAAGGAAATAAAGCATGTTTTGTAAGAGCAAATAAGCTCAAGGCCAAGGTTTCTTGCTGCTGATGTTTCTCCTGTGAATTAACCTGAATTTTAATTTCTTCATTTTAAAATCAGACATTTATTTGTCATCTTAGTCATCTTTGTTCCCACTTTGTTCCCAGCTCCAGCTGTTTCTTGTGTTCATGTCTTGAGGGACTGGTTTGTATTTCCTTTTGAAAAAGCCAATCTGAAATACATAATTTGGAATCTGTTGTCAGCAAATCTTGTTATCAAATTGAAACCATAAAAGATTAATTAAAATAAAAATGCATATGTACAACATTTATGAAGTATGGTATTTGCCAGTGCTTTGTCATACCAAGTAATCATGTATTACTCATCCATGAAAAAACAGGTTTGCTTTTATTTCTTTTACTTTTTGGAAGGCTAATGCTCTCCTGCATGGAGGAAAGACTCGGGCTTGTAAACTTCAACAGTCCACAGAATGCAGTATTTTTGAAAATGTGAAATGGTAATAAAACTTTCCTGTTCAATTTGTTTCATTTCTACATGTCTGTGTAAAAATAATGGATGGAGAAAGTCTCCATGTAGGTAAAGAAGGTAACAATCTCTTAATCACTTGTCAGAGGAGCTGCATCCTTATTAGTTTTCTCTTTTACTTAGGCACAGAATTTTTTAGTATTATGTTGCAGTTTGAAATCTTAAACATTTTATACTGGTATGAAACGGTGTTTTAAACTATTAGTCATCATGGGTCAGGTGACATTAAATATGGAGCACCATCCCACAAAAATGACCCATTTGCTATCATTAAATGACATAAATCATTTGCAAACATGAGATGCCATATAAAACATTGTAAAGGGAGCTGTGGTGTTGAGTAACAGAAAATATAGAATAAGCAGAAGATGAAATGAAAAACAATGAAGAAGCACTTTTGAAAAACCCTAAGTTACAAGAGGAATTATCTTTCTTTAGAAAGGACAGGTCATAATAAAATGTTATTTATTCTTTAACCCACTTTAACCCAGATCCAAAAATCCTTCAACAGTGTGAATTCCTGACTTGAGAGCAACTAAGAAGTACTGAAAACCTACCTTCCATAATATAAATGAAAGAAGCAAAAGCAAGGTAACGCCAACTATTAAGCCTAGGGAAATTATTAGCACAGTAACATGGTATTTTGGCTTTAGGTGGTGCACTCCTTCCAAATAGACCTGAAAAATAGAAAATAAGCTTAGTGATAACTGTTGGGGTTTTTTCCCCAAAAGATACTAAGAAAACCAAGGAAAATTAATTAAATTTTCAAATAATTAACACTATATTCATTGCCTGTGTATAGGTATGTATAGAATTCTACTATTTTAATTACTGTTGGTTTTTCTACTTTGACACGTTTATCAAAAATTCATAAGAGAATTCTCACATATGCAACTTGCTTGTCCTTATGTAGTTCAATAACTTTTGCATTTTTTTCTGGCCAGGCTGCTGCTTTTACTTCAAACTTCAATACTGATGCATCATCCTGATTAAAAGAAATAAAATTCTGTCTTTTAAAAATAACTTTAACACATCAATTCCTGCCCAGCAAAAGTGGTAACAGCTGCTGACATAACCAGAATCTCACACAAACACACAATGGTGCCTTTTTCTGAGCACAAAACATATTAGTACCAGAAGCTGGAGTGAAGCCAGGTTGGATTTTACTTAAGTCCCCATCCACACTGCTTTTCTTAGAAAAATACAATTATGAGTTGAAATTAAATCCCCATCCTACATAACCCAGCCAGAATAGGCAAAGCAATACACACCATAAAGTGACGAACTAAAATACGTATTTTTGTTTTTCATACATCACTTAGCGCTGGCACATAAAATAGGTTAAAACCTGAAAGATTTGGATTTAATCATGTTTCACTGTTAGAAAACAAATACTCAGAATTTATAGGCAGGGAATACTGAAAATATGCTTGGAAACATTCCTCTCAAGTATGAAAAATTCATGTGTTACCATTTCTAAAAGTAAAGGAGTAGCCTCCAGATGCAACTGAACAGTCGCTTCTTTTCCACTTTCCATGTTTCCCAGCTGGCAATGTATTTGTAAGCAAAGGCTGTCATTTTTCATGCAATACTGTACAAGGGAGGGAAAGATTAAAACTTAACTTTATCAGCTTTATAACTTTAGTATTAAAAACGATCAGGAACTGACTAAAACAAAAAGATTCATGTTTATTCTTGAAAACTCAGGGTATAACTCGAGGTTGTCATCCATCACTGTCATTCCAGAGGTGTTAAAAGTACAGTAACAAGAGACCAACCTAATTGTTACTAAAAACACGTCATTTTTCTTAAAAATTCAATTATTTTAAGATTGAAGAAGAACAAGTGTCATAATTTGTTTATATGCTTAGGGTTTATTTTACACTTATATGAAATTAGCTTTTATCAATAATGATAAATGACAATAACTCAATGCTATGCAGTACGAGCAGTGTAACTGGTTGATCCTTACATCAGTACACTAACAACTAGCACCACTTCACACAGCTTTGGAGAAGGCTGTACATAATTATGTTTATTATATCTTTATCATTATTCTTTGTCCAATACTACCATGCTGAAGTGCTGATTTGATGTTCTAGTGCAGGCTGTCTCTCAATCATGGGGTGATATTCCCTGTAATGTGTTTACTTAAAAGTCCCAAATTAACATTTTTAAAAAATGGGTGGGGTTTTTTTTTTTTTGTTTTTGAAAGATGACAGATTAAACGACATTGTACTTTATCAAAGATGAGGTGCAAGAAACAGATTTCCTTGAGGACAAATCCTGAGCAATGCAGTGCTAAAACAGCAGTTCTGGTGTGGACTGTGTAGTCAAGTGTCTGATCTCCAGCAGGGTATGTGAGCAGGAACAGAGGGATGAGCTGGAACAGGCCAGGCATGTATGGCACTCTCCCAGCCTCCCAAATATTTTTAATAGCTTCCCAGCCAAAAATTATTTCCATATATTTTGTAATTCTCAGTGAGTTTCAGTCCCTTTAACTTGTGTAGTCTTCCTTGGAATTCACTTACTTTTAATATTCATAACAGCCTTCAGAAAGAACTTCCACCACAAATACTACTTTTGGGAATTTTTTTTACCTAGCTCCTGTTACATTTACATTTGATGGCACTGTTTTGATGTCGAAAAGACAATAAATATTTGACCTGCATACTTCTTGTAATTAAAATAAAGCCCTGATGCATCATTTCCTGTTTGTTACTGAATTTCCTCTGCCATTCTGTTTGCCCACTCATTCAGTTCCATACCCCTCTGGCAGTTCTTTGTAGGTGACTGTCATCTACCCTGACTTCAGCAATGTGTCATTAATCAACCTTTTCAGCTCAGTTCTCACCGCTTTCACTAAAGTCACCTATGACTACCTTGAACTTATCACAGGTCCCACCACACCTCCTGGGAAGATGGCTCTGGTGACCCCATTACATAAGATACGCTCTTTTCTGAAGGCTCATTCATACAGTCATTTCCCACTGATGCCAGAAGACAGACCTTACCATTTGTCTCTTAGTAGGCTTTGAAAAGAAAGTGACGACATCCTTTAATATGTTTTCATTTTTTTCTGCTGCAGTACAGTTTCTGGGGTACTTTTTATAGGAGCAGTGTCCAGCTGTTGTCTGGAAATAAATATAACATCATTATTAGAAATGTAAATTTTATTTCCAGAATTCTGAAACACATGGGGCTGAAAATGCTCCTATTCTTGTTCACTCTGCTTCACCATGGCTAGTAAATCAAACACAGACTGAGGACCCAGCTGACTTTGTTCTGCTTCTCTTTTTCATAGCATTCACACAGCTAGTAATACATTAAGTAACCTGTGCTTACCTTGATATCCAATGTGTTGAATAGTTTGAAGTCCCTGGGTGGAAAAGCGTTCGGTATCATGATCTCTAAGTTGGTATTTGGGGACATGCTTGGTCCTGCACTGATAACCTTGTGGGGAAGAGGCAAAGGGTTACACAGTTGAAGCTTCAGGGGTAGCTATTCAAGTGACAAAAATATACACATATAAATACATAAAACCTCACAGAATGGGGTAGCAGCTGCTCTGTTATGCCGTTGTGAAAGCTGATTGTGCGAAGAGTGTGAACATTTTGTTCATTCATTCTGTGAGTTTCCTGAACCCTTCACTCCTCCCAAGCTGATGAACAAGTAGTGCTAATCTGTGAAGAGTACCTGAGGTCATACAGACTGCCTGCTAGCAGAGTATGCAAAAAGCACTAGGAGATATTTATGTCCAGACTCCTGCTTTTAATCCACTGGACACAAATTTGATGCTATAGAAGTAGCTCCTAATTCCTTTACTTACCATAATTCCTTTTAAAGTGTTTCTGAAAGTAAAAACTGGCAAGTCAGAACTGCTCTACCACTTACAATCCTGCTTGTGTTAAGAATATTTTCTCTGATCACTCAGTGGAAGATTTTCTAGGCCAGAAAAAGTGTTCTAAGAGGGATTAACAGCAACTTCCCATCACAAGTGCACAAAAGTTAGTCATGGTGCCTTTGTACTCTTAAAAGTTTCCTTACTGACTGTCTAGGCTGTCATTAGATACACTAAACATTAACCTTGAAAACAAGGATGACAGGGTTTACAAAGGAAAACTCTTACATGGAAAGTGAAGTTGATATTTTCCTTCATACATGTTACTGGTGATTCTTTCTCTTCTGCTCCATAAACAAACGAGGTTGGTGACACAAACCTACAATGGTTCAGAAATTGTTAATAAATAGAACAGCTGTATATCATTAGCATAACCTTCTGCTCCATGCTACCTCCAGTAAGACTGGTTGTAAGAAAATACCCAGGTTTGCTTTTAAGTAAATCTAGGAACAGAGAGTAGAAATTGTCTACCTTTGGAATAGAAACTCTCTACATCTGTACTCTTTCCTCTCAAAAAGGCAGATGAATCATAAAAAGTCATAAATCCTCCCCCAAAGCTACCCTCCATGAATGCCTCACAACAAACTCAGAATATCATTCATGTCAAGCAAGGAATCTGAGGCTATGCTGTGCTCTTACTTTATTCTATAAAAAATATTCCACTTTTTATAACACTTGTCTGTTAAGAGACAAGTTTGAAGCACCACAGATACTAATGGTCAGTGCCATCTCACTCCCAGGATTTTTCAGCTACATCACACTTCTGCTTAAAAACTTTGTGAATTTAGAATAGTAACCATACAACAGTTCTCTGGATGTGCAGATATACCAATAGGTGACTTACCCATGGGTATTTAACTCAATCTCATATTTTAGAGGTATAGGTAAAGTTAGCATGTTATCCAGCAGCATGTTCCCATCTTCATTTTTACTACAAAATGCAAAGAGAGAAAAATCCATATTGAAGGCATCATCATATGCTATGCACTATTTCTGTAACAAATATCAAACAGATCTTTCAGCTTATTAAAATAAAAATGTTTCGTTGGTAACAACATGTCAGGCAATAAAGCCCCCAACATTTTTTGCAGGCAGAAACCTGCTCATTAATTAAATATCTATCACATATTTTTCTTGGTAATTTCTCTTTCTCTACGGATTTGCAACCAACATACTTCCTTGCATTCCTGCTTTGCTAAGCCTTTCCAGTGTTCCCTTATCTGTTTTTCCAAGCTAGCAGTATTTTCCATTGAGCAATTTTTCTTAGACTTTACCAGGTAGCATTTATGACGATGTTGAGGTCCTCCTCTGCTCTGGTTAATGAGCTTGCATCCAAGAGGAAACTATAATCCAACTGTAGAACAAATAACATTTTCCTTATATTAAACGATAGTGTATCTTAACACAGTTTCAATTCAAATATTTTATTAAACTCATTTACAATTTCCTGCTCTAAAAAATCCAGAACTAAGGGAATACTTGCTTTTTGTGTCTTCTAGTCCCTTTCTATTGCCCTAACACATATGTCCATGGCATTAGTCAGCTCACTTGACTAGAAGCCAAGCACAATCAGTTGTTGCATAATACAAACGTCGTTGTCCTTTAATGAATTATTCCAGGGAGAGTTTAAGGAATTCATTTTAAAAGTAGCAAGAGAGATACAGATGCCAACATGATAAGAGATGTTAGTTGGGAATGAAGAAGAGATTCTGGAAAAAAAGGGGTTTTTCCCCCTTTTAAAATCCTCATAACATATTTAGGGTGTTTATAAAGCTAGGAATTAGATTTATAGCTTACCTTTGAGTTGTGATCTACATATAAATAGCCAACACTGCACTCAAGTGTCACTGCATTAATTTCTTTATTCAATACTGCACAATGTATCTGTTTTTCTTCCTAAAATAAAGGGCAAATTACTAATAATTAAAATAAAAAAGGGCTTTTTTCAGACATTTCAAATTACATGCACACACTAAAATTGGGTGCTTTCTATTTTCCTGAACCAGGTATTGGTTATTTCACTGATGCCAATATCCAGGACACCCATGACCACTGTAACATAACAGATTATATTGATTATTGTATCAGTTATTCCATCTGCTTCTTGCTTTTACTGAAGCTAAGGTACATGCACCAGACCTAGACCCACCCACGTTCAAAGCCAACCTCAGGAAGGTGGATCTGGGGGATTCTACATGGAGAACAGTTATTTTTAAAAGGCAGAAAGAGAGCACAAGTAGATTTATGACTTTTGATAAGCCTGTGTATTGGGGAAAAAGCAGATCCAATGAGACCTTTGTGATCATCAGCCAAAAAAATGGCCATGACATCCTGAAATAATTTTAAAACATTTTTTTAATTATTACTTTAGTTGTTACTGTAATTATATAAATCACTTGTCTTGCTTATATTACACTTGATTTAGGTAGCTAGAAGTCTAAGGACTTAAAAATTGATGTTTTGGCAGCTTTTGATGAAGAGATATAGATTCAGTATCTAAAGGAAGTCAATAATTCATAAACTTAATTTGAAAAATGCCTGGCTGAAAAAGAAAAATGTCAAAGGATTACTGTTTGAGAGATTTTTTTTTTTCTTACCAATTCTAAAACTCGAATGTAATAAAGCCCTTTAGGGATCTGAACATGGAGGACAGTTTCATATGCATCATCTCCAACATTAAGCAAAGAAATGTTCAACAGTAAAGTCTTCATACTTCCAACACCAAGGTATGTTTTTTTATCGTGAGGCCTATAAAAATAATTATCATAAAATAAATGGAAAGTAATTCTAGAAACAGCCTGTATGCAAAGCTGCTCTTCTAGGTAATTTCAGTGGGTTCTGACAAAGCTCAGCTGGAGATGTAAGGGAAGGTTTTACTCAATTCTGTAACTAAGGCACAATACCAGTGACATGATGGTCAACTCCGGCACTGCACCTCTAAGAGCCTTAAAGAACTGCTTAAAGAGAGAGCACGGAAATTGTCATCAGTTCAATTGTGCCTCTGGCTTTTAGAAGACCAGTCCTTTCCTTTACAGGCCAGAATAGCAAGGCACCCCTGCTACAGTATTTTTGGACATTATTTCAACATTCACTCTCTGCCCCTCAAGATCTGGGATTGAGCTAATATGAGAAGGGGCAAAGTGAACATGCCTATCTTATGATCTGTGTAATGTTCTATAATCATGTTACAGCTACAGACACCCTATCGGGGGCTAAAAGTAAACTTCAGCTTGACATTAAAGTTTAATTAAGACTTGTAGAAAGGGTGCCTAGAAATAGACATTTATCAGAGATTCTGGCTTGAAACCAAAGCATTAGTCACTGAACACCTTTGGGAAAGAAGCTGGCACTTACAAAAGCAACAGAAGGCAAAAGCACCGCATAAGCAGATAGGTTCCAAGACAAAAGCAAATTAAAGAAAGACACAATGTTAACATTTCGGTAGCTTGTCAAGTTTAGGTTAAATTTGAATGTTGTTTTACTACTTATGTACCTACCACTCACTCCTCTTGCAGGCATTAAAGCCAAGCTCATTAACAATATGCTGTCACAAAGATGCCTCCCAGCTTAACACACAAGTACACAAAAGCACCAGGTGCACATCTGGGACTACAACAAAGCTGAACTAGAGCTTTTCCTTGGTAATCATATTTCATTCTTCATTAAAAAATACATGATGCAGACTAGAAATTTACAGAGCAGGCCAAAATCGAAGCAATTTAAACAAAACCTGATAGTGTACACATAAAGACTTGTTAGTAAATAAAGCATTACATTGCCATCCCTATTTGATCTCATTCTTTTAAAACCAAAGGTGTTTGCTTTGCTCTTCAAGGATAATGAATGCATTCTGTCTAGACAAAATAAATTAATGCTTCACAGCTAACTAGTTTTTAATCGAGATTGTAAGGGCACAAGGTAATTAAAGGTGATACTTCACACTTTATCAAGATATTTAGACTATTTATTTACACTGCAAATCTGCTCCTGTTGCCTAATGTCAAGCAGGTATGTTGTAATCTGTTTTCCTTTCTTAGAGCTTTGAAGTAACTACAAAACTGCATTGCTGATGTCACGAATGAAAATACTGCACAACCATTCTTTCTGAGAAGTTTATGAATGTTTAAATAAAATAACCATCCGGCCTAAGAAAATGAAAGGGCTTAAGACTCATGCTACAGGCCACGTGTTAAAGTGGGCAGAAAGATACTCATCCTACTCTGAAATCTATGAAGATGACCAAGTTTGTGCTCAGGATCACACAGGCGTGATTAATCTGCATTATGTGACTGTCAGCATCTTTTGATGCCATTTTAGGTTGCTCCACCTTGTATTTTGATTTAAGTAGAATCAACTTCAAAAGTGATGAATGATACAAGCAAATCCAGGTCACATGTAAATACCTAAATAGCAGAGATTCACAACCAGTACAATTCCTCGTTTTGCACACCAAGCTCCTGCACTTTTTACTTTGAAATATAATAGTCAATAAAGAAAAAGGTTGTGATGATAAAATACAACTTAAGACAATTAAGTGACTCTCTTACTTAAAAATGTTACATCTTCAGTTTTATACTGCTGATTGAGATTTCATACAGTGCAAGTACAGTATCTCCAGAAAGAGCAGCAAAAATAACCAATAGCTTGTCAATTTTACAATAGCTATGATGTCTGCATATTAAGCATGCATTGTGCAGTGTTATCTTAGCCCAGTTATATATGAAGTGTAGAACACAAACTTATGTTTTTGTGAAGATTAATTTTATGAGCTGTAAAATCTTCTAATTATGCAATAACAGTTCTTCAATTACATAGATTTCTGTTACATTTCCTGTAAGACTTATGATTTAAAAATATTCTTCAATTAAACACAGGTTTACTTCTTGCATTTTCTCAGGGAGTTCATAGTCTGCTTTTGCAAATTACTGCTATTTATATACAAAAGATTAAGGAATGAGTTAGATAAAATCTTATTGAATCTTGTCCGGAAAAATAAAAACTACATTATACTTACTTTGGAAAAACAACTTTTCCAGAAACTCTCAAGTCAGCCGAACAATTTTCTTGGGAGCAAAATCTTGCAAAAATAAACTGTAAAAGCCAAATTAAAAAAAAAAAAAAAGGCACTTCAGTGTCTTATGACTCCTATAGTGAGTAAGAGTATTTCCAAAGAAGGAAACCCATCAGCTGGGAAGTAAGCATCAGGAAAAGTGTCTAACAGCTCTTACTCCTAACATACAATTCCATCCGGCTATGAATTCCCATTTTCCAAACACATTCTGTGCATCCAGAGTAACAGTGAAGAGGCCTTCCAGACTCAGTCTCTCACAGTTAAACCTGTGGGTGGATGTTCAGAGTTTTGTACAGCGGTACATAAAGAGGGCAGGATGTTTCAGAAGATCCAGAACTGATGTCTGTGCAGTCTCTCCTATGATACAGCACATTAATTTTTGCAAGGGTTTCATTACACAGCCCTTGCTTATGCTACTGTTAGTAAGCTTTGATGGGAGTAGAGACACCATGAGGTGCAGGTGTCCGTGCCTTGGTAATGAATATGTTATAGAGCATGTTTATGTCACTGTATTCAACACCACTCTCTTTCTCTATAACTCTGAGGTTTCTAAAACAAAATTTTCAATGAAAATTTTATACTGGAAAGTGGCTTATACTACGTAGTTGAAAAAGAATGGTTATGTCAAAGACTGAATTTCATACATGTGTGTTCTGAGGTATAAAGTACTATATATGCTGTCAAGTTCTCCGCACATACCTTTTTTAAATCGTAATAAAGATTGTATACAAGTTCTGCAAAGCTTTTTTTAGCAAAAAATTAGGCTTTTTTAGCATTCTGGTTTATTAATTAAGATCAAGGCACTAGGCGTTGGTCTGGAAAATGCATTCCTTCGCATGCTATGAATCAGTGAGGCTTTTTTTAACTGAAGATTAAAACATGAGTATTTACTCACTGCATGGGAAAAAACAGAACTAATACACTAACCTTGCTTTTTATAACATCTTTTTCTTTCCTGCGCTGAAGAACAGGTTGAAGTGGTGAAAATTCTTGAGCATTTCTTTTCTGTAGAATATGATGCCCCAGATGATAACTTGCTTCAACATGTACAGGAGTCAAGATATCCCTTACATCTTTCTATGAAAATTGGAAGCCTAATGAGTTAATCATATAAGACAAAACATGTATGCTTATGTTTAAGAGTTATAAGGTTGCCTAGAACTCACTAAAACAGCAACATTTATTTTTCACGTGTAAAATAATTCCATGTGGCTCACATGCTTTTCCAGACATCTTTGCTGCTGAAGGAGGCAATCAGAAATGCATAAAAGCATAATATGTTCACTGACAGCATCAGGCATTTCAGAATGGATGGTTCTTCTATGAGGAGAGATCTTACTGAATAATGAGCCTACTTCTGTCAATAATCCAGCCTCACACACCTATGGAATGCTGCACTGCCCAAGTCGAAAAATAGGCAAAGTTGGTTAAAATGGAGAAAATTAACCAGTGGAATAAGGCCACACAAACCCCGTGGGTATTTATGTATGAAATCAACAGGAGTTCTCCCACAGTACCACGAAATCAGGTCATGACTGCATTTTATTTTTCTGCCTCTTTATTCCCCATTCTGTATTAAAAAGATTAAACTCCTCAATTAATGAATATTTTGTGCATGAGGCCCTGCCTGTGTAGGAATGTTCAGATCAGAGCCCAAACTACCTACTTGTGAAAACTGAACAGCTTGATGCACCACCAGTAACAATCTGATTAAATTACTCTCTAAGTGTAGGGGATAGACAGACACTGATTGTCCTTCCACATGGCCACTATTTTAATTCTTATCTGCAAGCTTGTGTTGGCCAAATCACATCATATCTAATTCATAATAATTTTCCACAAGGTCTTCTCTGCATCTGCTTTATATTACTTCCATTATACTAATTAGCTATTAATTAGCCTTTACTCAAAATACATAAAATTTATATTGTCTCTTGCAAGGACTATACTTGACAGACATTCACACTTACTTAACATTAGGAGCTTCATACAAGTATAGAAACCTCAGTGGGTGGAAGGAGATGCTTGTAATGCTATTAATTAAGAATTAAAAAGAAAATGGAATTCTGTGGAGGAAAAAAACCCTAATGATCAACTACAGGAAGTGATGAGGCAAATCAATTCTCTCCTCCTACACAAATACCTGCGAATGCTGGTGCAGCAACCTGTACAAGGTCGGCTGTCAATCACATCTCTCTTAGTTTACAAAACTCTTCTAAAGTAAGTGGCAATTTGCCATTGCTCCTGCAAGCAACATTCACTTAGGTGCAACTATCAGTTGAGATGCATCTGGGCAATTTTCCAGTAGGTAACATAAGCTTTCCTTTCTACCCTGAAGCTTTATAATGAAGAATTGGCTTCTAATGGTGTCATAAACAAAAAGTAAGTGAAACCAATGAAGAAGAAAAATACATGGAAGACTATCTCCCTGCAGGTTTTCTTGTAGCTGTAGAAAATTAAATTTATTTTTCAGCCTTTGTGCTGGATCAGCTGCACCAGTCACCCTCATAGATGTTTGTTTCAAAAGGTCACAGAATTGCTGCCTTGAGGATTTTAAAGAAAACGCTAGGCAACTAGTCCATTATTTTATTGTCCTTATTTTCCCTTACATTTAAATAGTCCCTCTCCTTTCCCTTACATTTAAATAGTCCCTCTCTTTTCCCTTAGATAAGGTCTGACAGGAGATAAGTCTTATTTTTTCTGAGTTTAATAAAATATGGTTCCTTTGTGCTCACTGATTTTTATTGTTTGTTGTGGTTTAGGACTTCCAAGTTTTTCCAGAATTTTTATTTTGGAAGACAAGCTTCTAAGATGTTTGATAGAATAAAAATGATTAATTTTTTCTTCTTCATTGAATAGCCTTAAAAATATTATATCCTTGTCCTGATTCCAGGTTTTTTTCCACTTTCAAGACAAGTCCTTCATTCATGTTTCAAAGGGATCATCAAGCATGAATACAACAGTTCATTCCCTCCAGGGCAACAGCGACTTTGAGACTATTTTGCAGTTAAGATGTCACTGCCTAGACTCTTACTAACTTACTTCTAGGTCAGCACCATGCTCAGTTTCAAAGGATGGTGGTTGTTGGTTCAAATTCTGCTTCTGCAGACAACAACAGCCAGCCCACCAGCGGGTGCCACCTATTCCTGGTGTTGGTACAGGCCTCCCTGGCCGACCCTCTGCAGGTCTCCAACAGCCTCCTGCTGTGCCCATTGCTCTGGCAGAACTTCCACCTCAGTGGCTTCTCTTCTGGAGCAGTTCTGTCAGCAGATTTTTCTACAGCAATGTTGTCTCTACACCATCACAGGCGGAGCAGTGTAACCACATTCCCTACTAATCTGGTCCAGGAGAAAGACATCTGTGCAGGCTTCACGTGTGTAAGCAGAGAAGTAGAGACATCCCTTTTTCAGCACAGAGCACGTTCTTCATATTGTTGAGCTCTAAATTCATTTGTGGAACTCTCATGAGTGTTCTTCCTACCCCATTTCCACCTTCAGATTGTGGGTGAGTGCTGCAATCCTTGAAGGAAAAAAATCAAGCAAGCCCAAGCAAGTGCTCTTCTTAACGCCCTGCCCTGCCAGCCTTTGGCTCCTTGCAGCAAATTCACAAAGCCCACCACACTATGAACCTTGAACTGCAGACTTTTCTAGCAACTGTCTTCATTTCACTTCCTATGAATCAGGAATGGGTTCTTTCCTTGTTAGCTGAGACCACCTTATCTACTCACAATAAAAACAGGAACAAGACCATATACGTGTTCTTTGAAATAGTTACAAATGACAAAACATAAAAATGATGAGTTTTAAGATTTTGCATTAAGGAGTACCCAGGAAAGTTCTATCAGAAATGTTCAGCAGAATATGCATGTTATATCTTCTTGGTTGCTCCAAACCAACCTCAATCTATGTATGATCTGTCATCCATGAAAATGATGAAAAACTTTCAAGAATGCTCACGGTCCAACTTCATCACTGTGGTTATTATTATTATTATGCATGTTCTCACCAATGTAAGAGATGGCAGATGCACTGACTTCCGCAGAGAAGGCAACAGAATTAAAATATATTAACTGTGGAAGTTCTGAATACAAATATTTTACTTCCAAAATGATGTGATGCAATTGTAAACAGAATAAGTCCTTTTGAAGTAGGTCTGTTTTTCAAAGGAGAACAAAGGATTTACAGGACAATACATACTGAAAACTACATTACCCTCATAAATGCTGGATGATCTTTGCAGGCTGTAATATTGTTGTAAATCTTTACTTTTCCTGAGATTGTATCATATGTTCCATTGGAGGAAAAATAAAATCTCGCTTGTGTATCCTCTCTTCTGCTCACATCAACACTCAGATTATAAAGCAATACTACAAAATAAAACCCAGGGAAAATAAAGACTGTAAAATCTTTAAGTGTTACAATTTTAATGAATTTATGGTAGAAATTCCAATTTCTGACTCGTTTCTATAAGTATGTTCTGTAATATCCATTTTAAAATGCTCTGCTTAAAAATGCTCTGACATAAATCCATTCTTAATAAAAACTTCTAGTACCCTGAAAATCTATTCCTTCATGGCTTTACATGCTTTTGTATCAGAGATAGTTTATCAGATTGTATTTATAGTTTTCTACCAAAATCTATTTATAGAAAACCCACTTCAGTTAGTTATAGGGCTGACAGTAGATTACAATAAGCAGTTAAGTCAACAAACACTGACAAATATTGTTTAACTTCATAGTTTTTTCTGTTTAAGTTAGCATGAATTGCTCTGATAACAAGTTGCAAGCAAGTTTCAGAGATTACAGATCTATTACTTCTAAATTCTTGCCAAGAGTTAGGTTATCTACAATTTCTACTAGCCCTTTTTTATTTAAGTTAAAAAGTCTTATGTACAAGTCCAGCAAGGGTGACCCAGTCTGACTGCACATCTTTCAAAGGCAATATGAGTTTCAAAAGATCTGATAAAGATCAAAAGACATATAACTTGACAGTTCATCACTGCATATGTTCTGTGTAACATGCTCCCAAAGGTTTTTGTATGTTCTCACACAGAAGAGTTAACCACTTCAATTTTATATACCATGTACTTGCAGGGCTGTCTGCAGTTTACAAATAGCACATGACAAGTAGGTTAAAAGCACTCAGGCAATACAGTCACATTTAGGCAGTAAATTATTTTAAATAAATTCACCATGAATATTCTCTGTGATAGATACTTCTGGCAATACCAGTTTTTGCCAAAAGCAAAATATGCATTATATAAAATATAATACAAGATCTATTTTTCAGTAATTTTGGGACTCCTTCTCTTTCACATAATGCCCCACAATGGTATGATCAGCTGCTTGAGCTGGTTTCGGAAGGAGTGTCTTCTCTCTGTTGCTAAGTGGAAGACAGCTTCCTACAGCTGTCTCACATGGTCTGGTCCATGCCTGAGAGGACGGCTGTTAGAGGGCATCTAAATATCACCCTTTTAATGCTGCTGTCTCTCCAAGGCCACATAACTCCAGCAGTCCTAGCAGGGATGTGCTGCTATTCTAAACTGAACAGAAGTGTAATGGCTTGACGTTATAGGGTAATCATGACATAAAAAATGTATCCATGTTTTCAGCTTTTCAGCTGAACTTAGATTAATGGTCTGTTAAGTACCAGTAGCATTATTCTGCAAATAGGTGCATTTAAAATAAATACATATACTGGCTTTTTTTCCCAGTAGCTTACCAATATAACCAGGTACCTCTCGTCCTCTATAGGTAAAGCATATCTTCAAATTCATACAGGTGGCAGGCTGCTCATTTTCCATGCAGTCTAAATTAGTTCGATTTATTGAATTAGAATGTTTTAAAGAAGCTTCAACAATTATCACTGGCCTTGTTCTAAGAATAGAAAAGAGTAAGTGTTCACAAATAATGTTCAGAAATAGCTTACAGAATCTCTGCAAAAACTAACAATCTATTTTTATATTTTAGAATTATAATTTTTAAGTTATCCAGATTTTTCAGATAGCTTCAAATAGTTGTATGCACATTATTTGTTGCCTCAAAAAGTTTCAGAATGATATTTTCATCTTTTTCAAGGTGTTTACTTAAATGTTTCATTTGTAGAGTCTTCTAGAGCCTAATGACTGAAGTTCAAGACATCAAGAACATTATGAGGTTAATTACACTACTGAGTTTTATTAAACTGCACTAAAAAATAGAGTTAAATTGTATGGTCCTCAAAAGCACTGAAATGTAGCAATCTCACCTCAGCACCACAGCAGAATCAGAGAAAAAGGCACCAACTGCTACGTCTGCACAAAAAAAAAAGAAGTACCAATAAGCATAATCTGTCAATATGAATTAGTTTTCAGGTACAAGCATTTTACAGCATATTCACCTTTTGGTCAGCCTTAAGACACTATTTATTTATTAGAAGGGGTATGCTAATATGCAAAGAAGGTTCATCAAATACTTGTCCACTGTTTATTAATGCTGTATGCTAATTAGCTGGACTTGCAGATATTGGTAATGTGATGATTTGATTTATTTCTATTCCATGTTTAAGTGGTTGACACTGAAGAACAATTCAGCTAAATGGGAGGTACTTGCCTTCTTCTCCATCCAGATATTCAGTATCACTATACATGCACATACATATTGTTATATATATATATATATATATAACTGAATTGCTTATATATGAAATTATACATAGAGAGAGATAGAATAAAGTATTTACTTTATTCCAAAGTAACAAAAATCTGTTCATGAAAGAAGGGAAGAAATATAGACAGTATATATACCCCTCAAATGAGGTAGCAAAAGTGAATTGTCACATGACTAAATAATAATGATATAAGGGCCTGAGAATGTGACTTCCAGATTAGTAACCAACAGGTGACCTAAGAGCAGACTATTTGTAACCTACCTTCCAACCCAGCATTACAAATTAACACGGACAATAGTTCTGTGGACAGAGCCAGAACATACAACATGCAGTTCATGGTAACTTTGTGCTTTTACACCCACAAGAGCCCAACAGACATATCTGACCCGACATAACACTTACCTGCAAAATGTCAAGGTGTTTTGATGATTTACATAAAGCAATTAATATATACTTGGAAACAGCTAACTTGTTTTACACCAAATTAGCACTGCTTTGTCACGCCCACAGGAACTCCACAACGGTCTTAATTCACTGCCATGAGCCCTAAGTGAGGTTAAAGTATTCCCACAGACTGAGAGTCAAGGAGCCCATGACTCCTGTCACAATCCAGGCTCTAGGAAGGCCAGCAGTATATTCAGGTTAGCACACTAGTCTGGACAACAAACATGCTTCCTTTGCCCAAAACAGTTCATTGTGACATTAGCAGATGAGATGGCTGCATTAAAAATACAAATCACATTTTTTTTCCTCTTGTGCACTATGATCTTACTATTACATTGTTCTCAGTCCTTAAATAATAGATGACCATAAAAAATGACTGCTTGGCCTCAGCTTTACCTCTTCTTTTTCCTTCCCAAAATATGAGATGTGACATGTCATCTTAATAACAGATTCTGCTTCTGTTAAAAGTATCATGTAGCATAGTAGAGCTGTTCCCTATGAATTTCTATTCTTTTAAAAATGAAAAATAAAATTGTTTAATTTACCTTGATAACCATTGTTATCTGCATCAATGCCACTTGATATGGATTGTCCAAACATGCTTAAAGAATTACTGATTTCTTGTCCTTGTATTCTCTGAGGAGAAAAACATATAAGAGAAAATTATTCTTGGAAAGCTAATCTCTGAGTTACAATTTCCAGTGAAACACATTAGCACAACAATCCTGCTGCCGAATGCAGTTATGGGCTTAGCTGTGAAAGTACACCTCTGAAAGTAATATTCCTCAATTACTGAAAATGTTAAATCCCATAAACCCTGTCTAAAGCCCCCAAAACAGTTTTTTTCTCTCCTATAGGTTATATTATGACTGGAAATCACAGACCATGTAAAAATTTTCTGAAGTCTTTTGAAGTACTTCAGATGGTCAGAGTGTTAAATAAAGGGAAAACCCTCTCATTTAAATTTGGGGTTTTTCTGGATTGGGCATTTTGCACTGAAAGAGCATACCTGTGAAAATGACGGTGTTATTCCATCTTCCCTGCCATTGTATATATAAATAGCCCCTTTTAGATTATCTTCTTGCGGAGCCCCAATTGCCACATCTGTGGAAAAACAATTTAGCAATGATCAGGTGACTAGGAAATATGAACAAGGAAGAGTTAAAGAAATGCAAATCATGATGCATGCAATGCCAGACCAGATTTACTTGCCTGAATTCAAATTCAAACATAGATATAAAACAAACAGAAACAATACAGATCAGCTCAGTAATCTGATTCTACTTTAATTACTATGCATGAAAAGCAACAATCAAATACAGCCATTTTGTTAAAGATGAAGTCTATTTCTAGAATTACTAATTTTGACCCTTAAGAAGTTAAAAGGTTACCATGAAAGAAGGCAAAATTATAATAATCTTTTAAAAAAGAAAAAAAAAAAGCCTTGTATTCATGGAACACTGGTGGTTTTCCTGCTCTTTCCACATGGATTAAGTCAATGAAACACAAGTACTCTTATTACAGTGCCCAAAATGAACCATTTATTTTTCTATGACATGTCCATAACAGTCAATAAGGACCTTGAGAAGGCATTTAACAAGGAAATGAAGGTAGCTGGTTGGTACAAAGGGATCTGTTTTATGCCTAGATGGCCTAACCCCAGACGGGCGAGACAACTCGTGAACTGAAAGAACGGACCTACTCACCAATACATCCTCAACAGCCCTTACCAAAAGCCCCCATGGTTCAAACAGCCAGAGATTGTTAACCAAACACAGGAGGCAAGGAGGGAGGGAGGGGAAGGTTAATGATACCGTTTTGAAAGTCACTATTAATAACAGTGAACTTGCATTTACAAGGAAGCAAAAACTGAACTATCTGCAAACAGAAACATTTCATGCTGCATCAGACCAAAATCACAAGAAACACAAAGCCTCTGACTGGTTTTACTGAACAATTCTCTGATTGAGTCCACATTGACTGAATCCATACTGCGGTGACTAAACCACACAAAACATATTGTGTCTCTCCGCTGGCGAGATGAAAATGGGACAGTCAAGTTGTGCCTATTAAAATTACACACACATTCTTGAGGTCAGATTCTACAGCAACACACCCCATTACCTTTACAGGGCTGATACTGATGATTTAGATAATTGAAGAAGTTGCCTCTGCTTTTTAATTACTACAGAAAAATGCTTTATATTACCCAATTTCTCTTTACATTTTGCTTCCAGCCTTCCTCTTACAATTTTTTTTCCTACTGCCACTCTCCATATTACATCCACTTTTCATTTCAATATTTCCACAGCAGTCTCCCAATTTGAAGGTTAGTTTCAATATACCCATGTACTTAGTACTTCTTACTGGTGACACAGAAGCAGATTTTCACTCAATTTTTATTTATGATTGTTACAAAACTGTCAAATTGTTCCCCAACCTTTGTCTCAGACATCTAAAACAGGATTATTATTCCATTTGAGATCCAGGACCAGAAGTTACAGAATATGCTATCACTTTATACTAGAACCTAGTCCCTTGGTTTTACACATCAGTGACTGTGAAGCAGCTATATTTCAAGTCAGAAAAGAGAAGTCAAGTTCCAAACCAAAAGAATTCTCAGACTTCCATAATCCTCCTGTTTATCATGATATTCCACTGATCAGAGAGAATTAAACCTAACATGTTTTCTTTGTATTCTTACCTTCAAAGCCATCATTATCTATGTCTCCTAGATTGGCTATGGACTCTCCAAACCTCGCTGCATACAAGTCACTTCCGCTGAGCTCTATGTTCAGTTCTACCATCTTTGCTTCCTGAAGGAGAACAGAGTCAATGGCACATTAAGAGCATCTTCCAGGTGACCTGGAATATCCTCAAAATGTTAAAACTGCCTTGGATAGCAATATATAATCCTACCAAACTCCTTGGTGTAGCAGCAAGCATTTTCAAACATATTTTATAGTATTTAGTGTAAGAATAATAAAGTGATTACACTTCCACTTCTGAACCTTAGAAAAAACAAAAGGAAGCTAATTCTAATGCATGATCTGTCCAGTCACTTTATTTGCAAAACTGAGAAGCACGAGTCTCTTTCCTGACTGGTACCAGTAACTGCATGCAAATTTTTCAGTCCCTGTTCGTTTCTAAAGTGCTTATCAAGTTGCTCTTCACCTGGGAGTTCAGTGGGAAGCACGGTAGTGGAGGAGAGCTTGGAAAGGGGCTGCAGTGACAGCTGTCAGCACCTAAAGCTCCTAGGAAACGGATCCAGTCTGTCTTCAGTTCCAGCACTGGTGTGAGTAACTGTGCTACAGCTGACACTGCAGCCTATGGGGGTGTGCTGTGCCCTCCTGCTGGGGCAGTCATCACAGCTCTACTGTTGCTTTTCCCACACCCTGAAATATTGGGTAAGGAGAGAGGAAAACTCTTCCTCTTAGCCTGTTAAACCAGAATAGCTGTGTTATCATGTGTATTTAAGAGAAAATACTTACAGAACCTGAATTAATATAGACATAAACTCTCCCCTCTTCTCTGATGGTACTTTGCATTGGAGCACCAACTAGTAAGTCTGAGAAGCCATCTGAATTCAGGTCCACAGCACAGACTGCAGCTCCAAAGTAAGAACCAAGCTTGTGCAGACAAGAAATCATTATTAGTTTTGAATTTTGATGAAAATGTGATAGAAGTTATAAGGTGCAGAAAAGTAGTATGAAATATTTACCTTTTTACCCCTTAGTTCAAATAGAATATTTAGTTGCTTCTCAATGCTAAAAATATATGCCTAAAATGAAAAGAAAATATAAGTGGAATTCAGCAAACTGTAATCTGAAATACTTCCCAGTGCTTTCTCTACAGCATGTTCTAGAGAATCAGCAAAACAATACACAATATCACAAAGTACAGCTCCTATTTCCTATCTTTAACACCATAGTTCACATCAACATTATCTAGACTGTCTACCCTAATTCCTTCTTCAACTTTTCCCCCCATGAGAAGTCATATCTGATACTTGTCTTTAATATATTAATCTAAATTGGAAGATCATAGGTAGTTTTGTGGGGTTATAGTCTTCAAGTCAATATTATAGAAAATCCCTTACTTTACCAGTCTGCTCCTGCTGGGGAGCCCCTCCAATTACTTCTGTACTGGATGGTGTCAGAAAATGTCCAGCTCCAACAGAATATCCTGCAAATTAGAAATGCACTATTCAATACTGGAAATGCTAGATAATGAAGAAAGAATGGGAGCATGCTGTATAAAAGCTGTCAACACCATAAATTTTCTTAAGTTTGACATTCAGACCTCATGCAAGTCAGCAATGAAAAGAGAATATAAAGTTTTTGAAGTATAAGTAAAAGGTCAACACAGACAGTTCTATCAAGCAGGGAAAAGTGTCAGAAACACTAATTTCTTCCCAAGAACTCAATTATCTGCCATACTTCAAACGCCAATAAAATGAATTGCAAACACCTTTGGTTAATGCATATGCTGCAATTGTTCAGTGAGCCCACATTATTAATACAAGTAAAAATGATCAAAAGTACATGCACTGCAGTGTGGAAATACTTGATTCAATTGTTACTCTTTGACTATTGTAGCTGGATTGAAGAAAAATTATAGGCAGTGCTACTTCTATGTGCACATACACACAGAGCACCATGGACACACACATGAAACTGCCAGGAAGAAATTGCAAAAGCCGGTTTATGTAATAAGAAACATTACATCAGCTTTTGTAAATAAATCTACATTAGAAAGCATTTCTGTATGTGGAGACAGATCTTAAACAGAACCATATTTTGGTGCAGACATCCAGACACAGAATTGCAAAACAAAGGCTAACACCTTAACCTGTGGCTGCACAAGTCGTCCTTACTCTTTCCAGAATACGTTACAGCTAAAACCAGGGAAGACAGATAACATATTCTGCTACTCTTGCATTTACTGAATGACTGCCAATGTTCCCAGCATGCAGAGAAAATGGAAAAATCATCTTGGATATATGAGAACAAGCCTTGAATCTTTCATATGTGAAGATAACTGCCTAGAATTCAAGTTCTCATTAAGCTACCTTTTTCTTTTCTTATTTTAAGATGAAAGAGATGAACAGGGCAATTTATCACTTGAAGGTCAACACCTAGTTTTTATTTACTCAACGAAAAATTAAGGATGAACCTTAATTTACCTCCTCTGACATTTATTTTCTAGTCATTTTGGTTTTGCTAAAGTGTAAACATTGCTAATTCTTAAAAACTTAAAAAGCCAAACACACAAAAAATTACAGTAATCACATAGTTCTCATTTTTATTTAATAGTATTAAAATGTTTGGCAGGGGGAGGGCAGGTCACATAACTGACCCTTTAAATTTAAAGGCATCAATAAAAGAAATTTTATTTCCAACTCCATAGTTTTTTCCTCTTTACCATTACTACAGTTTTTCAGTTTTCTGAAATGTTACTTGCCCTCCTAGGGTTTCTAAAAGGAACTGTCTTTTACTTTATATTTTCTTTAAGGCAGTTTGTTAAAAGCCTAAGGTTACTTTCATCAGAGCCACCTGATTTGAAAGACTGACTAACTTTGATAATTCCTCTTAAGGAAGTCAGTTTTTACTCTCCAAGATACTCTGAAGTAGTCAAGAAAATATTACACAGAGTTATGTATTACCAGGGTCTTTCTAACTTCCTTCTTTCTTTCGGTTGCTGGTACATGAACAGCCTTGTTTCTTCTAACTTATGTAAAATGCTACAATACTTTTGCTCTTCCTGCAGTCCCTAGTTTCTTAATTATTATTCTTTAACAGTTTAACAAAAAATATAAAAGAAGATGCCAACTTCTTGGTCCCTGCTAGAAGAAGAATAGAGTAAGTAGATAATTGTATCTAATCATGTGCTTTAATTACACTCTGGCCACAATATACTTCCACCACTTGGTAGGCATATTTTTATTCATTACTTAAGGAAGAAACAAACTCAGACTTCTAAAAAAAAAAATTTGGTAACAGAATTAACCCTGAACAATTAAAAAATGGGACAGAAGCTGAGTGAGGGGAAAGAAGGTGTCTTTAAATCCTTTCAACCACACTATGGATTATTATGAGGGAAGGAAGTGGAGGTTAAAGCAGCATGAAACAATGCAAAATTCAAGGTTTATCACAGCTGCTACTGTTAAGACACACAGATGAGTTAATGGTGCCCTTCTTGACTTTCCTGTAGAAGTGAAAGTTTAGAAGACATGGCTCTGCTGAGCCAACAGGCACCAGATCACTAGAGAAGTATTTGTGAAGCCAGCTTCAGCTGATTTCAGGTCCTGGATGGCCAAGGAAACAGAGAGAACACGTATGTGTAGAAAGGCCTTCCCTACACTCCCCCCAACGCAGTCCTTATGCAGGTTTTTACTCATTTGCCTGTATCTGGCCTCTGGCTGTCAATGATTTGACTCATTCATTACAGAAATTCTCATTCTTATGCTAGTAGAAGCAGAAATCTGGAATGAACTTTTTTTCTCCAGACAGGTGCAGTACATTTTCTGCTGATGGTTTCTGGAAAGCTGGAGCATTCTCTGAAGCTTTTGTCCTGTGAAAGGTTAGAAGTTCTCGTGGTTGACCTTAGGGATCTGCATGTCTGATCACCTTTTACCACCCAGCCTCTCTTTGCTTGACTTACTGCAGAGTCACTGTGGCCCTTGCAGGCTCAGAACTGAATTCTGAAGTGTTAGTTAGTTCACTTGGTGTTTCACAACAGTTATTTCATAACATATGCCAACTTCCTATTGTCAGAGGAATGGAATCAGAAACAGGAAATGTTTATCCACGTGAGCAGGAACTTTGACTGGGAAAAGGCAAAAACCAGTAGTCACAAGCAAAAATATTCTTGCTCAGGAGTTCAGGAAGGACAGATGAGCTTTTCTTAGTGTTTGTGAGAATACTGAAGCTGCTGATGTTCTTTGGCATAAACCTTCCCAAACATTAGCACTGAATTCAGCTTGTTACTTGGGTATAGGTACATGAGTAGGAACTTTATGGCCTTGTTTGCAGGCATCCATAGATGAGATTTGCTTTCCCACATATCCAGACCAAGATATATTTGGAATGAAAAGAAAAAAATAACCATTGGAGGAAAGTTTGTCTTTAAAGGTCATAGCATACTTCCCCTTATTAACAATGCAATTAAGACTTGCTTGCTTGCAGCTTTCACTCTAACAATCTTTTCGTATTTCTGTTATATGTGAAACCATTGTCTTTTTCTATGAAAGCTCTTGGCAGCATTTCAGACCTGAGTGAAGTGAAAACCATTGCTAATCAGAAGCATCTCTACCTTCTAAATCGAGAAATGATTAAAAGTCAGTGGTGAGATGATAAGAATAGAAACTCAATGTTCAAGAAGTTTCCTCACAAAAAGAACAGAGAGGAAGCTTTATAATTAAATAGTATTTAATTTATACTTAACAAAATCAGAACACATCTTTAGAGCTGTTGCTCCTGGGATTAATAGTGAAAACACTGAAAAACATGGTGCGCTCACCTCAAGACCAGCTATTTAGCCTGTATTTCAGTAAAGTATTAAATACTTTAAATACCTAGATAACTGCCAAATTTCACTTGGTTATTTGAATCTGTGTAAGCGTGGATTGTATTTGCAGTTGTATTGTATACAAAAACAGAACCAGTCCAATAAAATGATCCAGGGGCTCCCATTATAATTAAGTCCTAAAAGAAAAGTGAAACAAAGCCATGTTATTCAGATTGAAATATTCATGAAAATAAGCAAAACAGGTAAAATGTTTTTCTTTAGATCTCCTATGAATTCTATGAAATGCTACTGGAGATGCATCTGGCTCAGCACTGGGGTTTACTGCTAGATTACAGATAATATTTTCCAGAATTTGTAAAAATATGGTTATTAAAAGCTTTGAACTGTAACAACAAAATAGAGCAACAAACAGGATATTCTCTTCTCAAAAGAGTTTTTTAGAAATTACAATCTTAGGGTGGAATGGAGATTAAATAATATAGAATATTACTCTGTAAAGCAGGAAGGTAAGCACGATTAATGTTACATCAAACAGATTAAAGAGAATAATAAAATTTCATGCTCTGCTATATCCATGCCCTTTTTCCAGATAAAAAGTAACTTTGGATTTAGTAAGGTGTGAAAGTATTCTTGGGAATAAAATTTCCCAAAAAGTATCGCACAAGTCTTAGGAAGAATCAATTAAAAAGAAATTAGAAAAGTGATTTTTCCCTCCCATAATAAAATACAGCATTGATGTACATATATACACTTTTCTATATTATACATAAAAGTAAATATATAAACAGAGAGACCTTTGGTATCTTTAATACACACCTCAATGTAAAAACTAGACATTCCAGCCTGACATGACCCATGGTTTTCTCCAAACTTTCGTGCATGATCTGGGAATGGGCAAGAAATATCAAAAAGAATGATAAGCATATAGTTCCAGAGTTTTGTCACCAGGCCTTCAACAGAGGTTGAGACAAATTAGGAAAAAAACCCCAACACTCTCCGTATCCCCTCAAAAGTTGGTTTTCAGTTCTGTAACAAAACTAGAAACACTGGTTTCTACCATATAGCCTTTAGGTGCAATATAGTATTGTAATAAACTCAAAACACTGTGTATCACTTGATCACACCCGCCTTTGAAACACTGTGACTTTAAAGGCTATACTTTCTTTCAAAATTGTTCCGTGAATGAAACAGCACAAATAGTTTGAGCACCTCATCTGGATACTCTTCCACTCTGTAATTCAGGCGTACTCTGACTGACAGGCTTATGTATCTTGATAGAAGTTGCCCTGTGCTCCACTGGTGCCATGAAGGGTTTGTGTTATGGCAGTCTTAGACATATTGCTTTCATCCTCAGAAATCCACCACTCTGTCCCAGCTCTGTTTTCCTGCAATTCTTTGCTAACTGCCTCCTTCTTTCCATACATAGACTTGTACACTTAAAAGTCTAAAATCATACTAAATCATGCTAAAAAGAGCATGATTTCACCACCCCTTGTAACAGTCTCCAAAGCCAGCAGTGGGACATTTGATGGCATTACTCTGTCTGCATAGGAAGGTCAGATTGTCAGCTGATCCCTGCATTGGCAAGGCACAGGGGCACGAGATTGTTCTCCTGGGTGGGTGGTAGATATGAATGGGAAAGCAGGGATGGACTCATTTGATAGCTTCAGCTCTTGACTCTTATTCTACTCCTAAAGTTCTCTGAGGTGTCACGCCACAGCAGCAGCCTTGGCAGAAGGCAAGTAAGGGACAAGGACACATGCTGTGACAGGCACCATGGCACCTCGTATCAAAGGCTATGGAGCAGATGGCCACAATCACTTGCAGCTATTGCTGCTACTCTGCTGTGAGACTGCAGAGCAATGACAAGAGTAAAGGAAGGGAGGATGTCCTCTACAGGCCTGTATTTGAGAAGCATACATCATTCAGCAATGCAGTCCAGGGAAAAACTATTCTGATGCCTGGTTTCAATTATTATTTTGCCTTTTGAAAGCATTTTTTCTTTGAAGTGGAAAACATCTTTATATTACAAACTGGGCTCATATCATCAGCACTCAGTCCCCAAACCTTTGGCTGCAGAACATCTGCTCAGAGCAACACAGGCTCTTCACAAACTCTGCACCATCCAGTTGTGTCTCTCACCCTCCACCTACAAAAGGACTCAGGCATTATGCTTACCTATATAGCATGGGCATATTCTTCTGCTCAGTTCAGTTCGAAAATCAGAAGGGATGGCAAAACAAATACCATGTGGAAGTTTGTGTTCATTTTTCACATAAAATACATTTTTCCATCTGTGTCCACAAGCCTATGGATATAAAACAAACAGCATTTGACACAGAAGCACAAGGAAGTTGATTGCAGTCCAGCAAACAGACATGTAGATCCAGAGGTTAATACATACAACAATAGATCCACTTTCCTTTGGTTGCCTTGACAAGCTGACACCCAGCCACTGATTATCACGCTCTTCCAAACAAGTCTTCCCACAGCGCTCTCCACTGGGGTTGCCTAGGAGACAAAGACCAATGCTCTGCACAGAGGGACAAGGTGAAGAACAATGTGGTGGGGAACAGGAGCACCCAAGAACGCTGGGGGGACAATGCAGTAATTGAGGCTTGGGGGATCTGACCTCTGTCTCTGTCTTACACAGGTCATGGAGACTTTTTGCTTTCTTCTTGAGCAAAGGTATGACTGTGGGTAGCCAAAGGGAGCATACTGGCTCTGAATGTGATAGGCTCGCACTGAGGATTGGCTTTCCCGTCATTACTAAGACAGAAAGGGACATTACACTCAATTTTGGTGAGGGGCTGTCTCTCTAAGTGCTCTTCAGCCTAGAAGTTCATAAGAAACACAAGTAATACCTGTGAGTGCCACCTAAACTCCAGCCTAAAGCAAGCATCTCTCCAACTATGGGTATATTGGTAGCAGACCGTAAAACAATCTTTACTGCAATGGCTAACAAAAAACCACAATCTCTACTGAGGATGGCAGATCATTACCTATGCATGTCCTGCATGCTCCTTTCATTGTTGTAATTATTCAGCAACGCCTCTTAGTGTTTGTTCTTAAGGAGATTTATTTTTTAAAACCCTGAGAAAACACATGGAAATTTCTACTAACTCTGCCCCCACAGACCAAAAGGCTACAGTTTGCCAAGTTAGCAAATATTTGCTTTCTTCTGGAAAGCAGTAATGGTCCTCAGGGTAAGGAGAAGTTACACATTTATTCTAAGTTATATGAACCAAGTCTTCCATTTTTAAGATGTTTGCATGAATAAGCATTAATCAAATTATTGAATCAGTATTTTCGATGCATCAGTTTATGAATGACATTAAGCACAACAGTTTATGGAAAAAACTTTCTTATAAAATAAGGAAACACATGATGTCATTTGAAAAAACTCTTTTGCATAATTTTTAAGACTTTCCCAGTTTGAATACAGTTACAGGTGAACCGAAAACGTTTAAGGTTTAATGGTCAGTTTAGTCACCCAGAAGAGGATGCCAGTACAGACCACAGAGTACTAATGCTGATGGGAAATTGCTTGCAAGGAAAAAAGCCCCATAAATCACACACTACACCTTCTCACCCCTTGCCCCACCCAAAAACCTGCAACAATTAACCCACCAGACAAAACACCTGTGCTGATAGCAGAACTGGCATTTATTACTGTCTAATGCATTAGAGAGTTTAAATAAATACAGAGATTATCCTACTGGCTAATGTCAGAGATGAGAACTTCCATGTACTGAATATATACTCTTTTCAAACACAAGTTTGGAATTAATTTTGGAATTGAATTTTGGAGTCATGTTATGGAAAGCTTCTTGGTTCCTAAGGAAGACATTTCCATAGTTTGCATGAATAATAGAGCATGTTAATCTGATTGAAATCTCCTCAGAAAAGAAAACTCCATTACACTCCCACGTGTAAGAATTAGTCCTCCTTTACATTGCCAAAGGCATTTCTGGTAACTGCTTTCTAGCAATGCTGTCCATCCTCTTATAACAATGACTTACCTGGGACTTGCCTTTATGTGAATTTGCAGGAAATGGAAGAAGTAGAGACAACCAGGGCAATAAATTTAGATCCCAAGAGACTGAGACTTTTTATCAGTAAATCAAATAAAACCAGACAATGATGATGTGAGAAATTAGTTCAGCCTGTCTCCATGCTTCATCCTTGTGCCTGTTTCAGAGGTTTGTAACAAGAAAAGGCACCACCATTCCTTGACGCTCATTGGATCGCATTCCCCTTTTCCTTTGCTCCAGTCTATGTTGATTCAGGATTATCCTGGCCCTCTGCTGACTTGCTGCCTTATGTTTCCTCTCTTTCTCTGACTGGCAAGCATTCAGCCACCTTGAAAATTACAGACCTTTGTGGGAGAGAGAAGTGAGAACTTGACATCCCAGACACCCTGATGAGTCCCTCCTCAGGATATGACATTATAAAAGCTTTATCAAATGAGAAAATGCAGTATTCTGCACAAGCAACAGAGCAGCACTGTGTAAGCTCAAGAGGACATGGCAGCTTGGTTGCCTCAGGGAAAAGGAGCACGTGCTGTCATAAAGTCACTGAGAAATAAGTAATTGACCATGCCTGTGTACATTACACAGCTGGAAGATACACTCCTGCTATAATCCCCTCTGAACACATCCACGGAAACAATGCAACTGCATATAACTAAGGCCACAACTTATAAAGACACTTCTGGTTTTGGCCTCAAGGATTATAATACAGATGTTTGCAATGTCATCTGAGAAACCAGTTTTATATAACTTGCTCCAGTGTTTTCCATGCCCAACAGCCTCTCATGATCCATTTTATCCTCCCATAACTCCTCTGGTCCTATTGCTAACTGATGAAAACTACAAAGTCTACTGCAAAGGAAAAAAGCCTTCTGATATCCTGCTCCTAGATGTCAGGGCCTCAGAGTTTTTACTCACCCAGGAAATATTTTCTCTTTTCACAGATCTGATAGTTTTTATTCCTCTAACATCTCTCAAATGACTTCTACCCAATACCTTTTTAAGTAACACCTGTTTCCATACTTCTGTAACAGACCTAGATCCAGAAGATCCATGGAATATTATGGCTATTTGAAAGAAATCACTTGCAAGGTATGAGCAATGCCAGCGAGATAAAAAAGCCAAACTACCAAAAATCAAACTTAGCAAAATCAAACTTGAACAAACGCAGGTCTGCCTTTTGGGGGAAAACCATTAACAGTTCACTTTTCCATTGTAATGATTCAGCTGGGGGAGCTAGAGGGCAATTTGTTCACAGGTTAGTTGTAGTAGAAACTTAAAGGAAAGGAGCAAGACTGAAACTGCAGGCAGAGCTTTCTGGCCTTATGCTGAACAGCATGCACTGAATTTACTGCATTCATTTGTAGTTAAAACTATTCTTTTCTTTAGACTGGATGGCAAATTGCACAATTTTTTTTCTATATACTTTAGCCAGTCCATCACTATTTCAAATCCGACAGCAGTGGTATTGAAGAATTTCTGTAACATTTTGTAAGTCCAAAATTCAGTAGGTCAAAACATCTAAAGAACTTAGTGTAAGTTCCTCTGTAATAATCCACGACTACCCCAAACTGACATGGGCAAGGATTTGAAATTCAAGACTAGAAGACAGACACTTAGTGCTTCAACCTGAAGCACTGTATTTTGTAGTTGTGCCTGAAGTTTGATTACAAGCCTCTGCATCTAACATAAGCCATTATTTAAAAATACTCCAAAACAGAACAAATCTGCAGTCTAGAACACTTGACACCATAAACAGAAGCACTAGTACTCAAAAAGAGACTCGAAAACTCTTCTATTCCCCCACCAGAGTGAGATTTAAAAGAGCCAATGAGGGGCAAGGAAGACAAAGACTTGCTAGGGTATCTCATGGCTCTTTTCACCTCTTAAACCAGCCCAGGGCCTGCAACATCTTGAACAGCATTAAAATTCTCTGAAGTATGTCTGGATGAGTTATCCCAGATACTGTGATGACTGCAACATACAACTATTCCCAGAAGCTCCTTTGCTACTGAGGAAGCAGATAGGAACTTGTGACATATAAAAATACAACGACAGTTCTGTGTGATCAGAGGCTGCCTAATTGTTCATGAATCCTTCATTAATTAGTTATGCCAGTTTCAAGGCCACTTTAGCAAAAAGGAGCAACAAAGTACTGTAACATATTTATGTCTCTAAGTAGTTCACATCCATTTATTACAGAAGCCCAACATTTGGAAGCCACTTCTACTGCCTGTTATCACTTCTACTTTTTTATTACTTATAATTAGAAACTTACCACCTCAAAGATGCTTTTACTAGAAAGAAATACAAATTCAATTATTTAAGAGCAGGACAGAAACACTTACTTCTCATTGTGCCTCTTCAGCAGTGTAATATATCGCCACACATTTTTCTAAGGAAATTCTCCATTCTATCAGATCAGAACCCAAACTTGAATGAGTTAGATGAGAGAAAATTAAGTACAGATTTGTAATTGCAAGTTCCCTTGTGTACTTCTGTGACCTCAGATCCTACCCCACTTCATTCACATCCCATGCACCACAGCTGCCTTTGGCTTCTTCATTGACCTCATTGACCTGTTTTACAATACAGCACTTCTTTTCAGCATCTATTTAACTTCAGAAATACTACAGATGAACCTTAGTGATGCAAAGAAGTAATCTAGCAGTAATGGAAACCTACAGTTTGCAAAAATCTCATGTGGTATAACTATTTTTTTAGAATGTACAGGACAGGACAGTAAACTACATTGTGTAACCTGCAGTCTCTGAACCTGGGAATAGAGGCCATGTTAACTTAAGCCTTTGGAACCACATAAACATTTTCATATAGCTGTTGCATCATTTCACTTAGAATCCCCTTAGCTATTGAGGAAAAACCCATCATATTATTTCTTCAGATATTTGTTTCTCCATTGGCTAAATGAGTAAATTGAAAGGCACTGCAGATGTACGTAGTTTTGAAAGAACCTGAAACTTTCAACCCTTCCTTTCTGTCACCCACACAGTAAAGAACTATTTTTACCACCAGTCCAGGAACAGGGGTTTATTGGCTCTTAGGTCTATGCTATTTCACCACTTTAGTTGACCTCTTTGACTTTTTGCAAGCCTCCTCTTACAAACATGCAGTCGGGGGAAGAAAAAAAAAAAAGCAGCTCTTTATTATGTATAACTTTTTAATAGATATAGTATTGGAATGAAATTACTCAACCCCCTCCCCCCTCCCCCCCCCAAAAAAAACCTACTTGGGCTGGTATAAATTTAATTGCCATTCTTTCCAGTAGCAACTGCTTGTCTTCTTCTTATGTGACTACAAGTAAAACACCACTGAAGTATCTTAGGTTTTTGTAGCCCAATTACAAAATAGAACTCTTATATCCATTTGTAGCAAAAAAATTGGACAGAACCTGTCAGTTCTAAGTTTTATGCACAGACATGTAGAGAAATAATTGTTTTACCATTTTTTGCCACAGAACACTGAGCTCTGCCCTGACAGCCACCAGACCATGGCGCGCTATTGCTTTCAAACTCTGATAGCCAGTCCTTTCCCGCGCTTACCCTTACTGGGCGGTGTGCTCATAACAGACGGGATACTCTTGGTCAGAAGGTAGCAAAGTAAAAAGCTGAGGAAGATTCTCTACACAGCATATGAACAGAGTGGACAGCACTGTATGCAAGTGGTACAGGAAGAGAGCCCAAAGCAATTTGCACATATTCATGGTAACCCATTGAAAAACTCTCTCCTTTTTGACAAGTATCAAACACTTGAAGGTTGGGTAAGTGCAGCCAGTTACATCTCCTAAGTATGGAGACTGTGGAGATAGAGAGGAGTTAAATTAAATGCAGGACCTGTAAAAACTGATTCAATCAAAGATAGCTTTTGTACCTCTGAAACTCAAATTTTCAACAAATCTGCGAGCAGGAAGAACCCATCAGCAAGACAACTGTGGTTCAGAGTTACTTTTGGGTGGCTTCTACGAAAGGAAGGCTTTGCAGAAGAAAACATAATTTAAACGCATACTTCCACCCTCCCATCCCTAAGCCTATTGCATTCACCCACTGCCCTGAAAGCTGCAGTTGCTCGCCACAGAGCAGTGCGGAAGTCAGACCGCAGCTCTCATGGGACTTGTGACCCGCAGGCTGAAAGGTGCGAAACGGCTGTGGGAATGGGAACTGTCACACCTAACTTCCCCAAATCAAGTTTTGGTGCATGTTTTCTCTCTTGACGCCGCCGCTACAGTCCTTCCTTGGGCAACAGCGCTGATCCCACCCCTTAAGTGAGAGGCAGAAGCCAGTTTAAGCCAGAAGGGCCCAGCACAACCGCAGGGCAGCGGAGCGGAGCCGCGGTACGCGCAGGGCGGCGGGCACAGACCCCCCGTCCCCGGCCGCCGCCCCGCCGCGCCAGGGTCTCCCCGCCCACGCCCGACCGCCGACTCACCCAGCTGGAGCTGCTCGCACTCTCTGCTGGGGTTTCTCCCGATCCGGCACCGGAATATGGCTCCGGGGTTGACCACCGAGGTGTTGGCGGGCCAGCTGGCCCGGGGCGCGCCCGCCACCAGCCTGCGGGGCAGAGACCGGCAGCTTGAGAGCCGCGGCCGGGACAAGGCGCCGCGGACCCCCGCGGGGCGGCCGGGCCGGGGACTCACCATCGTTCCTCGCCGTGGCGGTGCAGGAGAACCGAGTACCCGAAGAGGGTCCCGTTGGTCCCGCGGAAGAGCAGCGCGTGCCGCGTGTCCAGGTTGTAGGGCCGCGCCGTCGGCAGGCACTGCCACAGCAGGAGCAGCGGGGCGGCCCAGCCCGCAGCGCCCCGCGCCCTCCCGCAGCTCCGCATGGCTCCGGCCGGCCGGCAGCGCACCGATGCCGGCTTCCCGCCTCTCCGCC
>VYZT01023642.1:98991-130302 GCA_013400735.1 Pomatostomus ruficeps | reverse complement strand
GCCTGAAAGCCCCTTAATTTCAACTTCAACTACTTCAGTTCTAGGCTTACCCTGGAGCAAAACAATCAGTTCCTCTCTGGAGGAAACCTAGAACCAGGTGAGAAGTCAGTCTGCTTGAGCATCCCAGACAGGCAATATGGATCTGCAGTCAACTCAGATGGATACCAATACTACCCCAGCCAGCAATGTGTCAGAAAATGCCCTTAAGGTGTCACATGTTCTGTGGTCATGGCATGAAAAAACCATGAATGGACTACAAAACAGAACTTCCATTATTTCAAGTAAAAAAGGTAGGGGGACAACACCCAAAGGAAAACAGTGACAGAGAGAATGAGGAAGGAAGGAAGGAAGGAAGGAAGGAAGGAAGGAAGGAAGGAAAGGAAGGAAGGAAGAAAGTGTCATAAATAAAGAAGCCCAATTCAAATTAAAACACGTATAAAACTTATTTTGTGTCCGAGAGTTCGAACACGCAATGCCACGATCGAAAAAGGAGACAGTACCAAGCCTGGGGTTGGAACTGGGTGAACACAGGTCTGACCTCTATCGCATCAGACCTCCCTCCCTTCACCCCGGTTGCTTCTAACAGTTCACTTTTATACAGTTTTGCCCATAAAGTCCAGATCTTGGGTATTGTTTTTGCCACCCAGCATATTCATGAAGGGTGCTATTCATGGAACTGAGGTGGACAAAACATATCCTGTCTTTGATTAATTTCTCATCACGGGGGGATGTTGTCTGATGGCTCATGATGTTCCTTATCTTGGGTCTTGATTCGACCATTAACACTCAAGCTGGGAGGGGATTTTCGGAGATCGTCAATCAACTCTGCCGGGAAGTTCTCCTCGGAAATGTAGATAGCAGGAGTCAGCTCAATGCTTTCTTGATGAGCCATCACTCTCCGTAGCTCTGTTTTCTGATGCAAAATTGGCTCCCGGGTGAGGCTGCAACTTTCCAGGGGCAAGTTACGCTTGTTTTAAAATTGGTTACAGCTTAACTTTAATACATATTCCGATATTACATATTTGAGCATGAATTTCATGCATTCATTCATAACAGAAGGAAGGAAAAGTGAGCAAGAACAAAGGAAAATTAATTATGCCCTAGGGATACAGGAACATCAGGTGTGTCCCAGGGGAGATGAGGTTTAAATGCTGTACAGTGTGGTCAGAGTTGCCCATAGCCAGTGGTCACATGTGTCTCCTACAGGTGTCAACAAGGCCAGTGTGTGCAATGGGGTCATCCAGGCTGGTCCACTGTTTTCACTTCATCAAGCGTGGGCAGATTAGGCAGACTGCTGCACATCAATACTCCAGGCATCAATCCCTGTGCCTCCTACACACACAAACTTGAATTTGAGCTGGAAATATTTGTTGTTCTGGTGGTCACGACAGAAAACACCAAACCAACAATGTGGGTGCACTTTTCTACTACTTGGTACGGGCTTAAAATAATTGTGCAAATAAAAAGGAAATATAAATATTTCCTGTTACTTTCAAGGGCATAAAGACAGGGGCAAAGTGCCATGTATTTCTCCATGCTGAATATATCACCTATATTCCCACACCTCTCCACAGAGCGACAAATACAGATCTGTTCAAATTCCACAGCCCCTTCAGGAGGCTTAGGCTGCCATTCAGGTTGGGCTTAGGGACTGGAGTCTCTTTTAAAGGTAGAAGATGGTGATTATAAAAGGCCATAGGCAAGAAGAAACCCTCTTATAAAGATTACAGAAGGGTCACTAGGGGTCTGATAAACTTGAATGAAAAGCCAGAGGGATTTTTTTATTAGACTTGAAAGTGCAGTAAGATTGAAGCTTTATGCCTTTCAAACAAAGTGGTAGAAGGGGAGCACAAGATTTTACTTTGGTAGTTCAGGAAATATTAGTCTTGTAAAACAGAGTAGCTATAGATTTCCTTAGTACTCTAAACAGCTCTTTTCACTTCCCTAGCACAGCCTTCCTAGAAGACATCATCACTTATAAGATATGTATTAGATCTATATTTATGAAACACAGTATATCTAACATCTGATAATGTATAAAGAGTGCTAGCAGGCAGGAGAATCAAGTCATGCAGTTGACACTCAAGTTTGAATTTACACATATAATCTCTAGTCCCTATTACCTCCCTTCTCCAACAGGCAGGTGAAAATGTTCAGCTGTTGAAGCACCTTTGTGGGAAAGGATGCACAGTCAGATATTGATCTGTATTTATTGCCGTTAAAGTGGAAGACTGGTATCAGCAAGATGGGGGTTATCACTGGCTGAGAGTAAAATGTCTCTGGCAGTGGAAGTCCATATCAGCATCTCTGGGGACCTGCAGAAGTACAGAGAACCAGACACAGCCAAACCATAAAAACCTGGTATGATTTAGTGTCTGTGAACAACCTCCCAACTGAGGGAAGTGCAAGTGTGAAACAACCATCACAAAGAACCTGAAGCCCAAAGGTTTGTGCCATGCTCTTCTGCTTACCCAGATGCCTAATGAAGAAAAGGAGGAGGAGGAGGAGGTGAACCTCTTTCAGTGCTCCAGGTGGGAAGATGGCAGCGGACCTGCTGTTTTGGCCCAAAGTGGAAAAGCTGAGAGCAGTCACACTCCAAAGACAGAGAAGCCTCCATGACACAAGGTATCATGAATGGACCACCTGCCCCTGGTTGCAGTAGGGCTGGTCTCTAGAACAGCCCATGAGTAAGACAGGTTCAAGACTAAGCAAGCACCTTGTGCAAGCTGAGTTGCTTATGATGGATGTAAATGTAGGTAGTTTGTCTTCAGTGAGGCCAGATTGAAAACTTCATTCTTTTTCTAAGCTTTTGTTTGATAGAACAAATTTATGGTGGAGATGAGTGCAACATCAGAAAACAGACCCTGTATGAAACAACTCCACAGCCTCTCTAAGAGAGACTGCAGAACATCATTGCCCACTTCAGTTATGTTCTGAGCTCTGAAGTCAAGGACAGGCTTTTCAAGCAACTGTCGCAGTCTGAGAAACCGCAGCAGTGAAGGGGGGAGGGGAAGCAGCGATGGGGAGGGGTGGGAATTTTGGAAAAGAGAAGCAGCAAAGCAAGAACTAAAAGCAGGAGACAGATGGCATGAAGCTGTGTCAAAGGGGAAGTGGGAAGGCACAAAAGGGGAATATAGGAAGTGGGGACAGTTTGCAGCCCAGTCAGGCTGAAACAAATTAATGTTTACACTGGTGGGCACCCAATGGACAGAGAAAAGTTCTCATGGCCACTCAGGACTGCCTGAGAGAGAGGTCACATCAAATAAATTCTATCAGAGCCCAGGGTAATGAGAAGAGATGCTGTGACCATGTCCTGTGTGTGCAAAGAAATAAGCCTTGTACTGCCTTCATGAAAGAATCCTCCCTGCTATTCTGTCTGTGCTGGAGGACATTCCTCCTGCTCAGCTCCTGCCCTCCTGTACAGGGCTGTGATGTACCTTTTTTTCCATCATCCTTGAGGGGGCAGAACACCACAGAAAGAGAGGGAGAGATAGGTGGTCCTCACTGCTTTGGATCCTTGTGGGAGAAAACAGTATCATGCATTTCCTCCCTGGTCTGCAGTCTCACATGGGTGCCATGCAAACCCAGCACATCCGGGTCACTTCAAGGTGACCCCGCTTAGGACCCTGAAAGCCTCCCAGAACAAAACTGTCCCACTGAGCAATTAATTCCCATTAGCATCTCCCTCAAACTCACCAAAGGGAATAAGAAACCCCAGATGTGTGCCCTGCTGCACATGCAGAAGGAAATTCATGTCAAGAGCACCTCTTGGTGGTGTTAAAAGGACATCAAAGCAGCAGCAACACATTTGTGTGTGCTCAGTCCAGGGTTATGGGCCTGTTTCCTGCAGGTTCTTTCCTTTTCCTGTGGCAGGTGAAAGGTTTTAATGCAGCAGGTGCCAGTTGTTCTGAGAGTGATTACTGTGTTGAGTGTAATATCCCATTTTTAAATAATCCCATTTAATCTCATTTAAATATGATGGAAAGAAACAACCTGAAAGCTTTTATGTAGATCCCTTTTATCCCTCTACAGAGGCACTGGTGGAGGAAGGATGTTTATAGATTCACAGCACAGACCTCTGACTGAACAAGAATTGACTGTCCATTGCAATTGCAGGGAATTCTCTTCCAAAAGTGATTTGCCCAGAAATGGGCTCTTGCCAGGACTTCATAGCTCATTGTTGGACATGCAGATTTACAGTATCTTTGACATAGGGTTCACCTGGACGTGGGCTCTTCACAACAATCCCTCTTCCCTGACCAATTAAACTGGTCTTCTTCTTCAGTCCCTTCCACTCTGCCCGTCCCAATCTGCCAGACTACAAGGACAAAAGCAAACACTGGTGTTCAGGTGTTCAGCAGGTCAGTGGTCCTTGTTCATCCCTGCCACCAGGTCCTACTTTGCCACTAGTTGGTTTTTCATCCAGTCACCCCTAGCTTGAATCCTGGCCCTAGCATCCCCATATGACTTACTCCCTCCCAGGTAAAACTCAATGTATACTACAGTTCTCCCCAGCTCTTTTCTCTTCAGTCTCCATCCTTCTCACTCCAGGTTTCCACTCTGTTTTTTTCCAACCTATTTCTCCCCAGACATATAAGAGTTATTGGAAACCTTCAGAGAAAATATATGGCAAAACCAAAAATGTTCCTTTGGAGAAGCTGATTCCAAATGCAGTTTCAATAATGCCCAAAAAGGGGTCAAATTCCTGCTTGCCTGTCCCGGGCTGCCTGCACAACTTAGAGTTCTCTCAATCTTTGTGGGCTCTACCAGCTCCAGCTCCTTGAGCCCTCACTTGTCACCCGGATGTCTCCCACAGAGAGCTCCCAATGTGTCAAATTTCCCAAGGAGTTAGAATAGTTTTTCTCCTTCCATGAGTAGGATTTTCTAGAGCCTGATACACCTGCCTTCTCTTCTAACTGAATTCATATCTCCTGGCCCACTATATTCTGTGCCTGCCTGTCCTTTCCAGCTCCCCTCTGTAAAAGCCTTTGTCCCTCTCTCTCATGTCCTTCTCTGACCTCTGTTCCTGTGTCCCATTCCTGCTCGAGCTTGCAGAGGTGTCAGTGGGTTTCCTTCCTCCCCTTTCCCTACCACCCACAGAGGGAACACCTGGTACAGCTGGTCACTTTGTGCTTCCGAAATAGCAACAAGACTTGGAAACATTCCGTGGTTGAAGGTTTCTGGGTTGTAGCCAGTGCTGAGTGACAGCTGGGAGTGCTCTCCTCTGGAGCAGGTCAGTTGCAACAGCCTCCTGTGGCTGCAGCAGCACAAAGGTCATCAGCCTTTGGAGAAGCACTTTACTCAGAGTTCCTTTCTTCAGGAACATCCCAGCTGCAAACCCACTGTTCTTGCTCTAACTGGCCTCCTGACAAAGCCTGGAAATTCTTAATTAATTCTGTGCCACCATACCCCATCTTCTATAAAACCCATCTCCTGCCCATCCACTCACCAGTTCAGGCTGGAGCACACAGATATGCACACATACACTCTTTTCCAGGCTTAATGTTGCATGAGAGGAGAAGGAAGGAAGAGGAGGCAAACCCTCATTTAGATAATGGAAAGGAAGGAGTAGAGCTTCCTGGGATCATTCTGCTCTTGTCTCTTCTTTCTTAGGGTGATTACTTCCTCCTTCTTGATGCTTAGCTCTAAAAATCTTTTGTTTTCTGAAGACAATGAGGACTGTCTGAGAGAAATGGAGTTGTTCAGCCTGGAGAAGGATTTGGAGAGACATCACTGCAGCCTTTCAATACTTTAAGGGGATCTCTAAGAAAGACAAGGACATGCTTTTTAGTAGGGCCTATAGTGATAGGACAAGGGGCTATAGATTTAAACTAAAAGAGGGTAGATTCAGACTAGATATAAGAAAAAAGTTATTTATTATGAGGGTGGTAAAACACTGGAAGAAGTTGCCCAGAGAAGTTGTGGATGCACCATCCCTGGAAACATTCAAGGTCACATTGGATGGGGTCTGAGCAGCCCTATTGAAGATGTCCCTGCTCATTGCAAGGGATGTGACTAGATGGCCTTTAACGTTCCCTTCCAATCCAAACTGTTCTATGATTCCATGACAATAGATAAGATGTTTGTCTCCCACTGTCCGCTTTTGCACAGAAGTAGTAGAGAAGTTGGATAGGAGAGACTAGTTTGCCGGGCTCCTCTCATCCAGTCCTGGCTCTCATGGTACTCTAAAGAGAGAGAAAACAGTTCATTGCACCCCTTCCTGCATTTGCTCGCCCTCATGGTGAGCACCTAGTTCACACAACACTTCTTTGTACTAGTAGTCTGGGCAGGAGAGAAGTGCAGCAGGACCTTATCCCTGCAGGAGAGGAGGGATAGAACAGCCATTGGGTGGCAGCTGTCTTCTAGAGGCTGCATGACTTCCTTGTTCAGCCTTCACAGAAGCATTGTTCCTTGTGATGTTTCACCCTTGACACTTAGGGGCACGGGGAAGACCTGGAAAACCTTCATTACCCCTCATCACCCCAGTACTGCCACTTCAGATTCCCTTCCCTGCCTACACCTCCTCTGTTGCGGTGCCCCTACCGACTGCGTCGCGCCACTCCTCCAAAATTTGGATGATAAAGGAGGAAGGAGAAAATCCACCCTTCCACATTCCCACTCCACTGCTAACCCTTGCTCAGCTCCCCTGGAAAAGCAGTTTGGTGCCCCCCGCCGTTCATTGGGATGAGGTGGGAAAGGAGTGGGTGAGACGCACAGGGAGAACAAGAAATATTACAGCAGTCACCATCCCAACGAAGAAGTCACGCCTGCTCCACCTTCAGCCAACGGCCTCTGCCGCAGAGCTGCCGCTGCGGTGGAGGGGCGGAGGGACCGGAGGGTGATCATTGAGTGAAGTTCCCTCTTCCACTTCCTCCCTCCTTGCAACCTGCTCTTCTGTGGCACAAGGGCTGATACCCACATTCACCCATCCCTCCCTGCTGTGTGCCTGGGCCTGATTTCCCTTTGCCTCGGGCACTGTCCTGCGCCACGGGTCCAGAGCCATGCAAGCCATCAAGTGTGTCGTGGTGGGAGACGGGTACGTACCCTGCGGGTTTGCCGTGGGTGTGGGGTGGGACAGGCTGTGACCAGGGGCACGGAGAAAGGTGGCTGCTTGGGGAAACTTTCCCGACTTTGCTTCTGACCTCCTGCAGGCTTGCTACTACTGCAGACATGTTTGCTCCTCCCTCCCCTTGCTCCTCAGGGCAAGGGACTTTCCTCTGGGGGAGTGTGGAAGAGGGCATCTGCAAAAGGAGCATGGAAAGTGGAGCAGTTCTGTCCCATGCACAGGAGGTGATGGTGTTCCTGCCAGATTCAGCTCGTAGACAGGAGTTAGATTTAAAACCCATGAGGTGCAAGTGCTCTCCTGCAGGTGAATGGCCCTTTGAAAGCCGTCTGCTCACTGGGAATGACTGGGAGAGGGCATGGCACCCTGGTCCTGGCAAGATGTCCATCAGGATCTCTGTGTTCAGCTTTTCTCAGCAGGTTATCTCTGTATTGGGTTGTGGTGGAGACTGTTGGCAAGGGACTTCTGTGGGCACATGGAGAAGAAGCTCTTTCCACTGAGATAGGCACAAATGTAGGCCACTTTGGGAGTGGGAGGTAACAGAACCTTGCCTTCACAACATGGTGGCTTCTTTGCCCATGTCCCCTGATCCCTGGAAATGGCCTGGTCCAAGCCATCAATGAATTAAGCAGTCATCACTGCTTGGGGCAGGAGGGGTGGAGTGGACAGAGCGTTGTCTTGCCCTGTGGGATGAGTAAATGCAAGGGAGGGAAGAAGGAGGGTCTGTGCTTGGAATGGAATCACTTAATTCCTTTCCACCTAGAAGCTAGCCAGACTGTTATCTGGGACAGCTATAAGGTAGCAGATGAAGAGACATTTACAGCAGTGCTGCTCCTCACAGTCACTTCCTCCTTTAGAACTCGCCTGGGAAAGAAGATGTCTGCGCACATAACAGTACATGTCAGACATGTTCTCAGGGGCTTGGGCAAGGGGATGGGGAGAAGGGACAAGGAAAGACAGAGCCCCAAATAAAAACTGTAACTTTTAAGAAAAGTCCCCTGAAGGTTTTAAGCTGGAGCTGGATGAACAACTCCACTGGGCATTCATCTGTTACCCAAATAAACCCTACTGACCAGTTTACCCCTCACACATAGCACCAACTCTGTAACCTTCCCTCAAGGCAGCATCCCCCTTATATCATGGTTAACCCTACCACATGCCCTGCTCTCAACCCCTAGGACCGCAGTTCCTCTTAAATGTCTCCTGTCTTGTCATTTTGCTTCTCTGTACACTGCACCCCTGTACACCTCTCACCATCTTGCAACACAGCCCCCATTTCTCCAAGCTCTTGGTTCATCACCCCTCACCTCCCTCCCAGCTGTGCCAGCAGTGTCACCCTCTTGGCTCAACCCTAACAACCACAGGACCTTCTCCTATCACTCAGCTCATGTGTTGTCCCATAGATATTCTCCCCTATAGCCCCTCCATCACACATCACTGACCTCTTAACATGCCCTGGACTCAATAGGGGCCTGCAGGTGCTACTAACCTCACCTCTGTGTTGTAACCTTCACCCCTTCACTGACCCTTTGTGCACCTCCCTGTTCAACCACACCAGTTCAGAACCTCCCCCTCTTGCATGACCAATCCACTTGCAGGCCCATTGATCTCCTGATGCATTTCCTGTAAAACTTCACCTCCCTTGATAACTCTGTGATAAGAGGGAAGCAAGAGACCTGGGGAAAGAGCAGGGAATGAGAGAGGAGGATCTAAGAAAGGGGAGTGGCAGGAGGAAGAAACAAATATCAGAGCATGCTGAAGAGCTCAGCTTCCTCCTCAGCTTGCCCACAGTCCAGCGACAGAGGCAGGTGCCTTGTGACCAGGGTGCCTGTCAAGGGCACACAAAAAGGCAGAGCTGCAGCCCTGTGGCAGGGGACTTTGCAGATACAGCTGAGATGGTTTGAGCATCCCCAGCAGCAGAATTCCAGCCTTTGCCCAGGGAAGACCTCACCCTCATTCTGGGCTGTGCTAGTTGAGGTAGGTTGCTGTCACCACCTCCATTTCCTGTGTTCTGTAACTGAAACATGGCCTAGCTTTCCCAGGCCACACAAACCTGAGAAACGGCATCCCAGCAGGAGAAGGATTTTCTTTCCAACACCGGTCTTGGCTGCTTTATTTTCTTCTGATTTCTTTGCACTTCTGTCCCTCACCACAGGCTTCACCTTGCCCACAACACCTCCTTCCCTCACATGATAGCATTATTGCTCTTTATCCCACCATTGCTCTCACCCAGTCTGGACTGTGCTCCTACCTTGTGCTCTGCCCTGCTGCAGCATGGATGTATGGGAGGCTGAGGAGAGAGGAAGCACCAGTTTCTAGCTCAGAAACACCACCAGCAGCCCCCATCTGGCATGGGGACAGGCACCAGAGAGCTTCTTACAGCTCTCTGTGCCGGTGTGGCTGCAACTTACTGTAGATGGGAAAGACTGGGTAAATCAGGAAAAGTTGCTACCAGTCCCTGGCCACAGCACCTGAAAAGAAGGCAGGAGGGTCTGTGCTCAAGTGCTGAAGCTGGCATGGCAGCTTTCTCATGGCACCCCAAGCCAATGCACCTGTCCTGGCTGTGAGCCTACAGCACTCTGCATGCACTGCAAAATGGGCTCCCACCTCCATCTCAGAGTGGATGCGTTCTAGCTGAGTGATCTCTGTACTAGACTGTAAAAACAAGCCTTTTTGCTCGAAGACAACAAACATTTCTGGGTGACATCCTGTCTTTCTTCCTGCTGGTTTTCTAAGCTGTGGTTACGCACCGTCTGGTCCTGTGAATGTGTTTCTGCTTCCAGGGGTCTCCTGATAGGGCTAGGTTAGAGGTGTGGAAGGATTGCCCCATCTCCATCTCACCCTAGCAGGACTGCCTGCACTGCCATGAATTCCTGCTATTGTATTCTTTCTCTTCCAGGGCTGTGGGAAAAACCTGTCTACTTATCAGCTATACCACCAATGCCTTCCCAGGAGAATACATCCCTACTGTGTGAGTACTGCATAAACAGGTCCTGGAGTGGGTGGGAGGCATGGAAAGCAGGATGCAAAGGGGTGCAGTGACCCCTTGTTGTGCACTTCATTGGTCACACTCTCCAGGCCAAGCAGAGGAAGGTCTGCCAAACCAGTGAAGCTGACTCTAAGTTTGGATTTGTCACCTTTCACAAGAAGCAACCTTATAAAACCCTGGTATAAATGGGATATTTGGGAGACTCAAGACAACTCAAGGTCTATCTGCTTCCTAAGTTTACAAGTAGCAGATGGCATCCTGCTAGCCAAAACAAACAGGCACTAGGCTACGACAGCTGGGCCAGACCCAAGAGAAGGCAGGTGGATGGACACGGGCCCCATTTCCTTCCTTGTTCAAGGCACTTGCTGTCGTTGGAGCAGCCATAGATTCTGCAAGGAGCAGAATCATAGAATTGGTTGGAAAAGACCTCTGAGATCATTAGCTCCAACCACTAGCCTAGCACTGCCAAGTCCACTACTAAATCATGTCCCTTCTAACATGCATATGCCATGACCACATTCACAAGACCTTCGTGTTGGTTCCTCCCTATCACTGGTTTCCCTTATTCTGGAAAAATAATACCAAAAGAATCAGGAAATAAAATTTTCTAGGATGAGGGTAGGAACTTCTCTATTGCTTTAGTATTCTTTTTTTTTTCTATCAAGACTTTACTCCTAAGCATGTAATCCTGACAGTTGTTCTAAAATATTTCAAGCTGGGTTGCAGAAGAGTAATGGGACACATTGTTCTCAGTTCCAGCAGGGCTGTTGCAGAGTGAACTACAGAGACATGGATTCTTCTTCACTTCTAAGAATAAAACTAGGTTTTAGAACACAGAAGAAAGACAGGGGCTTGGCTCTAAAGCAGACACAGATGTGGGAAGGATATTGGGAAAAAAAAATAGAAAAAGAAACGGGTTTGTGGATCTACATGCAAGGTATCAAAAGTGGAGCTGCAGCCAGGCACCTGTCCAGGATAGCTGAATGATGGGGAGGAGGTTGATGCTGAGTGGGAATTCTGTAAGGTGGAGGTTCACAGGAAACCAGCATCACCCACGTGGGCTGAGAAGAAGAATCACCACGCTTTGCTCCTGGGTGCACCTGGTGAACCCCACCTACACTACTGGAAGGGCTCCCTCTTCTCCTATATGAACCATGGCCTGTGTCTCTGAATTTCAGGTTTGATAACTATTCTGCCAACGTGATGGTTGACAGCAAGCCTGTAAATCTGGGGCTGTGGGATACTGCTGGACAAGAAGATTATGACAGGCTGAGGCCGCTCTCTTACCCGCAGACGGTGGGTCACACTCCACGTCCCTCCTCCCTTCCTCCCTCAGCTACACTTCCATCCCTCACTGCAAAGCTCAACATGTGCCATGAAACAGTGACAGGACTGTTACTGTCTCTCTCTGCCCTTTTCTGAGAATATCTCGGTTGATATACAGCTGCCTTGAAACTCAAAAAGTAGAAGACATTCAAGGATATTTTGGAGCCTTTATCTAAACTCCCATTACTGGTATAACTGAGCAAGAAAATGAGATGTTCAAAGACACTTTTGAGCCCAGCTGACACTGACTTTGTGTGGGGCAGATGCCTTACACAGCCCTGGTAAAAAACCTTCTTTTTGTGAAGTTAAGGTGGTTCATGGAATTTAAGAGCTGAGGCAGGAGCTTGTCACATTTCTGTGAACTCCACTCTTCTGACTTCTGCCTTTTAAAAGAGATCTGATGTGTGGGCATGTGTTTGATCTGCTGGTGCCTCTAGCAAAACAAATGGGTGCCTCAGATACTGTGTTCACCACACTGACAATGTGATTTCAGGGTTTAAGGATCACCTTCCCTAAGGAGTGTTGTTTCAAGCAGTCTTTTGCCAAGCTCAGAAAGACCTTGCTGCATCAGACATTGGTCTGAAGGTTGCCACTGCAATCAGAAAGGGTAGGAATTGATTAGAAATTATTTGTTTGGGCTAGGTTCAGCCACCTAAAACTCAGACATCTGGTATAAGGTGGTTTTGCCTACAGTCAGTGCAAGCAGGTCTATGTCTCAACAACATGCTTTCATCCACCCTGGAACATATCTCAAGGATAGGTGGAGGAATGTTTCTCCAAAGTTTTTGTCTCTGATGGTTATAGAAGTATGGAAATGGATAGGCTAGGTCTGGCACCACTGCTCCAGCTGGGTGAAGCTGGAATAGATATAACCTTGATGAGCTGGTATTGTTCTGGTGTTGCTTGGTTTGCTCTGGTTTTAAAGGAAGTCAGAATTCTGCCATGCCCGGGAGAATTGCTTACCCGGAGAACCGAAACTCTGCCTCCTTTGAGTCCTGCATGTGTACTTTTTGGGCTGAAACTAGGTCTGTCTCAACTGTAGGCAAAATTACTTTTGCCTGAAAGCTCTCTGGTGCTCCGTGAGAAACGAGCAGGAAGCTGTCAGGCTGTTTCCCATGAGGATGAGTGTGCCAGCCGCAAAAACCCCATCCTCGTAGCTGACCATTTGGCTCTTCTGATAATGGTGGCTATGGTTACAATGACTCAGGGGAGCAGAGCTCCTTCTCTCCACTAGAGGCAAGAAGCAGCAGCCAGGACTTTTAGATGATAGAGAGAGCTTTCCCAAGCACAACCCTCTACTGCAGAGGGAGGGTGCTGCTTACACAGATCTTCCCTCCCCTCCCTGCTTCATCGTGCCATCCCATGCTCTGATCCTAATTCTGCACCGTGGTTGTATGCCTGCAGGATGTCTTCCTGATCTGCTTCTCCCTTGTCAGCCCGGCATCTTATGAAAACGTCCGTGCCAAGGTGAGACAGCATATCCTGGTCCACCTGGGATGAGGGGGGTGGGATTGGTGGTGGTCTTGCAAGAACAGTGACTATGGGTGGAGACTACCACCAGGGCATCTAGGTTCAAGAGGTCATCTCTCTTTTCTGTTAGTCAGAAGCCTCCTTCAGATGCCTTTTTCTGGTTCATTTCAAAGAAGGTGGCCAGCTCTACTAATGGGCTGGTATTCATCTTGCTGGGCTGTTGTGCTGTCAGATCACAGACTTGTATTCTGATGGCCTCTTTCAGCCAAGACTGTCAAAGCACAGACACGCAGGACCGGTCAACAGAATATGAGAAGCAGGTACCCACAGCTTTTAGATGGGAAGTGAGGGAAGAAGGGAGACAGCGATGAAGAGAAGAACAAGAGTAGTTCCTTCCTACCACTTTAAGGTTACTCCCTGGGTGGGAGGGTGAAGGGCAGAGTGCAGCTTGTGCTTTTGCTTAACAAAATTTGAGCCCCATGTCAGGGATTTTGCCTGAGGACCCAGCAACAGGAGCTGGCCTGGGCCAGGCTATAGTGCCCAATAATGGATGTGAGGAAGGACAGGCTGTTAGGTACCTTGCTGACATTTTTTCAGGAGTGCATCTCTGTTTTCCCATGTGCATGCCCATATGTGTGACTTCCTCTCACATCTTTGGCATTTTGCTCCATTGCTAGTGGTTCCCCGAGGTGCGGCACCACTGCCCAAGCACTCCCATCATCCTTGTGGGCACAAAGCTGGATCTCCGTGATGATAAGGACACCATTGAGAAGCTGAAGGAGAAGAAGCTATCCCCCATAACATATCCTCAGGGTCTTGCTCTGGCTAAGGAAATAGGTATGTGTTTGGGGAATCATCTTGGACCTACTGAAAGGAGAGAGGCAGAAGAAAAGGGCTTCCCCTCAGTTTAACAAGGCTTTTGTAGAGGTATCTCACAGTGGTGTCTCTGAGGGACATAAGGAGACACATCCAGGGTCATGGGACAAAACTCACTTCAGGAGACTCAGGAAGGAAGATCTGCTTCTTGAAGAAGACTCAACCCCTCAGTCCTCTGTTTTCTGCCTCTCTCTGGCCACCATCCTCCACATACACAACTACATGCTTTCACATCTCCTCCCCTTTTACTCTGCTACTTCTATCTGGGACAATATTTTTTCTGTGAAGCCACAGCCGCGCTGTGGGCAGAGGCCACTCCTCTGTATCTGGAGGGAGGCAGAAGAAAGGTTTTTAACCTCTCCAGGAAGAGTTGCAACTGCAGTTTCCTGTCCCTCCCTCTGTCTGCTGGGGCTTGTATGTGCAATCCTAGGTATAGGTGTCTCACTCCACCATTCAGCTCTTCTCAGATGTGGCACACAGAAGTAGAAGAGAGGGTGAGAAACACAGCTTGAGGGAGTTTTCAAGAAGGAGTTCAGCAGAGGCAGTGTCTGGCCAGGATGGCAGTTAGCCACACATGATGGCTCTGCTCTGGCTACATGGGTAGCCAATAGGCAAACCTTGGTCTAGTGCAGCTGGCAAGCTTTTCCCTGAAGACAAGACTGAGTGAGTGGAATGTGTCCTGACAAGGTGCAATGTCTTTGATCACCTGGGATGTGTTTATTCAGCTCCTGGCAAGAGCCAGGTGCCTTGCTTTCTTGCACAAGTAGCAGAAAACCAGGTATCCCCACTGCCTACCCCAGCTCCCTTCCTCCCCAACCCAACACCTGCTTTCCTCCCAACAGACTCTGTGAAATACCTCGAGTGCTCAGCTTTGACACAGCGCGGCCTCAAGACTGTGTTTGACGAGGCCATCCGAGCAGTCCTGTGCCCTCAGCCCACAAGAACAAAGAAACGGGTATGCAGCCTCCTCTAAGCAGGTGAGTCTGACAGGGATCCCTGGGAGCGACACCAGTGGTGCTTTCCTGCTCCTGAACCCAGATGGCTGGGGCCACTGTGTTCCTGGTGAGCCCATTGGAATGGGTCACCTTCAAAGAGAGAGAGAGAGAGAGATAGTAGATCCTGCTTGGCGAAAGGGCAGGACGTGGTGTGTTGCACACATAATCAACTTCCCCCTCCTTTCTGCTTGACTGTGGGCAAGTTTGGTCCCATCTCTTGAAGTGGGGCAGCCTAGGATTTTCCACATGTGCCCTCACAGAAAAGAACTGTCTGTCACCTTCTGCCTCAGAGGGAACTACATCCAAGCTGCCCTGGGGATGACCTGCTCTGAGAGCTATGAAGCCACAGCCTTTGCCTATAAAAAGAAGAAAAAAAAAAAAAAGAAAAACTGTTCCTTATTCATGGCAGTTGCCCAGCGGCCCTTCCTCTTACCAAGCCTTGCTCACCTCAAGGGGTTTTTTGTGTTGTTCATTGTCAAGCGGTTGCTTCTCCTCCAGGACTCCTTTACGCCTCGTATTGTCCTTACTTGCCTCCAGTACAAGGCAGTAGAGGGAGGAGAGAGGCTTCAGGGCAAGTGGCAAAGCTGGTCAGATCCCGATGAGAGAGAGCTTGCTAGTTTGGACCCTGTCCCTTCATACACTCACCATCACCAGAGCAGAGGGAGAGAGAGCAGGGAAATAGTTGAGCTGGTGTTATGAGGTCTATCATGTTTTTGGCCATAGATCCCAGCCTTGTCCTGATGCCAGACGCTGCCCAGCGCACAGGAGAGTGATGGCTCCAGCAACCCGGAGCTCAGCACCTTGGGGCGGTCATTGCTTTTTACTTCTGCCGGCTTGAAAGGCTGCTGTGGGTCTGCAGCACTGGTTTGTCTGTTTACACAACATCCCCGCTCTTGCCTCACCTGCCCACCTGCCCCTTCCCTTTCTCCTGGGCCCCTGAGGTTATGTTGTAGTGAACAAGACCCAATAAACAGACTGCACATTCTTGTCATGTCCGTGATGTGTTGCACCTCAGGGGGACACAGCCCTGAAGCTGTGAGCAATGGGATGGCTGGGCTAGAGGCACCACCCAGCTGTGACCCTCCGTCAGCAGTGACAGCCCAGGCAGCACCACATGGAGCTTGGTGAGCCCCAGCTGCTGTAGGATGATGAGACCAGGCCTGATTCATCCTCCAAGTTACTAAGTCTCAGCTGAGCCCCCTGCATTCCTTTTGCCTTCCCTCTTCTCAGTCTCCATGTGTTCAAAGGAAAAGTTGTCTCCCCTCCATGCCACACAGAGGACGGAATGCAGGTTTTGGGAGGGGACACCTAGACCCAGACTCCTCTCCATGGGGACTGCCCCCACAGGTTGCTGGGGACATCCTTTCACCAAAACATTGCTGCATTAGTCCTCCTAAGCTCTGGCACTCACTCACACTGCCAGACACAGGCAGAGTGAGAATAGGAAGGGGGAGGGCAGGGAAAAAAATTAGAGGGAGGAATGAGTCACCAGTCCAGACAAATTGCCTCCAAGACACTAAAATTAAGCTGAAGAGAGTGGTCCCAGCGGTACTATGGATCTGGCAGCTGTGAGCACCTGCTTTCCTGATGCATTGCAGGGACTCGAGAGCAAGTGTTACAGGGTGGCTGCTGCTGCCACTACTTGCAGGAGGTAGGAGGGCTCAGGGTGTGATGATTGGCACTGCAAAATCCTGCAGTCCTAGGAGGGCACAGGGAAACTATGGAGTTGAGCCAAATTACTGCTCCCGGATGCAGCAACACTTCTGAGCTTCAAAGGCTGCTTCCTGCAGGGAGGAGGTGCACCAGTAATGCCAGGTACAACCAGCCACAGCGAAGCCCCCCAGGTACCCTCCTTCCAGGGAAATTTCAGCAATTTCAATTCATGGTCAGATCTGAATAAGGCAGTTAATTCAGTGATCTGTGACACATTACCTCCTGATAAACTTCAGAGCAACCCTGGCGGGCATCCTGTGGCAGGGAGTTCCACAAATATCTGCACTGCACATGGGCTGCTGGATTAATTGCCCACGCCCCATCCAAAGGTAATGTAAATTATGTCAATGTAAGTCCAGAAGAGCAAAACTTAAGTCTCTGGTGCGGGCATATATATCAGTGAAAGGGCAAGGGACACAAAGCTCTTAAAAATGGGATCTAATCTCTTCTAACCTCCTAAATGTGACTCAAAACAATATATTCCCAGTGGTTTATTACTTCCATCCAGTTTTCAAGCCTTGGCTTTTTGCTTTTCAGTCTGCCCCATCCCCTACCACGTACAGCAATGACTACCATGTGTGTGAAACAAAATTCACATATCTGCCCACCTGTGGAGATGCACAGGAAGAGGAGCTCTCCTCCCAGCACAATTTAAGCAGTCAGCACAGCCCCCCACTGGAGCTTAGGCAGAGAATGGGGCACAACTCAGAGCATGGAGGAAGTGATCTGGAGACCTGGAATTTGTGATCCTATGACTGTGCTTGTGCTAGCAAGTCCTGCAAGGGTTAGCAGGCCTTGGTGGAACTCTGCTGTTGCGCGGCTCTGTTTCTTGTAACAAAGGAGCTCAGGTGCTACAGATACCTGTCCTGCCATGGTAAAGAAAACGTCTGGGTGCTACCCATGCCATTCCTTCCCTAGTGAGGCCCCTCTCTCTTGCGTGTCTTCAGACAGTGTTGTGGCCAAGTTCTACCCTAAAAAGGCCTGACAGCTCTGAAGTCCTGTGCTGCCTTCATCAGCTCACCTTTGAGCAGCACTGGCTGCACATAAAGTTGTTTAAGTAGGTTTGGAATGCCAGATTTTAGGCCCTGGCTATGTTCTGCTCGAAGAGATACTGCCTTCTTTTATTAAAGCTGGAATTTGCCCTAGGGGCTCTAATGCTCAGTGCCAAATGTCAAGAACTGGGTGATGCACAGCACAAGGAGTCACTGATGTTGGCTGCAGGGTAGGAGAGGGGGTGAGGATGACAGGGAAGCCCTTTGTGCTGGGAATGGAATGAGAAAATCCTTTGTGTGACAACTGCTCACACAAAAGAGATTAATTTCTTTCTTAGTTCCGTTTCTTCTGGGTCTACACCTTCCAGCAGAGATGAAATTTGGCAGGAGAGTTTGAGGCTGTTAAACTGGAACATTTTCCCAATGAAGGTGCAAAAGACAAGAGATCGTCTATGGAGCCAGGGAAAGGAAACAGTTGAAAGAGTCGGTCCCCTTTCTGACCATCTGCCCTTATCTCCATCCATCTGGAGGTGCTCATAGGGCAGAATGGAAGGGAGAAGGGTTTGTGTGCTCTACATCCACTCCGATTTCTGATCACCCTGCCCGCCAGCAGGTTTTGCTGTGTCCCTGCAGCTCCGAGCAGCACCAGTCCTGCCTGCAAGACCCTTGGAACAGGGGCCCGGCTCCTGGGTGCCCGCCTAGGGGAGCCGAGCCGAGTCGCCCCCTCCTGCACGCCACTCTCCCAACACATTACTGCTCTCTGCATCCCTTTTCTTCCTTTCCCTCTTCCCTCCACTGTCTTCAGGTTCTTTCACCGCACTCCTCATTCCTTCATCCTCCCCTCTTCTGTGCTCCCCTTATCCCTCTGCCCATCTCCTTGCGCCTCCCTCTCCCCCTTTTATTCTCCATCCCGGTATCTCCCCCCGCTCTTCTTCGTTCTCCTGCCCTGTCGTCCATCCCCTCCTTCTCCTCCTTCTCCTGCCGGTGTTTCCGTGCGTGGCGCCCATTGGCTGCCGGCACCCGTCCCCCGGTACGGGCGCTCCGCTCCCTCTGCCCGAGCCCCGCGGATGGTGGGGGCTGCGCGGGGGACAGACCCACGGCCGTGGGGCTGAGGGGCCGCGTATGGCCCCGCCCGCCCCCGGGCCCCTTCCCACGCCAGGCACGGCGGGGGCGATGGGCAAGTCCGGGAAGAAGGACTCGCGCCTCCGGTAGCACTCGGTGGGGCTCGCTCCCCCCGGGAGCGCTCTGCTCTGCCGCGTTTAAAGAAAGGGGAAAGGGAAAAGCATGACTCGGATTCTGCCGGTGAGATGGAGGACAATGTACATCCCGGCGACATGTAAGTACCCGGCGGCTCTGCCCGCACTTCCCAGATGTCTCCCGCGGGCATGAGTCCATGCAGAAGTTAAGTCTGCAGTTCCAGAGAAGAAAACCTGCCGATCACCCCCGCTCCCGACCCTCCAACTCTGCCAGTCCAGCCTGGTCCCTACGAGAGAGCTCAACCCCGAGGTGAGACGGGAGAGTCCTGAGCTGGAGCAGGGCCGTGGGAAACAGGGGGGACAGGACGGGAGGGGGCCAAGAGGGGCTGCAGGTTATTTGGCTGTGTTGTCCCTCCCAGCTGCTATTCATGGTTTGTTAACAGATCTAGGCTCAGCTTTCAGCATCCACCTCCTCCTCTCATTCAATGCAGAAATACGTATATATATATTTATATCTTTTCCCTAAGGAAAGCAGTAGTACCAACTTCCCATCTCTTCCTACCTCTCTGCCTTCTTCCTGTTCTCCAGCTGCAAGAACCAGGCATATTCTGGTAGCACCTGTTAGAGGATCCCAATCCTCTTGCAACAGGTGCTGTCCACACCAGGAACAGATCCAAGTGGATGCCTGCACACTATCAGTCTGAGGCCAGGGTTCCTCACCAACTCCTACCTATGCATGTGCTGCCAAAGCAACTAGCAGAGTGGATCCAAACTAAATGAAGCGCTGGTTCCCAGTGTGTTTTCTGTTAAACTAGCCAAAATGTGTGACATGGAATTTGAGCTGGTACATGGTACTTTACGAAGTTAGAATAGCAGCAAGAGACCACGCCTGCTTAAAGATCAAGCTTCTCCCCTGCAGCTGCCTGAAGTAGGAAAATGAGTTTATAGGAAATCCATTCTTTTTGTTGCATGCCTTAGCACTTTTGATAGGGCTTCTGAAGCCTTGAAGCTGGATTTACTGTATTGCCAAACAACAGCCTGAACAACCGGCTTTGAAGTCTGGATCACAGATACTTCTGCAAATGCTTTTCAGCCTCAGCAGGAGTATCTCAATCCATATTTCACGTTTGTAAGGCTCCAAATGTTTGGCCTTTATTTTCTTTAAATTCCTTTGCATGCAGGAGGAACATCCAAAGGGATTCCTATCTATGTCTTCAACTTTTAGAGGATCATCCTTTTATGAACATACTGTTCTGGCCTCAGCCACCTTTTGTAGGGATCTTTGTCCCTAGACCAACCATTGCCCTCCTCTTTTCTCCGACGAGTGATTTGTGTCACTTGAACAGAATCAGTAAAAATATCAGAGGAAAGATCCTTGAATTTAGCATTTCAAATCACTTCCTACTCTGCTTATTCATTGCAGCCATTCATGATGTGTGGGACAACCCCATGCTGTAGGACCCCAAGAGATGGGCTTCTGTCAGGACAGTGTGTCACAGCCCAAGGCACCTGAAAATTAAGAAAATCTAAACAACCCCAGTCCTTCAAAGCTCAAATGCTTTAAAGCAGGAAACATTTATGCAATAGCCTGTGGAAATGACCTTAACACAGAGCTGCTCAGCTGAGTTTCTATGGGGCCTATCAGAGGAGGTTCCTTCAGCATAAAATTTGATACATCTGTGGAGTCTGTTGGGTTTGCCTGTCTGATGTCCAAGGAATCCATCTAAAGCTTAGGTCTCCCCTAGGGTTTCCAGAACTTGGAATGATACCTACAAAACAAACAAACAAACAAACACACACACAAGTAACAAAAAGCCAACCAAACAAAAATCCTTAAACACTATAATATTAGACATTTGCGAAGAAAATTTTGATGCCACAGAGAATCACATCTGGGAGAAAAGTCTCTGGAGTGTTTCTGGCCTCCTGAAATAGTTAAGGCTGGGAGTCCTTTCCTTTGACATCCCCAGTTTTAATTTCAATAGTAAAGGAGCTTCAGAACCCTAAGAGATTTGCTGAGATGTGTAAAGGTGAGCTTCAGGGTCCCCATTCACTTCCACCAAGTCATCCTCCCTTCCAGGGGCCTAATTCAGGAGGATGACCCTGTCAGTCCACCCTTCCACAAAATTTTTCCAGAGCTGGAGTAATCCTGAGAGAAACACAAATCCCCCCTGCATTAGGCCTTCCAGGGTGTCTCTGGTTCATAGTATGTTCTGGGCTCTGTATTTCACATATGGAGCCCTGACAAAAGGCACGTTTGTCCCTTAACTGTCTTTTCTCTCCCTGCAGCTCCTCACTCAGTGTCAGCAGAGAGCTGGTGGTGAACGGAGACCTTGTTTGCTCAAGGCTTTCTCTGAGTGAGCCGAGTGCTGTTTCCATACCAAACCCTGATGTGACAGGCAATTGGGCACCTCAGGTTAGGAAGGCTGGGACACTGCTTAGGTGTTGCAAACAGGTGGGGCAGGCAAAGCCTCTCCCATTAGCAGTGTGTTGCAGGGTACAGAAGGAGAGGGAGAGAATGGCAGGGAGAACAAGAGAAAAAGAGACAAGAGGGATCTGGACTGATCCCTCTTGGTGTACCCAAAATAATCTTTCCTTTTACTCTCAAATTGGTGTAACACAAACCAAGTGCCCTGCAGCTCAGGTGCTGAGCTCAGCCCCTCTGCTTGGATTGAAAGTGCTTTTCTTTCTGCCATAGGGCTAATAATAACATGGCCAGTCCAAAAACAGCTTCAGCAAGCAGGAGAATAAATACTCAGAGAATAAGTAAGTCAGAGTTGGAAAGGCATTTTGTCACTGGATGCTTTTCCCTCTTTTGTTTGTGAAGCACCTGCCACTCATAAATAAGAACCAGGCCCCTGGTGACCATGTCCTCAGTATTGGATCCATTAGCAGAAAATGAAAACTTTCCCTGTCCTTATCCTAGTCTGTTGTTCTTTCCCCAGAGGATCTTTCCCTAGGGGAGAGGCCGACATTGAGCCATGTCCCTGTTTGTCCCTCTAGGTACACTGTGCCTCGCAAGTTTGATATTGTCCTAGATTTTCCAGCGTCCGCTAGCGTCCACAAACTCCCCTTGAATTCCCAAGCCTGTCCATACCTAACACACAGTTAAAGTGGTGATTTTACCTGTGGCTTGTGCAGCTGTCATGTCCCCAGTATCAATGGTTTTTTTTCTCCTCCTCTCAGTTCCAGATTGCTAACTGATCCTGCAAGGACACTGCCCCCTGCCCTCTTCCCTGCCTCTGCTATGGACACTTCTGCTTTTAGCCTCCCCACACCAGCAGTGTCGGAGGAGGGGAATGCCTCCAGTAGCTGGGAAGGCTTCACCACCCCCAACAGCTCCTCCACCATCAGCCCTGGTGTAGTTGTCAGCGGTGTCCTCATCCCCGTGGTCTACCTCATTGTCTGTGTGGTGGGGCTGGCTGGGAATTCCCTGGTCATTTATGTCGTCCTGCGGCACTCCGTGAGCGAGTCGGTGACCAACGTCTACATCTTGAACCTGGCCCTGGCTGATGAGCTCTTCATGCTGGGCCTGCCATTCCTGGCTGCGCAAAATGCCCTGTCCTACTGGCCATTTGGTTCTTTCATGTGCCGTCTGGTGATGGCCGTGGATGCCATCAACCAGTTTACCAGCATCTTCTGCCTGACAGTGATGAGCGTTGACCGCTACCTGGCTGTGGTCCACCCAGGGAAGTCCTCCAAATGGAGGACAGCACGGGTGGCCAAGGCTGTGAGTGCAACCGTGTGGGTGCTGTCTTCCATAGTGGTGCTGCCTGTGGTTGTCTTCTCAGATGTCCCTCTAGGGATGAGTACATGCCACATCCAGTGGCCAGAGCCTGCCTCAGTGTGGAGGGCTGGCTTCATTGTCTACACTGCTACCCTGGGCTTCTTTGGACCACTGCTGGTGATTTGTCTCTGCTATCTCCTGATTGTTGTGAAGGTTCGCTCCTCTGGCAGGCGGGTGAGGGCTCTGTCCTCCAAGCACAAGCTTTCAGAGCGCAGAGTGACCCGCATGGTGGTGACTGTGGTGGCTGTCTTTGTCCTTTGCTGGCTCCCCTTCTACGTCCTCAACATAATCAATGTTGTCTGTCCACTGCCAGAGGAGCCGTCCCTCTTTGGAGTCTACTTCCTTGTGGTGGTGCTGCCGTATGCCAACAGCTGCGCCAACCCTATCATCTATGGCTTCCTCTCCTACCGCTTCAAGCAGGGCTTCCGCAGGGCCATCTTCAGGCCGTCCCGCCGAGTCCAGAGCCAGGAGGTGCCACCAGCATGCCCCCCAGAGAAGATTGATGAAGAAAGGGAAGAGGGTGAGATCAGCAAGATCACCCAGAATGGAAATGACAGGCAGGAGCGCCCTCTAAGCAGTGGAGAAGGAAAAAGCAGTGAGCAAAAACCACTCCCTGAGGAGCCTGCAGGATGTGAAAAGAGCAACAAGTTGCACATCAGTTATTTATGATGAAAGGGGTGGTGCAGGGGAAAGAGACATTGGGACATGGGATCCTCTTCACCTTCTCTGCTTTCAAAGGCAATGGGAGACATCGATACAAGGGAATTTTAATGTCCAGGAGTCTGCTTAAAGATGAATAGGGCTCCATGAACTTGTAGAAAACATGCCAAGGCATTGTTCTTGGCTTTGGAAGAGACACGTGAGGTTTGTGTGCTACCAGTGTTACCAGAAACTGGTAAAAATAAAACCTCCTTAACACTAATGTAGCATTAAGAAACAGGCATTCTTTGTTTGGCTAGATACAGGAGGGGATATCTTCTCCAAAAACACTGTGCATGCTGAGTACAGAAAAAGCTTCCATTTATATACTATGTTTTACATACCTGCGCATTGATTTTCCCGGAATAAATATACATGTGATAATTATTTTCCTGAAAACATTAACATATTTCCCCCCCCCCCCTTTACATGTGTTCTTCTGTTCTGGGAGTATCTTGGGTGATCCCTGGTGGTTGGTGACCCCAAAGTCATACCTGACTGCTTGGTGAAAGTTGGCACAACTGGGCAGGTTGCTTTCCAGTTCTTCTTCCTACAAAATAAACATTGTGCAGTTCCATAGGCCAGTGGCTTTTGAAGAATAAGCATTGTATCCACCACCAGGAGCAAGCAATTTTTCATCTGGCAACACCAGATAAAGAGCAGACTGCATTTGGGGAGAGCTGAAGAGGTGATGGGCAATGACAGTACAGAGAGAACAAGGTCAGCCCTAGAGTGATGGTCTATCCTTAGATGACCCAGCTGTGGAGGGCATAGGCTGATGGTGGCACCTCGATGGCATATACCACATGTAGGCAACCCAGTGCCTTGACTATCCTCCTTATAAACATCAGAAGTGGTTTACCTTAAAAGACAGACAGGAAGGAGAAATGTCTGCAGCAAGGACATGCCAGCCAGTTGCATACATGGCTAGCCCCTCTCTAGTCCTTCAAAAGGTCTTGGGGATAGATTTCCTACCCATGCTGGTCATGGCCAGAGACCACTGACTGCTCAAAATCTCCTCTTTCTTTTCAGGGCTCTTATGGGCAGGATGAGAAGACTTACCTGGGAGAAAAAATTGAATATTTCTTTCCTCCACCTCGCATTCTTCAGGGTTTTCCTGGTGCCTCTGCACCCTGCTGGGAGGTGTAACAAGGGTAGAGAAGAAGGCAATAAGACATGAGTTGGAGGCAGATTTCTTTTCTTCTCCTTAAGCTTTACTGTAAATAAACAAAAAGCCTTTGGACTCAGAAGGCCAGGTGGGCAGAACCATTCTGTGTATTTAGGGGAAGGGGCACTATAGATTTGGGTCTCCTGAGAATACACAATGTCTTTGAGTTGAGTCAGTCCTTGTAGGGAGTCATGTTTGCCTGATACAGGAGATCAAGACATCTATCTGTACAGGATGGGGGCAGGAAGCAGACAGAGGTAGGGGATCTCCAGTGTGTAAGAGCTGCGGTTGTAAAGAGTCTGGGCAATACTAGGAACTAATTTATCCCGTGGGAAGTGGTACAATATTTGGCTCAGGACGTTGAAGAAATGATGTGTCTGCATGTGCACAAAGGTAGCTGTAGGCAAAACTTTGTTCCCTGGGCTGTACATGTGTGGGAATGGCTGAAGAGGATCGCAGACCAAGGAGTTAGGGCTGGTGGGAGACTGGTGCCAGTCTTGGGCACTGATTCTGATCTGTGGGGAGTGTGCACATGTGTGCAGGGGTACCTAAGGGGGTGTGCACATGTGTCAGTGTATACAAACACAGATGAGGGAGTGTGTTTATGCAATTGCAGGATGTTTAAGTGTGGATGTGAATGCTTGGATAAGAGTTGGAGAGCAAGTGTGCTGCTGTGGAGTTGGATGAGTGCTTGCTCCTGTGCATTGGTTGTTGGAGGGAAGTTGTGGGTGGGCCTGAGTGTGCAGGCTAGAAGAGCAGCACTGTACGAGGGTGGGTGGGAAGAAGGTCTCCCTCTCCAGTTTGCCTTCATTCCTGCAGCTCTGCTAAAATGTCTGTCCCCATACTTTAAACTTCTCCATGAATGCTATTGTTAAGCTACAGCCACCGAAATGACCCACACACCACACCCGTTTGGGCAGTTTTCTCCACAAACAATTCTGAGAAGTGGGAAAGAGGGACCCACCAGATGGACACATGCCTCCCTGAGGTCAGGAGATGTTGCAGGAGGCAGTCTCTGGGAGGGTCAGTTATGAGAGCTGGCTGGGTAATGGAAAGATGTCTCACAGGTCACTTGAGAGAAGGTAAGAGAAGGGAAGGGGTGGCATGGTGTTGGGTGTGCTGGGACAGAAGCCAAAAGCCCTGGTCTGGGAAGCAGAACAAGCTGCAGAAGCTGAGGATTGTGGGAACAGAAGCACTTTATGAGGAAGCAAGAGTCAAGGTCACACAAAGGCAATGTTAGCAGCCATGAAGGCCTGGCAGGCATCAGAACTGCAGTGCAGGGAACCCGAGTTTGGAAAAGGACTGTCACAGGGTGTCAGGTGAAGAGATATCTCCTAGCCAGGTTAGAGAGCAGAGGAAGAATGGGCAGGGACTGCAGACACAACCAAACAAAAGACATTCAGCTGTGCTCTCAGCCACTGCACCTCCGTGACAAGGATTGTCCCCTGGAATGCTACATCCTCATGTTTCCTCTTTAAGCCTGGGACACAGGTGCCAAGCTGTCCATGCCTGCAGGCTCAGCCTCAGGAGCTGAGCTGCCTGCCATACCACACAGGAACTGCTCAGCTCCCCTTACAGCGCTCCCCTGAGCACGGGCAGTCAGACACGTAGGAGTGCAGGCACAACTCACAGAGAGAAGAAAGTGCTTGGTAGCCAGTTTCTGAGTTCTGCTCCCTCTTTACATCTTTTCCTCCTTCAATCCATGCATCAGCTCCCCACACTGTGGGCCCCAGTCAGAAAAGCAGCCAAACTATTCATGGGCATGGGATACAGTCTGTTGGGCTAAAAAAAGCCTCTGTTTTAGTTTCCTGGGGAGCTCCCGCAACATCCACTGGATCAAACACAACCAAGAAATCCTGGCAGAATGAGGATGGACTGCCAATGTTTCTGCCTCTATAAGGGGCAATGAGTGTGGAAAGATTAAATGGTCTGACTACCAAGTGGTCAGATAGATCGACAACACAGCATTTGAAACTCCAGTTTGTGTTGCTCCTCTTGCAGAGAAAAGCAGAGCCAGGTGAACGCTGGACTCCCCTGGCAGAGCAATTCCTGTAGGACAGAGGAGAGATTGTATTATCTGAGGACCTTGTACCACTGTTGGTGGTTGTTGACCAGGCACTGAAGAAGGCATGTGACAGTGACCAAGGACCTTGCAGGAAGCAGCTCAAGTGGGTGGGGGGCAGGTGTAGGTTGGGTTTCCTTATCCATGGAGTGGCTGCCCAGCTGCCATAGGGAGATGGGGGGAGTTCCCCAGCTGCCAACACACTTAAGAGAGACCAAATTGAGCTGAGACTTCATTTCACACGCCTTTGCAGCTCCATCTGCTGCAAATCACCATTCAAGAAACTTCGTCAACTGGTTGGCTTCTTAAAATACCAACATCCCTTAAGAGCCCAAACACTGCAATACCAGCACCAAGCAAGTAGTGCCAAGGAGACATCATTTTGACACATGGAATCTGAGCTCCCAGAAAGGCAGCTCTGCAGGGCAGCCTGCTGGGGCAAACAAAATATGTTCCAGGGAGATCTGCAAAAAAATGGAGATCTTTAGATTAAACGGGGGTTTAAAAGAAGAGAGACAAGCATCATATTTTTCCATCTTGTGTTTTCTTTGCCCCTCTAGGCTGCATCCTATTTTGCAGTGACAAATTGGGGAAATAAAAAATGAAGAGGAACAGAAAATAAGACTGGGAGAGGGAAAAGGAAAGGTATTTCTTGTCCAAAATTCACGAGGAGAAAACAAATGTCACAAAATTCTTCAAACTATCTTCAAACTGATTTAATGGCTGTGTTTCACAGGAACAGGCATTCGGAATGATGGTCAGCAGGTCACTGCCCCCTGACCCCTGCTCTTTCCTCAGCACTGTCTCCTGTTGGTGAATCCCCAGTGTTTTCTGTGGTAACAGCATTAATCTGACTGCCCTTGTGATCCCTCTCCCTCTCTTAACGATGGTGTGGTTGACTCTGAGCAACCCAGAGGCCATAGGGATCATGTGCAGTGGCTAAGGGAGAGTCTGGATATGTTTAGGGGTGATTTGCTCCAGCCAGATATGGAAAAGAGTTTTTCTATTTTGAGTGCAGAGACACAGAGATAAGGGCTCCATCAAGCCCTGTGCTGCACAAAAGGTTTCATTCTCGTCACATAGTGATCAGAGCTGCAAGACTAGAAAGGGCTGCAATGATTTCAGCAGCATTGTGCAATCCTCTTCCCAGCAAACGTGTGATTACAGATGGGGTGATAGAGACACAGGGTACCCATTCTGTCAGAGGGTTCATGTGCACACGTCAGAGCACACAAGAGCAGAAGGAGAGAGGCATTCATATGTGCTGTGTATGCATGCATGCAAATGAGTGTTTATTGCATGACTGCATGCGTGTGTGTGTGTATGCATGTGCAACAGTGTGGATGTGTATAAACTGTATAAACACACAGATCTATCCATGCCATGCATGGATTCAAACATATGTATATATGTGTGCAAGATACCATATGTGGCCACCCACACAGGTGCACACACCCCCAGACCTGCATGTACTGCCCGGCCTAAGCACAAACATCAGGAATGCAGCACACTCATCTTAGTGCACACAGCCCAGGCACGGCCTTGGCCTGGGAGATGGCATCTGGACCTCGCCAATGACCCTCCACATCCACCCACCAAACCCAGCCACATAGTGGTGGTCTGGGGCAGCTGTAAACCCACTCAGTTGTGACCCTTCTGCTCTGCAGTGGATCTTTAGGAGAAAAACTGGAAGGGCAGTAAGTGGTGATGGCAGTGGGGCTCCAGTGTGGAGAGCCGAGGGTGTGTTTCCAGGCTGTTACCAACACAGCCCACACATAATGTCATTTGAAGCTGTTGTTAGGGAGCTGCTGTGTTTGTCATCAGCAGGGAATCACAGCAGCTCAGAGCAGGCGACACCAAAACTGTCCAGGCCATGTTCTGCTTTCAGCTGTGGTACAGGGCTGTGGAACAACGGGGAGTGTGGAGGGGGCAGGAAGCAGTTAATCCAGTGTTGTAATGGGGTAGCCTCTGGAGAAAAGAGACAGGGGAATACAAAAAAGGGAAACACCTCTATAAAGAAAATGCTTCTAGCTCTCCTGAGGATCCGACAGAGAATCAAAACGCTTTATCTGCTCGAACGAGTGGAAAATATGCAAATATTTGCTCATGAAAAATTGCTGTTCTTTGCCTTCCCAGGCATAAACTATGCAAACGCCACACACAGCACAGCCGGCTCACGCAGATCTCACACTCACCACGTCATGCACAAACAGACACACGCGCACACCCCGTACGTCAATGCAGCCGGGCAAGGACACGTGCCTGGGCTGCAGCACAGCAGCCTTCCCTCCATGACAAACAGGGCCGCGGGGTACGGCAATAGGATGCTTTGCCTGGCAAATGGTGGCTGGGCGGGCAGTGCCCCGCCGCGGCTCCCTGCGGTGCTCCGGAGCCGGAGCGGCTGCGGAGCTGCGGGCGGAAGGGACGGGAGCGCCCATCGAGCCTTGCTCTCGGACACGGGGGACACCGCCGGGGGACACGCAGGGGGCGGGAGGGGCAGGGCGGGGGTGGCTCCGAGCGGCGCGGGGGACGCGGGGGATGCGGGGCGCGGGATGAGGGCGCTGCGCGGCGCGTCCTGCAGAGGGGGATCGGGCCCCGGCCGGCAGGTGCGGTACCGCGGAGAGCCGGGGAACGCGGCCGGACTCCAGCCCTTCTCACCGGCGTTAGGAGCAGGCTCAGGACTGTGCTGCCAAGTGGTAGTGGAGCCTCTCCGCGCCAAACCCCCGCGTGTCACACACCCAGAGGGACCTGTGCAGGCGTGAGAGGTGTGCACTCGCAGCACGGAGAGCCGGTTGTGTCCTGGGCTGCATCGAAAGAAACGTGGTCGACAGGTGGAAGGAGGTGATCCTGCCCCTCTGCCCCTCTCTGGTGAGACCCCATCTGGAGTGCTGCATCCAGGTGTGGGTTCCCCAATACATGAAGGACGTGGACCTGTTGGAGCAGGTCCAAGGTGACAGCGATGAAGATAATCAGAGGCTTGGAGCATCTGTCCTGTAAAGACAAGCTGAGGAAATTGGAGTTGTTAGCCTGGAGATCTTACAGTCCCTTCCAGTACCTAACAGGAGCCTACAGGAAAGCTGGAGAAGGAGTTTTCACAAGGGCATGTAGTGATAGGACAAGGGGGAATGGCTTTAAAATGAAGGAGGTGAGGACTAGATTAGACATTAGGAAGAAATTTTTCACTGTGAGGGTGGTGAGGCACTGGCACATGTTGCCCAAAGATGCTGTGGCTGCCCCACCCCTGACAGCATTCAAGGCCAGGCTGGATGGGGCTTTGAGCAACATGATCTAGTGGAATGTATCCCTGCCCATGGCAGGGAGCTTGGAATTTGATGATCTTGAAGGTCCCTTCCAACCCAATCCACTCTGTGATTCTATAATTCTGTCATGTCAGTTTGGTTCCCTTAGTGGAAAACACCCCTCACAGATCCAAGAGTTTGTGAGCTCTTAAACACCAGCTTCCTTGCCCATCCACTCATGCCCCACCACCAATCCAACCCAATCCACTCTGTGATTCTATAATTCTGTCATGTCAGTTTGGTTCCCTTAGTGGAAAACACCCCTCACAGATCCAAGAGTTTGTGAGCTCTTAAACACCAGCTTCCTTGCCCATCCACTCATGCCCCACCACCCATCCCCCCTTCACAAAGATTTTATGTCTTTGGTGAAAAAGGTCACGGGTATCTCTGAAGAAAGTTTTCTCACCCAAACCGCTGTGCACCTTTCTCAACACTCCTTGTGAGAGCTGATATGCCCTGAGTAATGATGTCCTATTGATAAGTGATATGGGCAGGTCTTGGAGTGTGCGTAGGACAGGACGGCACAAGAGTAAAAATTTCTGAGTCTACACAGGAGTGGATGGGAAGAGGGGGCCTTCAGATGCATTCAGATACAGAGAAGCAGAAGGCAGCAGGCTTGACTGCAGGTTATTTTTAAGAACTGACTCAAACAGGCTAAGATGTCACCTGGTATCTCCCACCCAGCCAAGCTACTGGATCTAGATGTTCACAAGGCAGCAAACTCTGGTTGCAGTAGGGGTAGTCCTTGTAGTCATATGCCAGAGATTTGGGTGGATACCAGCAGAATTCCTTGTCTTGGTGGTCTCACAGGTAGGGTCACAAGGTGGAGGGGTAAGAGATGGGACGCTCAAGATGGAAAAGCTGCTGATGGGGAGAGGGGCAGCCTGGGTGATGCTCCCTTGGCTATGCAGCATCTCCAAGTGATGCAGCTCGTAAGCCAGTGTCTGATACCCTCCCTGCTCAGCTATGTCAGACATGCCATGTCTCAGACTGGCTGTGGGAGCACTGGGAAGTGGGAGACAAGCTCACACTTCCATACTCAGTATCAGAGACTGCCAGGTCTAGCAACAGCTCTGCTCAAGCAATGAGTGCAGGTGAACGGCTCTTCCAGCTGCTCCTCAGCCACGTGGCATTTCAGCAATGCACAGCAAAAAAAAAAAGGTAGAGTCTTTGCCAGGCCTTGATCTCTGTGTGAGACAGGCCAGGCCACCAAGCCACAGCAGAAATCCCTGCTGGCAGAATTGCCTTCAAACTCAGCAGCAGCTTGCATAAAGCCAGGGAATGTGTCATTTCTGCCTGGTCCAGGCCCCACATGGGCAGAAGTCTGAGGATAAATGTAGCCATACAGCTGACATCTAATAAGTCTGCCCACCCTTAGAGATGGAGAAAGTATTCTAAGCCAGTAATTTCGTACCATGTTGGCGCTCTTGAGTAACAAGGGCTGGCTGTTACACAAGCCCTTTGCACAAATGTGGAGTCCACAGGCTGGAAAAGATTCATCTAATCATAGAATCACAGAATAGTTCGGGTTTGAAGGGACCTTTAAAGGTCATCTGTTCTTCCCAACCTCCTCTGCTGCCCAGCCAGAGATGATCAGTGATCCTGGTACAGCAGAGTGACAGCTGCTGTTATAGGATAAGCTGAGGGCACCACAAATTACTGAAGCAAACCCCCCC
>VYZT01023642.1:24405-98936 GCA_013400735.1 Pomatostomus ruficeps | reverse complement strand
TCTCAGGTGTACCCCTCCCCATTTACAGGCACTATGGAAGGGCGAGGCAAAGGTACCCAGGAGCAGTCGGGCTGTGATGGAGAGGAGGCAAGTGCAAAGCAGTGCTGCTCATCCCTTCCCAGCTCTTGAAACACATGTGAGCTCTCTTTCCAAGGGTAGCAACAGCAGCAGCCAAAAGCCTGAACTTTTCTTCCAGAAGGAATCAGCTGTTGAGCTGAGCAAATTGTGATGCTGTGCAGGCTGGGTGGAAGAAGGGAGGGAGGAAGGGAGGGAGGGAAGAAGGGAGAGAGGGAGGGAGAGCCAAGCCTGACACAGGCCAGAGCAGGAGGGGAGGCACTCACAAAGGCCTTGGAGGCAGGATGGAAAAGACAGTAATTACATAAGAGCACTTGGCGAGCATCTGGCTGGAGTCAGCTGGGCTCTGGCGGCCCTCCCTCCCGCACGACTAACCAGGAGCAGCTGAGGATACAGATAACTCAGCGCAGGACCTCTCCGGAGGGGAGCGGAGGTAAGATGTGCTCCGCTTCCCCTCCCAGCTTGCGAGGCTCTGCAAGAGTAGGGGTGGAGGAGTGGGGAGCATGGGGAAGGAAAGGCAGCTGTGGTGGAGGAGAAGCAGTCAGGAAGGGGAAGAGAAGGGGCTCTTACTCTGCCTCCTGGCACAGAGGATACTTTCGCTCTGGAGATTTGGTGAGGGAGGAGCTGTGAAGGGTGAGTGTTTGTGTGTGGATGTGAGTATGTGTGTATGTGCAACAGGGCAGATGATGCACACGTGCCATAGGGGAGCTGAGCTGTACATAAGGGCTACAGAGGGGAGTAAGCATCCATTTCCTTCTCCATACCTGTGGCAGAGAGGGGTAATAGGATGGATGCAGCCACTGAGATAGAGACAGGCTTTGTCCCTCTACTTTGCCAGTGTTGTAGTGGTTACAGGAAAAGGGAGGAAATGGAGGAGGAGGAAGCAGCTGCTTTTGAGCAGGGATCGTTGCAGTATAATCTGGACAGTGCTTCCCTGGACTGCCTCCAAGGCAAAGTGTGTGATGAGGGAGAGGCAAGATTGTTGGGCACACAAGGTGCCCTCAGGCTTGGACTACAATTTAAAGCATGGCTGGCACAGGTTTACTGGATAGAATTCTCAAAGCCTCCTGCAAATGTGGCTCCCCTGGCAAAATATTGCTGGTACACACTGTTCCCTTCAGGGAGCAGGGCAATATTATCCTAGCTAAAGTGTCTTTACTGCCATAAGCTTCTGTCCAGCTGGGCAATGCCGCTGGGGCAAGTCTTTGTTTGCTGGCTCCCATCAGGTCCCTATTCAGCCCAGATGAGACATTAAATACAAAGTCCTGCTTACTCCCCACTGTGAGCTATTCTTGCAGTCAGATGAGACACAGGCAAAGGCCCCAGCTGGTGAGGTCCCCTGTGAAGAACATCTGCTTGACTGTGAGCAGGTCAGGAGCGGAGATGGAAATGTGGGATGGAAATTAAGACAATGGCCTCCCTGCTACCTGTTTCCCTTGGAAAGGTGGAAGAGGCAGGCGTATGGCCAAGAACTGCAGAAGTGGGTAATGTCATGTTTGGAAATTAGCCAGACAGGAAAACCTGAGAGAGGCACTGCAGTAGTTTTTTTGGGACAGAGAGGAACTTTGTCTTCAGTGTCAGTCTCTAAGCTTTCATGCACCCAAGAAAATTTATTTGCCTTTAATAGTACTGTCTGCTGCCAAAATTCCCACCAGCAGCAGCCAGGAGTAGACAACACAACTGATCACAAAAACCCACTTCTGTCAGCTGCTGAGGCTCCACTAGCAAGAAGTATTGCCCTAACATTTCCTCCTCTTCTCATTTCCCAAAAGGGGAAACTGAGGCACGGGCAAACGTGGGCAACTTGCAGTGGATTTCATGGCACCTCAGTGCTGGAGCCTGGTGAGGAGCTCACATGCTCAGCAGTGAATTTCTCCATCCTTTTCCTGCCCCAGCTGGAAGGCATGTTCACTCCATGTTCATTGAGCTCCAGGCTGACAGGCAGCCTGAGAATATCTCCAGGCCTCCCAGCCCCCATTCCTCCCCCCACCCCGCCCAGCTCACAGTACATATTTTCCCAGAGTTTTCCGCTTGCTTCTCCAGTGGTTCTGGGGTCCTGCCAAACGCCAGCCACTCTCTGTGAAGTGGGGCCTCCCATTCCTAAACCAAACAAATGGGAGAAGGGAAACAGGAAAAAAAAAAGTCCCAGCACACGTAGACACGCTCAAAACCCTATTCCCCTCAGAAACCTTGGAGCCTTCTGCAGCTCCTCTTGGAAACTGCAGGAGGCACAGTGCTGACTTGGCATTTCTGATCCCCGCAGAACAGAGCTATTGTCCATCCTTCCTTCTGCCTCCTAAAGATCCATATGTGCACACACCCCCCACCCATACCAAGGGTATAAATACCCGGGTCAGTTTTGGTGCAGGGCAGAGTCTTCTAATCCTCATCCCAACAGACCGCAGTGTGCGAAAAGTCTCCTGTCTCTCCCGCCCTGCATTCTTTTCCCCTCCAAAATGCCCTTCATTCCAATGTTCTGGTGTGGCCACGTTATGCTTACCCCAAGGGCACAAGCTTGTCAGCTTGGCGCCGAGCTGGGGACAATGGTCACAGCCCGGGTTTGTTTCCAGATCCCCGGTTTTGCTGGCAGGCAGCTCCCGGCAGCCAGGCTGTGCTTCAGACCAGGCACACCCCTCCCATCCAAAATGCTCAGCCCAGGACCTAAACAGGGGAGATGACCAGGAGATGACACGTGCTGGAGCACAAGGCTTGGGACTCTGCCCAGGCAGAGGGGATGACCAGAGAGGGAAAAAACTGATGCCTCTCCCTGTTGGCAGCTGCTCTTGCTAGAAATATCATGTGTGGGGCAAGAGGCCACAGTGACGTGCAGAAAAAACAATGCGGGAGAGAATGAAAGATGAAGTTTGGGGACTGTGAGTGGGTCAGGCACAGCTGGAGAGAGAGCATGGCCAAGTGAAGGACTAATGCATGGGACAAGGGACTAGCACAAAGCACTGAGGGCAGAGTCCTGTAGCATCCTTCCTGAAGGAAAGTCTGTCCCTTGCACCAATAGACGTTACATTGTCCATCCTGAGATGCCAATGGTGGGACACTGCCCTGCTGCTGCCCATCCTTTGCGCAGAACACAATCTGTGCTGCCTGCATTTTGCTGGCCGGAAGTGAAAAGGCTGAGAAAAACCCAAACCAACAACATGTACAAGGAAAAGGCACTTCCTAGGAAAGAGTTAAAAGACGCTGGAACCCAAGCGGTTTAGGATGGAGAGCACCCAAAGCCAGGGAGGGAGAAGGAGGGAGAGGAGAGGGGAGGGAGCCGGTCCAAGCCCAGCTTGCGCACCTAGCCAGCGCAGTGCCTGTGCCAAGAGCAGGCTTCCTTAAAGTCATGGGGCCGGAGGCCAGCCCTGCAGGCGGAGGGCAGCCGGCGAGCAGGGGCTGGGAAGAGAAGAGGGGAGCCTCCGGCCCCCGGGGTGAGCAGCTGCGCTGTGCCGGGGGGCAGGCAGTGGGATGGGGGCACAGGCTGCGAGAGGGCCTTTCTCAGCTGCTTGGCGTGTCTGTCTTTCGTAAGCACCATTCTCTGCGGGCTGCAGAGCTTCACGTCCTTCACCCTCGGCAGCGAAGCGGCTCCCCTCTGCTCTGCCCGCAAAGGCTGCGCTGGGTAGCTGGCCGTCCCCTTGGGAAGGTGCTGGGCCTCGCCTGAGAACCCACTGGGCATTGGTGGGAGGAGGGCGAGCCACCGGGATGGGTGGGGTTTGTTGGGGGAAAGGAGGGGGCTGAAGTTAAGTTCCCAGCCCACAGGAGAAGAGGCTTCTCTGCCAAGAGATGTGGGTCAGACTCCATCTGGGACATGGGGATTTTTGGGTTAGATTCCTATAAAGAGTTGATACCCAGTGATAGGAGGGCTGGAGAATTTTTACAGCACTTGCCACAGATTGAACAGCCTAACAGAGCATGCTTTTGCTAAAGAACTCCTGAGGTTGGACTCAATGATCTCAGAGGTCTTTTTCAAGCTTAATGATTCTATGATTCTGTCTCCGTCCTCTATCCCAGCCTGGGGACTGAATATTCTACTGGCTTCAATGATTTGCCTAGTCAGCATCAAGCCTTTTTCCAGGGTCAGCACTGAGTCTCCACTGGCCTGGGCAGAAGGGCGTGGGGCATCCTCTTGTGCCATGTGGTTGCTACTCAGATTGCAGCCTTTAACATCCAGGGACTACAGGCGGTTAAACTCCCTCCACAGGACAATGCCATTTCATCCCACCCCTTGCTCCAGCATCATGTTTTATCATGGTCTCTGTTCCATCCCTTATGTCCTCCCCCTTATACCTCACTCTGGCACCTCATATCTTCACAGGTCACCATGGGCATAATCTACCTGCGTACCTCCCTGACCTTCCTTTTTCTCCCTCTTCTTGTGTTTGGGGCACCTGCTGATGAGCCCAACCTCACAGAACCAGGCCCTGGTGCTTGCAAGCGCTGTTGTGACTCACTGGACTCTTCCGCAGATACCCCACCAGTCCCTCCCAGCCACCACCACTTTCCCTACCCAGTGCCAGAAGTCCGTCCCTATATCAACATCACCATTCTGAAGGGTAAGTCTTTGTCCCGGGATGCCAAGGCCAGCTCAGGGACTTATGGCATTGCAGTGGAGGTGACAGCTGAATTTCTGGCATGCTGGTTGTGCTGACAGACCCCCAGGTGCCATCCTGGAGGATAAGTGACCACACATACTGTGCCCAGGGTTTAGGTGTTTTGTTCTGTGGTGAGGAGTAGCCTGAGGGGATGGAAGTCAGTGCATATCCCTCCTGTGATCTCTGTGTCTCAGGATGCTGCCTGCTACCAACTCTTCCTCCCTGCTAACACAGGACTGGCAGTGACAGCCTCTTGCCAAGCTGGGAGGACATGTTCCTTGCCTCAGACTTACAAAGTCTTGTAGTGCCTCAGGGAAGGAACACTCCTCACCAGCTGCAAAATAAGCATGTTTGGAGGGCATTTGGCACCCAGGAAGTTTGGGGGGGAAACCTTCTCCAGCTCTGTGGGTGACATGCGGGATTTTGGAGTGAGAGGAGGGCAAAGGGAAGCAGCAGCTATTTGCAGGCACCTCCAGGCTAAACTAGCAGTGACCCCCAGCTCATTCCACTCTGCAGTAGCTGGCTTGGCTAATGGGAAAGGGTTCCCTATTTTAGATCAGCTCCTCCCTTCAGGACTCCCCTTTTAGCCTATGCTGTGGGCAAAAGCCTTTTCCCAGCCGGATGCTGCCACTTGTTTCTTGTAGCTTTGTGGTTCATCTGGGTTAACTGGGCAGATGCTCTCCCTTCCCTGCCCTGCCTGGAAGCAGCTGCAATCCACCAAAGCTCAGAAGGGCAGAGAGAGGCCTAGACCAGAGTGAGGTGTCTTGGGGGGACCTGTAATACCATGCAGGGGATGGACAGGAGGAAAAAACATGACTTTTGAATGCTGTCACTTTATGCTGGATGCTGCTCTGAGCCCCCTTTCTTCTCTCAGCACAAAGTACCTTCTGGTGCTGGTCTTTCTCCGTGTTGATGCCTGCCCCAGTGTGTGATGGGCAGTGCACACACCCCAGGTTAGAACTGCAGTATTAATTATACAAGATGCCCAAAGCATGCCAGTATTGTCAAAGTACCATCCCTCTAACTTGCAGTGCTCCATCTGCCCAGTTCATCTTGGATCTTTTCCCTCTGACCCACCCATTGTCCCTCCGTAATCATATTCCCCCACAGATGTTCACAGTTCTTTCCCTTCTCCAGCCTGCAGCAAGAACAGTGTGCATACTGCATGGATAATTGGGTTACAGGAGAGGTGTGTGGGAGGGCAGGGCTGTGCTGGAGGTAAAGGACTGTGGGGGAGGAAGAAGAGGTCAAGAGCCCCAGTGGTACTGATGCCTTAAGTGCTGGTAAAAAATAAGCAGACACAGCAGTATAGGAAAAGGGTACTACCTTGGTTTAACAAGATCCTGGTGTACACCTCCGTTGGAGCCCGAGGGTATGGTACTCCTCAGGCAGGCCTGCTAGGCCGAGGGCCTGAAGGAGAGCCACACAAAGAACACACAGACGCAGCAGGAGAGAGAGCAGGAAGAGAGAGGGCAGAGCCCTCTGACTTTATTTATATGTTTTTACACATTACTGTGGATTGGAGGTAGAAATCACTACCTCCTATAATCCACTTGGTCAAAGTATTTGTCAATCATATTTCTCTGCTTAATATAGTGGAATTCGTAAACACACTTACAATTTAGGAAAACATAGATAATAGAGAGAAAACAAGTCATGGCCATGAGAGAGAAAGTTTAACAAGAAAACACTGAACACTGCAAAATCAGAGCAACACGAGGGTGTACCCCCATATACAACTTTTATGGACTTTACAAATTAGCATATCTACCTAAAATCCCCCAATGAGTAACTTAACAAGTGAGGTAACTATCCCCCTATTCCCCCCCCTAAATGAAACTATAGCCTAGCTCAAAAGCATGTTCCAGAATCCAGACTCTTCAAGGTTGGAGCCTGTAGTTTTGAGATAGTAGGGATATTTGGTCTTTCCCCCTCAGAGAACCCCCAAACTAAACTAAATATCAGACTACAAAACTACAAACATGCAGTACTAAGGATACAGGGTATAAGGGTAAGGGGTACAGGGAAAGGGTATAATAATGTATTAAAAGGGTATAAAAGAAAGGACAAAAACAATCAGGCATCAGTACCTTGGACTGTTGGGGTCCCTCTGAGGCTGAAGGCTCCTAGGGACAGGTCCTGGTGCCTCCAGCAGAGCCATATCATGTGGTGAGCAAGGGATTCATTAGGGAAGAGGGTCCAGTTGCTCCCAGAGTTCTGCTAGCTCCTTTCCCGTGAAGAGCACTGGTATTGTGACCCTCAGAAGTGTTCCTTCTTCTGGCATTGCCCCATTCTTGTGCAATCTTCTGCCTCCTCATTAGGCTTTCTCACTGCCACTTCCACATCTTCTGGTGTCACACAGGAGTTGTGTCCTCTGCTTCCTCCTGCAGGAGAGAAAGGAGACCGGGGAGAGCCTGGGATGCCAGGGAAATGGGGCAAAGAAGGACCACGAGGCGAGCGGGGTGCCCAGGGCCAGAAAGGCAGCAAAGGACAGATGGGCATGGCGGGAGACCCCTGCAAGCATCAATACGCTGCGTTCTCCGTCGGCCGCAAGAAAGCACTGCACAGCAGCGAGGGCTTCCAGGTCTTGATCTTTGACACCGTCTTCGTCAACCTCTACAGCCACTTTGACATGTTCAATGGCAAATTCTACTGCTCAGTGGGGGGGCTTTACTATTTCAGCCTCAATGTCCACACCTGGAACTTCAAGGAGACCTACATGCACATCATGCACAACGAAGAAGAGGCGGTCATCCTGTATGCCCAACCCAGCGACCGCAGCATCATGCAGAGCCAGAGCCTCATGCTAGAGCTCCAGGAAAATGATGAGATCTGGGTGAGGCTCTACAAGCGGGAGCGGGAGAATGCCATTTACAGTGATGATGTTGATGTGTACATCACCTTCAGCGGGTACTTGGTCAAGCCCAGCATTGAATAACTGCCTCTCCTCTTCCCTGGGGCCTCTTAGGCCTTTTCCTTTTTCCTCTCTCCCTCTCTCTCTTTTTACTGCCCGTAACCACTGCAAACCACTTGGAAATGGGCCTGTGAAATCTCAGGCACTGAGTGTGAAACTTGCTGCACTGGCTCCCACCTCACGCTGTCTTGTAGCCAGACCTGTATCTGTCCACTTTACATCATGACACTAGCACCTCTTGCCCCTCACTTTGGGTTATCGGCTTCTTCTCAATCTGCCAGTGAGCTGCCTCTGGCATTTAGGGTTCTAGAGCAAGAGGAAAGCTAAAATGCTGCTCCTGGGCCTGTGTCCCTCCTTGGGGCTTCACACACAAAGGACTCCTGTGGAAAGGGCTAGAAAGTCCCCACTACTGAGGTACACCCTAGCTCCTTTCCATCCCAACTAGATATACCAGTTTTGCAGCCTGAAATATAGCCTTAATGTCACCTCTGATATCTGTAGTCTGGAGAGTGGACTGGGGTCTGATGGTCTCCTGTAGCACAAGGAAACTTTATGAGCACTGAGAGAGGATATTGTCTTTCCAAAAAGGGAACTGTTGGCCTTCTAAACTGGCTTTCCTTAGACACCCTTCTGTGTCACAGAGTCCAGGGGGGCTGTCAAACCTAGACCTGGTGGGATTGTACTCCTCTGTGCCAGCTCTAGCTCTTCAAAGAGATGAAGGGCCAGACACCTGGCCAGACCCTTCATGGGCATCTGCTGTTGATTCAGTAAAGGTGACCATTCTGTTCCCACTAGGGATCTCCAGTACAGAATGATAGAGAGAGAGAGAGAGAGAGAAAACCTTGAAAACCTCCCTCCCCTAGGGTGCTACTCAGTCTTGGCTCCTCAGCTGTGGGAAGCTAGTCCAGAAAGCAAACCTGAGTCTGCTCTCCTTTGGCAGAGGTGCCATTTCATTGTCCTCCTGAAGATGGTTCTCCCACACTGGTATTGAAGGACTACTGTTTCAGGGCATGAGCTCAAGGCTGTAGGGGCAATTGCAGTTAAATCAAGTCCAAACCTGGACACGCTGCCACTTTTTTGCCTCTGTGGTGGAAAAGAGATAGAGGTGAGACTGCAGCACCTTGCCCAAGGGTTAAAAGCTTTCCTGCCGTATGCTCTGTGCCCTTTTCTGGCAGTCTCATCAGAGTAACTGAGAAAAGCATGTGGCTAAAACAAACCCTTGCTCTTTTTGTCGGGTTGGAGATGTCACAGCGAGAAAGGAATGCCAGTGGTAGGGTTTTCTAGTACTATTTATATTGGTCTCACACTGCTCCACTTGCATCCCACTGGAGGGGATGCTACAGTCCTGGGGGGAGCAGGTGAGGCTGGCTCAGCACTTTAGGAAACCTACTTCCACTTGTTGTGATCCTCCCATAAACAGCAATGCCAAGACTTGTCTATTTTTTTGAGTCTCAGGGCAGGACAAGTGGGAGAAACACAGGTGTTTCTCCTCTGCTCGTCATTGATCATGAAATCTTCTGGCTTACCTGGGTTCTACTGCCTCATGATTAGCTATGGTCTCTGCCTATAGTGCCTGGGACTACCAGGGCTCTCCCATAAGGAATGTGCACCGTTATACAAGATTAGGTCCAGTACACACAGCCCGGGATGGCAAAGGAACAGGGACCAAGGCTAAATATGAAAAATGACCTTGAAAAAATTGCAGAGCATTTTTTCTCTTATGCTGTTTACTTACTCTCTGTGCTTTTCTAAGGAAGCTGTACAGACTGTAGTGAGTTTCAGGAACTTTGCTCTGGATCCTCCCCACCACTGTCAATGAGGCAATGGGTATAAAAACAAAGTTTCACTAAGGCAAGGCTGGTTTTTTCACCGGAAAAACCATGTGATGAAGGGATGATGGAAACGAAAGGAGACTGTGGGTTTCTTCCTCTCTCTTAGCAGGCCAAGTGTGTGGAATTGCTCAGAGACAGGCTTTCAGACAACAGAGGAAGCAGAAAGCTGGAGGTGATGCTCAGGACTGGATCACTTTCTCTCTTCCTCAACAGGCTGCAAACCTAGATACAGTCTATTTACATTGCATAGTGCCCCATGCCTCCCTGAAGAGAAACAAGCCTCTCGAACTCTGAATATCTCCATAAACAAGCTTCCTTCTTCCTCCTTTCCTATTTGGTGATTGAATGCTGGTGATAGGTCTCCTGTGCTACCCATGAGCAGCCAGAGGGTGCCTGATGCACGTGAGAGAGGAGGGCAGGGGGACCAAAGGATGTGTTTAACAGGCTTCTGGTGCTAAACAAGATGGCATTCCCTTGGTGCTAAATCAGATTTTAGGAGTATTGGGTGCTTTCTGGAAGGTGTAGTAGGCTGAGTTGTGATGTACTCTGGAATTAATGGTGCTTTATGTAACAAAACCAAACAAACTCCAAGAACTTTTGTATATATATTTTTTTCAGTGGTATTAAACTTTTTTCCTTGGTTGTTTTGCACTTACACCTGTTTTTCTCTCCCAACCTATTCCTGCTAGCTCCGGTTATTGCTGAATGGTGTGATGGAAAAGACACTGACCTGAAATTGACAGGTACAAAGTCTAACTCAGCTCTGAAACTTCCCTGGGTAGTCCTTGGCAATTTTGTGTCTGTTTCCTTCTTGAAGAACAATTCTCTTTAAATGTTTACTGCTTGAACACTTCTAATTGTGACAACCCTCACCCTTTTACTGGAAAAGCTTTCAGCAAATTCAAAGAAGTATTATTTGAAGATTACAAAAAAAAAATCCCAGGACAATACAGTGGGTTGTAGGAGTAGGCTTCAAGTACTTAATTATATGGAGGAAGGCTGGGTTAATGTTGGAGTTCTCTTAAGTGAGATCAGATCCTTTATGTTATGGAACTTCCAGCACATTCTTCTATCAAGTACTTGGTAAGGACGATTGTTTTCTATTTTCCCTGTGACATTTCTCTTTTCTCTGCCAAGAGCTGAAGGCCAGGAAGTACAGTGTAGGAGGGATAGTAAACTGTTGATTGGACACTTGTGCTTCCTAACATTGGAATGAGTGGGAGTTCCAGAGTTAAGCTGGATACGCATATTTGGAAGACCTGTTTGTGATGAGAAAGACCTGAGATTCAAATCAGAGGTGGAAATAAAAGTGGCAATTGCCCATAAAGTTGGGGGGAAAGGGAGTAGGGAGTGAAGGCTTGTAAACTTGAGTGAAAGACCTAGAGGGAGCAGAATCCCAAGGACAGGGAGATGCCTTTTGGAGGTCTCAGTCCAAGTCAAAGAGGCACATGGGGTTTTGTTTATCATCTTTTGATAGAGAGGACTCCTAGTGAGGTAGAAGGATAGACAAAAATCAAGATGAGGTGCCCATATAGGACCTTCTGTTTTGAGTTTATTTTGCCTTCACATAGTTTCTCCTGTGGTTTGATGTGTACCAGACACTTCATTTGGCAACGGGCGGAATACATAACCATACACATCCCTACAGGCCTCTTAGGTGCTGTGTCAGGTCCAGAGCAAGGGCTATATATATCCTAGTAAATCCAATACTCTGTCAGGTCAGAACCTTCTTTCCATTTTTTATTTACTTCTGAGGAATCAGATAAAAATGTGTCCGCAGGAAGTGTAGTGGTTTTGTTTGTGCATGCTCTTGTTCCTTGAGATGAGATCCTGGCAGATTGGAAGTGTCTTTGTCACACTTACAAAAGGTGAGGAAAAGAGGGAGGGAGGAGGGGGGACCAGAAATGTGTAGCCAGATCTTCAAGAAAAGTTTTCTATCATTCAACCCTTCAGCCTGCCACCTGAAGAGTCTCTTCAGCCAAATCCCTCGGGAATAAGATGCATGGTGACAGGCAGGGTCTGTAGCTGGTGCCACCCATCAAACCATGGATGCCCGACCAGGGAGTTGCTGTAGGTGAGGCTCAGCTCAGGCAAGATGGACCCTGCAATGCTTTGAAAGAACAAGGTCTAGAATGGGTCAGATCATCCCTGCTGCCCTGCCAGAGAGTGCACCCATGCCTGGAAGGCCACTAGACCATTCATTCATTCATTCATTCATTCATTCATTCATTCATTCATTCATTCATTCACCCCAGGTCTGTGTTCTTTTCCATGCAATGGAGCTGATCTATGGAATGTGATCCAGGAGTTGATGACAGCCAATATCTCTCTCCTGGGCAAAGCAAGCATGCACTGGGATGTGCAGCTACAGCACTACCCCTGCGGCCGTGCCTCTCTTTTCCCCTGAAAGAGTGGTCCAAACTCTACTGCAAAGGGCTCTGTGAACATGTCTGAAGTTTGTTCAGGGCATCTGTCACGGGGCTGGCCTTTTAAACTGCCTTCCTGCAGGCCCCTGGTCTTGCAGGTATGGAAGGAAGGGAGTGGGAGAGAGGACGTGAAGGGCAGGACATGGTGCTGTCTCTGGGAAAGAAAGCACATGACAGGGACCAGTCAGGAGAAGCTGAAGGCCCTGCAATAACTCCTTGCCCTGTGAAAGCTGCAGGAAAGGGAAGGAGAGAAGCAGGGCAAAAAAAAGTATAAAGGAGATCTTTGACCCTTCAGGTGGGCGCAGGTAGACGTGTCTGCACCCAAAGCACCAGGGAGAGCAGGGACACAACACAGCAGGACCTGGCTCCACATCCCTTCAGAGCCTTTGTCACAGGAGGGGCAGTCACAGGAAGTGTCTCTGGCCTTGCCCCAGCTGCCAGCTGTGGTACAAGGTCTGCCCCACATCTGTGCACTATTCAGGGGCTGCCACACAGTAGTATAGCTGTTTTCCCCTCTGCTGCAGCGTGCTGTCCCTCCTCCTCTCCCAAACCACCCAGACAACCTGCTTCACTCAAACCTCAGCCTTGTTTATCTCCCAGAGTCCAGAGAGGGAGAGGGGATGATGCAACACACCAGCCAGCATCGCCCAGTGCCACAAGCAGAGCTGCTGCCTCCCTCCATCTAGCACGTTGCAGCCAGATGCCAGCAGGGGATTCAACCTGCCCAGATCTCCTTTTTCTCAGCTTCCCTTTCCCATTGCTGTCTGGGAGCTGACATAGGATTTGAAGGGCTGGATGTGAACCTTGCTTGTGGCTATGTAGATGTTGGTGCATGGCTGCATTTGAGGGCCATTGTTCTACTGCCTCATGTGGCGTGGCCCTTCTCTGACCACAGTGGCAAAGCAGGCACTTGCCCAGCCATGCCAGGCCTCCGTGCACATTCTGCTGTGACACCCACACATGCACACACACACACGCACCAACCTCATATGGACATCTCTCCTTCCTGCCAACGGAAACTGTTGCCCTTTGCAAGCTGGGCTCGCTCTGAAGATGCTATCAGGAGGTGGGCAGAGGGGACTGAGGCTCCCAGCCTCTTTGGTACAGGCACAGCTCCCTCATCTACTGAAATGCCTTCTCTTTCACTCACGAGCTCTCTGTGATCTCTCACCTTGCAGTTATAACCACATTGAGGGCCAGGGCAGAAGGTTTAAATCAAAAGCTTCTGATAGTTTGTCATTTCACAGACCATCCTGTCTCTTGAGTTTGTGTCAACTCACAAATTACTTGTGAATTATTGCAAAACTTCACACTTTTCCCAGTCTCTGTTTGCAACAGTTAAAATGGGAGGGAGCAGAATGCAGAGCTCTCGGCTTGGAGAAGCTGAGGAGTAGGAAACTCTCCATTCACCTGGGGAGGATTTAAATAGAGCCCTGAGTGAGTGGGAGGTGGGAAGCTGGGTTCTTTCTTGATTAATTTTAACACACTTGCACCTGTTGGCAGTGTGGGTGAGGATGGCAAAGTGCGGGGGTGCCTCCACTGACAGGGAGCCCTGATGGTGTGACCTGCAGTGCACCTCTGAGGGGGCGATATGCCCAAGCCTCATCCGTCACTACTGAGGGAAGATGCAATGCTTCAAAGTAGCCAGAGGAAGAAAAGGTCCATGGAGAAGGAGAACAATAGGTCTCCTGTCTAACTGTCTCACATCCTGCAAGCATCATTTTCACTGTTCTGATCCCCTGCTCTGAGGCCCTGACCACCTTCCAGGTGTTTGACACAACAATGCTCTAGAGAAAACATCTTCTGTGGGGTGCCTGACTCACTGCATTCTCCTGTTTGCTCCACACATGCTTTTCTGGGCTTGTGGCATTCTCACATTCACCCCTACAGACACCTTTTTTTCCTCCCCACATGTCTTCAGTTCTTGCCCTGAAATAGTGGAAAGGGGCAGATCACTAGAAAGGACATTCCAGGCAACAAAGCCCTGTCACCTGCAGCCACAGCCAGTGATTCAGCAGATCTTTAGGGGCAAGGGTCCACAGGGTTACCATTCCACACATAATCCAAAACACCTCCCAAGCCCTTGCTTTGCCCCAACTCCCACTTTTCTATGTGTGGTGTGCTGGTGGTGTTGTCTGAGTCTAAGAGAATTATGCAGGCTTTTACAGCTGTACCACATGATTTTAATTTTTTTTTTAATTCTGTGTGTTCATTATATGACAGATACTGAAGCACTCCCTCGACCCTCAGACAGGCTTGCTTCTCCTCCCTCATCCTCAATCTTGCCAGCTGTGGAGGCAGAACAGCTGTGCCTTCAGCTCAATGGCTAGACCAGGCACGGACAGTGGTGAGTTGGTTCAGCCCACGACTCTCTTGTCCTGCAGGATGGTAACCTGAGCCCAGAGGAAATGGAGAGAGGATGAATGCATAGCCTTCTCGTTGCTGCAGGTCTTTTGTTTTTTCATTTCCCCCTCCTCCTTTACATTCCTATGCCAGCCCTCCTCACCATTTCAAAGCCGTGTACAGAAAGCTCTGGGAGTGCAAAGTGCGGGGGGGGGGGGGGGGGGCGGGGGGCGGCGGGGAGCGTGGNTGTCAGGTGAGGACTGAGAAGGGCGAGAGGAAAAGGTCAGTGACGCAAGCCCGAAGCGTTGGCTCTCAGCTGAGCTGTTTGTCCGTGGTGCGCTGTTTCTACTCGGCAACAATTCACACATCTGGGGACCACAGCTCCTTCCACCGACCACGCTCTTCCCTCCCCCACCACGGGGGCTGAGGCAGGGGAGGGGGAGGGAGGGGGAGATGCTGCACCAGTCTGCCAGCATCATTTCCAAGACCAAAAGGATAAAAACCCTGAGCAGTCCTTTTCATCAGCCACCTTCCCTCTGAACACTGAGTATCCCTGATGAAAGAATCTGCCTGCAAAGAGCGTGGGGCGAGTAGCAAGAAATGGGGGGATCTTTTCTCTTGTGGTGTGCAGAAGGTCAGCACTAGAGAAGTGTAGTGGCACCCTCACCCTTTAAACATAAAAGCAACAATACATGTTTCCTATTAGAATTAAAGCCTCACTTGAGTAGTCTGTGGCTAAGAGAAGGGACCCTGGTGCCTGTGGACACGGCTGTCCTTGGCCTGTTTGCAGGGTAAGCATTCAAGTGGAGCCAAGTGCCTGATGCCCCCCACGCTTCCCCACTGGGCCTGAGCAGTGCCGTGTGTGTGTTTGTGTTTGTGTGCACGAATGTGTGCACAGGTGCAAGCAGAGGGCAGTGCCCCCACGGACCTTCCCTGCAGTCTGCTCCGACTCTGGGGCACAGCGCCTGCCTAAAATAGCCCTCCTAGCCCTGTGCAATTGCTCTTTGCAGCTGCAGAGAGAGGGAGGGTGAAATTATGAACTGCTTCAATGCTCTGTGCCCTTTCCTGCCTCTTATGTGGGAGCTACCAGAGCAGCAGGGAATGGTGATGCTCAAAATGACATTTCCCCCCTGACCATGCCTGTCAGGCAGGAAGAGAAGAGGAGGAAAGTGTAGCCCTGTGTGTCTTTCTCAGAAGGAACCAAGTCCCATTTTCCCTGAGACTTCTACATCCCATTTCCCAACTAGGGGCACAGCCTATGGAGCAGATGGGGTGAGCTGCAGCTTGGGCTTTGTGTTACAGCACCGAACCTGACAGGTACCACTTGGACAGGGCTCTGTGTTGCATCTCTCAAGAATCATCTACAGGCTCCTCAGAGACCACAGTGAGGGAGACAGTGGTGTCCACAGTGCTTGTTTTCCTTGAAGTGGTGTTCTTGCAGTGTTCACCAGGATCTGGTTAGTAGTCTCCACTAACATACAGCCTTGCCAGAAAGTAGGCTTTTCAATTGTGTGCAGCCTCATCAAGCCACAGAGGTGCTCTGCTCCAGGCAGTTCAGCTCAGATAAGGTCTCCATAGGAGGAAAAGTCCTCAGGGGAGCAATCCCAGAGCTGAAACCCTGACAGAGGTGTGCTCTGGGGAGAGCTGAGGAGCCCTTTGTTCTGAGCTGTTTCATGAGGTGGTGGCACATCCCCGAGGGAGTGAAGTGCCCTCAAATCCTTGGGTCAGGTGGTGGACCTGAACACCACCCTTCCCTTCCATTCCTTACGCTCAGGCACACTGGCTGTGGTCTTTCTCATCAGACCTTCTGCCTCCCAAGGTGGGGAGCAGCAACATTAGAGGGCAAATGGGAGGAGAGCTGGACCTGGGGAACCACAGAGCAGAGGAAAAACAGCTCTTCTGGCTGGGCCCAGGGGAGAAACAGGAATGCAATTCCTGAGCAGCGAGCTGTAAGGAGACAGGAAGCTGCCTCCAAACAAGTAATTTCTGTTCAAGCATTTTAATGACATGAAAGTTAATAATTGCTGCAGTCACAAATCAGTAACCCCTGGAAGGGCTTGAAGGGGAGTAGGGGGTTCGCCCTTGGATAAGCATGACATCACCAACCATATTTTAGAACTAAATCAACAATCTAATTAACTCCCTTTCTAGAAACTGCTCAGGCAAAGAGATGAAGAAAACAGAGGAGCAAGGAAAGCTTTGAGCAGAATGGGGGTGGTGGCTGTAATGATTTTTTCCTCTAGAGAAGGAAAGGAAATGTGATTAAACTGGGAGCAAGCCTTGATAATCAAAATACCTGAGGGTTTATTCTCAAGAATCTCCTTACAGTATTGTATCTTGCCTTCAAGCAATTTTGAATGTACAATAAATCTCTAAATTCTTCTCAATTTATTAGGTCTGGAAGCCATCATTGCTTCATATTGGGCTTGTCAAGTATTTGTACCCTCTAACTTTAAATAGAGAGAGATATAACACATTGACAGGCTGGAAAACAGAGCAGGGCTTTGTCTCTCCAAGACTGCCCAGGTAATAAGGTAGTGATTTCCCTCAGGGACAAGAGCAGTCACTGATGCTGAATAGCAAATCAGCCAGCGTTCAGCTCGTTACCTTGCTTGGGCACAGATTTGGTGTAAGGCTGTTCTCTGAGTCCAGTGCTGCCTTCCTGTAGAACACATCACTGTACAGGCAATCCCTCTTCAACACAGGTCTGAGCCAAGTTCTGTAGACAATCCAGCTGTGCACCTTCGGCATTCAATGCTAGGAGAACCCTCAGGGACTTGCAGAGGCATGTTTTAATACTGTAAGTCAATAATGGCCCTACAGACCTAGGCAGGGGACACCTGGATGTGATACAAGACCCAGAGCCTGGTCTATGAATCTGTTTTTGAAGAAGAAGGGAAGGTGTCCTTTAGACCCCTTTCTCTACTGTGGAAATTGAGACTCAGAGAGGATGTGAGAGATGTACACACATGCTGATAGTCCCATGGGTACGTCACCTTCCTTCCAGTTCACACTGCTGAGTTTTCCATCACAGATGTGCCAGAATAAGACCATCTGCATGCACAGGCACCATGATTAAGCTGGCAGAGATCACTTGCCACACTGCTGTGGCTCAAATGCCTGCTGGGTCTCAGACACCATGTCCACAGACTCAGGCAAGGGTGTAGGCACTGGCCTTCCTTCATGTTGCTGAGCCTAAGGATACCTACGGACACAGAGCGCCAGGCCCAGGGCAACAGGCAGGTCTTGCTGAAGTGTCTCTAGGGAGGGACTCTGGGTCTGAGCAGCCCTTGTGGCACCAGGAGCACTCATCAGGGAGACAGGCATCCACTCCTAGGAGCTCCCTTACAGCTTGACTCTGCTGCTGAGCTCCAGCCCCTCCGGCCAAAGTCCTGACTCTGTCTAGTTCAACCCAAACACAACAAGGAGCCACAGCTCAGGTCCTGAGCAGGGGCATGTCATGACTGTCCCATGTTCCTCCTCATGAGCTCCTAGCAGTGTGTTCACAGCCAGACAGGCTAAGAGTGAAACTGCTTGAAAGCAACATGCTCTCCCTCCCACCCTTTCCCCCCACTTTTCTGAGGCTGTGACCATCACTGTCAAGAGTGAAAGTGAACAGTGGACACCTCCTCCATCGCCTCCCAACTCTGGCCTCTGACTTGCCTTGAGTGAGAGTGGCTGTGAATGCCTCAGCATCCTACCACTTTTTTCCACGTCCTTCTATAGCCCACAGGGCTAGGGAATCCCTGCTTTTGAACATTTTGGGTATTCATGTGTATATTTGATGTCTACTGCTTTTATCAGGCATGTCTACAGGGACACTCTGTAGGGCAGAATTTGGAAGGAAAGAAATGCAGGAATATCATCTGCTCTATAGGTAGGCTTAGGACATGCTGCCCAGCATTGTTACTTCATTGTGGTACCCGGTTCCAGATCTTAAACTCCATTGCTTAAACGCCTCTCCACTTAAACACAGGGATGGAGATTAACCTGAGGGCAGTGTTTAGCCTGTAGCAGCAATATCCCTAGGGATGATGGAGCAGGAGGGAAAAAAACCTCTCTCACATCAGCCCAAGTTTGCTGTTTTGATACAAAGTAAAGCTTCTTTTAGGCTTGTAATGTGAACAAATTCAATAAAGGCCTCACTTATACACTGAGCAGTGGTTTCCCACAAGGCCATTTTTACAGACATTTTTCGGAGTAGAACCACAGTTTAAGGGGAAAATAACTGCAGATGTAGAATAACAGTGTAGTTTTGAGAAGTGCACGCATACGATTGGCAGGAAATTCAATGCAAAGGTTATAGTTAAAACAACATTATTTGGAAAGTACCAGAAATAACTTAGAGAGCGTCTAGAGATCTTCACAGTGTATCCTGTCAGGAAGCGAACTTTAGTGGCCATCAGGGCATCTCTGCCCTCAGCCCTTCACCTGCTGCTGGTTCTGCGCTCTTTCCACTGCTACACTCCCGAGGGCCATGAGGACAGGACAGGGAGATGGATCTATTGAGCCCTCCACCGAGCCCACCCAGTGAGCTGGGTGGTTTGCAAGGCAACCCAGTTAGCCTGGCACTCTGCTCCCACTGAGAGCCAGCAAAGGGAATGGATGTCCTCAGCCTATCAAACGTGATAAACTGATGAATCCTGGGGTAGTTTGACACCACACAATAATTTTTCCCTTCACCTTTCTTCTCTGTCTCTGTTCCTCGTTCACCTTTGCCATTTTTTAGAGACTCTCAGTGGACACGCAACTGAAAATGTGCAGTTTCAGCAGCACAATGAAAGCAGTGTGAGGGAAAGATGTCTTGTGCATAAGTACATGCCTCAGTCTTGAGTATTTTTAAAATTTATGCTGCCCCTGAAACACCAATCTGGCCCAAACACCACCTTTAACCAAATCTCTATCATCACACTTTTACCTGGCACTTTAACACTGAACAACAACGCTGACTGCAGAGTTTACCCATCTCAGCCACCATTATGGGGACAGGAAGGTAAAGACAAGAACACCTCGCATGTGTTGCTGACAATGCGGTTTTGTTTGGCTTCTCACATTACAAATGGCGCAATTCCTAACAATATCAGTGTGAAGGCGATAAAAAATGCCACATTCTCAGTAGCACAACATCTTGGGCAATCAAGTTCAAAAACTGTGCTGACAACAAGCATAATTTATATGTGCCAAGTGAGGGCTGGATATAATACCATTATCATGTCTCTGAAAGAGACCTTTCCTTATTTATGCCACACAGTTGTTGTTTCAATACATTTTAAACTGTGTTTCCAAGGAAGATATGTTGAGGAAGTTTTTGCCTTTGCACATCAAGGTTTGGTTGTCTGTTAGCTGATCCATCGGACCATTCCCCCTCCCTTCACAGTTTTGGAAAAGTCAATCAATTCCAGTTGCCCTTGACAAAGAAGTATATCCCTTATTACTCTTAAGCAAGGATATCTTGATAGAGGAATGCTGGTTCTCCATTGGGACCCTCCATGGGAGAATCTTCAATGGGACATCAGTCTTTACTAGATAGCAGAAAATCTGCACAAGAGTCTATCACAGAGGAACAGATGTAGAAAAAAAAGTCTCCAGAGAGGCAGCTGATCAGATAAATCCTTGTTTCCAACTGCAGGAGCCACCCATCTCCTATAGGGACTGACTACATTTTAACTCTTCCACTGTTTCAGGTCCCATAGTGCATAATCAACCTCATATGATTTTTATACATTTTAAAAAAATTAGAAAAAAAAAGAGGAATCAGTGGAATTTTCTTCCTTGATAAGCTGAACTATAAAAAACTTGTGCTTTGTGTGCTTGCTTTCCCAAAGTGACCTCTGGTCTTAAGGAAGGTGTAGGTTTCTCTAGTCTGAAGGATAAACAGGAAAAATTATGGTGAACATGAATGCTCCATTGCAGCTGCAGCTCTGGTGACACCAAGAACTTACTCACAGAGCATTTCACTGCTTCAGCTGAGGATTTCTGTGCCAGGGTAAGCTGCTTTCATTTTAAGAGTTCCTGGGAAAGGCGGGCTGTAGCCATGTCATTACAGCTCCACCCCGATGGGAGCCTCCATGATGCAACATACACAGCCAGCCAACATACACCAGAGCAGGAGAGCACACAGCCCATCCTCTCCTCTGCTACTCTTCAGCAGAGGCTGGTTGGTTCTGATTCTCTAGCTGGTCTCCCAAAGGCTGGCCATGACAAGGGTCTTCAGATGCCTAGCAAGAGCATTCAAATGACAGCTCTCAAGACTCCTGGTACTTGTTGTGTGTGGTGAAGAAAGAGATACAGCACTTCCACTACTGCTGACTAAGTGAGTGCTTGGTTCTGGATCAACTGTAATGCTTTCCCAGAAATGGCCATGAGGACTGACTATTGCAGCCTCCTGCAAAACAGCTCTGCCAATGCCTTCAAACTTCTGTGTTGCTCCAACACTATTTTTTTTTTTGGAGGTCTAGTGTCTTCTGAGATCCAGTCTCTGGGCTGGGCTTCCTGTGACTAAGAACTCATCCTCCTCCTACACCCTTTTTCCACTACCTGAATCCAAGATCCCCTTGTTGTTAAACTAGGTCCCATCCTCCAGGTTTATAGAGTCCTCAAACAGGAACTGCCTGGAGACTTGTGATTAGCCTCTGTCAACTTTTGGTCAGTAAAACCTTCTTGCCAGACCTGAGCTTGGGCCTTGAGCTGCTCTAGGAGAGAAGATGAGAAGCACAGAGTGTGGTGACCACAGTACTTGCAAAAGGAGACTCTCACCATCTGGCCTCACACCACTGGCCATCATTGTGCAGCCCAGATCAGACAGGAAATGTGATGTGCTGCACTTCAGAGAATTCTATTTGTGTATGGAAAAGAGAGAGGGGTATGAGGACATTTGCAGGTCCGTGTCTGTGTGTGAACCGGGTAACTATCAGGCTGTGGATTTGCATTTGTACATCTGCTTTGGCTTGGGATGTGAAGACAAAGAAAGGGGGTATCTGTCTGCAAAGGTGAGGGCATCAGAAGCTTCAGAAGAAGGTGGAAATATTTTTTGTATCCTTGTCTGGCCCGTTGAATGGACAAGCCATGCCAAACAGGCACCACAGCTACTGCAGGGCAGTACTGCCTGGCTGGACTAGCTGCAAGGCTCAGGTCGGAGGAGGTGGTTCTTCCTTCTGTGGAGTGAATGGGGTGTTTGGCTGTATAGGGAGGCAGTGGGATGGGTGTTCTTGTGGTGTCACACCATCTGCAAGTGTGAGGGTGTGCCTCAAACTTGTTCACACTCAGCACTGACCTGGTTCCACTCCCACTACAACCCAGGATGGATCCTCTAAAACTGCGTCAACGATGTCTGGCTTCATTCTGGTGTTGTTCAGGTCAACAATTCCAGCTATTTTTCACAAAGTGGCATGTGGTATTTCTACTGTAGACAGACTCCTGTCCCCAGTTTCAAAGTAATCTCTAAACTTGTGCAGACCCTGAAGCAATATGAGTGATTCATTTGGGTGCCTGAAAGAGGAAGCTATGGGTCTTGCCAGTATCGCAAGAGGACAGGTCCTTTTCTCTCTCTCTTTTGCCTCCCAGTAATGGTTTGAAACTGGTCCCAGTATGTCTGAGCAGTGCTAGCACCTGACCCCTCTAACCCTGTTTCTTCACCTATTGCTTTATCAGCAGGAAGTAGAACGTGGTTTGGGGCTTTTTTTATTCTTGGCCTCACTAGCCTTTTCGATACTTTGGGGCCTTGTCTCAGTCTGACAAGGCAAGCAAGCAGCAGCTTCCTGTGCACAGGTGAGAGAGAGAAGACAGAGAGACACCATGCGTGTATGAGAGAAACAGCGTTGGAGCACAACTGCTGGGCTGGAGGCACCTCTTCTCTCATGGACATGCACTGAGCCAGGATATCTGCCTTCATCACTCTTCCTTTTCCCCTCACCCTTCTCCTCACTGTTTGACATTCAGCACCTGCTGCCATCCAACCTCACGACCCCAGGGACTCCGTTCATCTGGACTCCTTGGTGACTGGAGCTGGAAGGTAAAGGGGGCAATGCCAGCTCTCTCCCACATGGGGGTGGCTGATCTGAAAGCATCTTAGGAGGAGTTTCAGTCTGACAAACTGAATCTCGCCGTTGGGAAGGGCTGAGAACATATTTATCTCTCTGCCTCTCCACAATCCTCTCAAATCATACCCCGCATCTCACAACCACGCCACCTGCTTTCTCTCTTTCTCTCCTCTGTCTGCTAATGTGTTGGCATCATCTTTTTCTTCCTCTTAACCTAATCTTTTATCACAATGGTTATTGCTGTTAAGCTCATGCTAGCCATTTATAAATCTTCTCTTCCCACCCCTCTGGCAGTGCAACAAGGTCCAGTGGGGCTCCCATCTTGTTTTGCTCAGGTCTGCCTGAGCTCCAGGGCTGGTGAGAGGTGGGGGTGGGCAAAGGTAGATCTCAAGGTATGAGTGTCCAGGTGGATGGGGAGAGAGAGAGGCTTGGATGAGAAGACCCTAAGGCCAGTCTGTCTAATATGGAACATGATTGTACAGGCTCTGTAAGACAAGGAGGACCCCTGGGTGCCTGGGCTAGATGAGGGCTGCTGCAGAGTTTCCCAATTACCAAGACCAAATATTCTGATACACCTAAAATCATTACTTCTTCCAAGACACAGCAAGGGTCTACTTGAAGGGGATGATGCATAGCTTGTACACAACTATGTAAATTTTTTTATAGGGTAAAGCCTTGACTTTTTAGAACCTGGTAAACACTTTCTCCTCCCCGATTCTCCCACCTGTCCCAAACATGCTATTCAAAATCTGCCTCCGAAGCCATGAGCTCTGCAACTAACTTGTCAATTACATCCAGAGACCCTCTTACTCAGCAAGCACCTAGTTGTTTCAGCCCTAGGGTTTACCAAAAAAAAGCAGCTCTTCAAAGCACAAGCTGTGCGCAGCCAAGGCAGCACTCTCTACCTGAGTCAGCAAGCAGCCTGAGACTACATGCGCGGACTGCGGTGCACTCACTCACGCCTTTTCAGAAGACAATCCCTGCAAACAGCCTCTCTATGCTGCTCTGTGAACAGCTTCACTGCTGAGAATACCACCCAAGGCAGGAAAACAGTGAGGTGCTGAGGGAAAAGTGCAGGTTCCAGAGTGGAAGGAAAATGAGTTTCTGAACCTAGAAGACTGGAACTGCATCCTAGGACAGGGGATGCCTCCTGTGAGATGACATCTTGACATCTTCCTAAGTTCCATTGCTGAGCTGTGTTGTGGGGGTGTCTTCTCTCTTTCAGTGTGTCACCAGTACTGATGAAGCCCTCATTTCTGCTTCTGTCTCACCTCTGCCTGTTCAGCCTCATGCCTCCCTCATGGGCATCAGACTCGGCACAAGGTAAGAAGTGATTCCTTTCACCTATGCCAGCTGGGTGAACAGGGAGGGCAGTCAGCCAGGGCAGGGGATGTGCCACGGTATGCTGCTGTGCAATGTTTGTGTTGTAACATACAGCCAAAGCAGGTTGTAGTATTACAGGTCTCTTGTGAGTACATCAGCCTCCAAGGATATAGAGAAATGAGTTGCTCTGCCTTTCTTACTTGGAGTTGTCCAGCAAAGGAGTTAGTCTGCAGTTTGAAATGGGGCAGAATTGTCCAGGGTGATGATTAATGCCAAGCATTGTTGTTAATTCAGCCACATTGCTGTCCATCTCTTCTCTGCTGGCAGGTGCCTCCAGCCTTACTTGTTGGTATGACTCACGGGCAGCTCTCTTCTGTGACTGGGACCCAGGCAGGGAGCTGGCTGAAGCACCATGCCAGCTGGAGGTTTTATCAAAGAAAGGCTTTTGTGACAGGTGGGTGACTGGAGAGGCTGAGGAAAAACAATGCCACTTAACAAAAATATAGGCTTCCCCTTCCCGGGCAAGGTGTAGTGGAGTCACAGAGCTGAGGTGTTTTGTCTTGAACTCTGTCTCTAACCCCATGTGGGCTGACATGCTGGCAGCCACTGCTCAGTGTTTGCCATCTGACAGTCCCAAACTGTCTAGCACAACATATCTTCCAGCTCCATGGCTCTATCTGAACTTCATTTTTCAAAAAATTCCTCTTCCTTGGCAGCCACCTCAGGACTGAAAGGCATTTTCAGTGGAAAATGAGGATGTTCAGAGACGGGGCTGGAGAAGGGTGGAATTGAAGTTAAACAGAGGCCATTTGGCGATGGCCAGGATGAGCTGAGGCGTTGCACCCTGAATAGCAATGAATGAAGAAAAATATTGTCCCCCTACTCTCCTCTGGCTCTTTCATCTCTTCCAGTTCATTATGTTTTCCTCTCTCATATGCCTCCGAGCAGAGGGGAGGTTTTTGGGCAGTACTGCAGTGATGCTGGCTGAGTCTCTGTCATCTCCAAACAGGACATCTGGAGCCAAGAGGCTTACCAGCCTACTCCAGGCCTGCCCTGGCTGCCTGTCATAAGGAGAGGCTTAGTGACATTCTGGCATTGGGTGGATTACTTGTGGCTGTCATGACACCACCAACAGAGGGAGGCTGGGGCTGGGCCATAGACCAAGAAAGCTAAAACATTTGTGTTGCTCCATGGGTGTGAATCGCAGAGACTTCAGCTGGAACTGGGGCTGGATCTGTTTGACCAGGGCTGTAAGAAAAAAATTCCTCCCCACTGTCCTCAAGTCCCAGGCCTGATCTGACCTTACAGCTGGAATAGGCAACTCAGTCAGACACCCCGCAGCTGCATCTCCATGGATGTTCTCCACCCTGACACCCCCCATGGCATAGCTCAGCTGGGGCTCTCCACCCACACTTCTCAGAGCAGAAGAGAGGTCATGGTGTAGTACTGCCCCCTGTGATGTGCTGTCCTGACTGAGGAGTGACCTGTCTCGGAAGGAACACGTCACTCGGTATCTGAGATCCTACAGGACTGCCAGTGTGTGGAAGGAGACCTGTAAATCCTAGAGGGGCTGAAACAGGCACCTGTCTTCCAGAGCCACATTGCTGTAGTTTGGGCTCTGTGTGCCCTCTGATGTCAACAGGAAGCAGAGAAGATAGGAAGAGAGTTCTGTGAAGTCTTTGAAACTGGAAATCTGCTATTATCTTTGCCTTGAAATAACTGGGGTGCATTGACTCTCCATGCACATAAAACTTGTCTGAGTGATACAATGAGGAGAGAAAGTAGGATTAAATCTTTGCTGTAACCTGTTCAGCAAATACAGTAGGATGTAAAATGCTTTGAAAGCCCTTTAGTGTTACACAATATTTGACTAACTACAAAACAACCTTCCCAGCTCGCTGGAGTTATATCCACCACGTGAAAAACGCAAGAAGCACTGCGAATTACCCAAGGCAGAGCACATGACAGGACTGAGGAGATGCATCAAAACCTTCAACCAAAATCTTAATGTGAGTAATTCATCTGGGATGTCCTGGCTAATGGCGAGGTGGAAAGGATTTATATATGCATTTTGGGTGTATAAACAGTGTGACATACAGGGGTGGTATAAAAAGCCTGAACCTAATTCCTGACTCCAGTTCTGGGATTGGGTTTGGTGTTGTGTGTTGGTGATATACATGGCTCCTGTGGGTTGCCCTGCAGGAGGGATTGGCTTTGTTGTGAACTGGGCCGTGCTGTCCTGACGCATGCAGAAGAACTGCAGGATAAACAGACCATACACAGTGTCCCATATCTCAGTTATTTGGGCTTGGCCCTAATCCCTTCCTCTGAGAAGGGATGGGCATCACCACCAGCTCTGAGGTGACCTCTTGATCTCATTTTCCTGAAAAAGATCAATACCATTTTCGAGATCATTAACTACTGTGAAGTGTAGTTAGATGTGTCTAATGCAAGATGCAACAGCAACACATCGCTGGAGCTAATGGTGATGCAAATCTTCTATTTTTCTTTACTTAAATCAGTCTTATTTTAGATTCATTATGTACTTCCTTCAGTCATATCCAGAGTCACTGCAGTCCCCATGTTTTCAGAAAGCACCCACCCAAATTTGAGCTAATATTTTTATTGATGAAGTCATAACCAGTTCTAATGACAGACGAGCCTTCATATATTTGTGTAGCATGCGCAAAGACAAATTGCAGGGCTGGTATATAGCTCCAAAATCTTTTCTTTCTAATCAAGCTAATTTCTCTGTTGCTTATTCAGTACTGTATGATGCATGTGGCCCTTCAGCATCACTGCATTTCAAGTGTTGTGTTTGATACTAATGTGGTTGCAGTCTTACCAGGGAACATAAAATGTTTCAGTAAAAATAAAATTTCTCAACAAATGTCACTCAGAGAGAGTAATTTTTTTCCTGCTTGGTCAGCACATACAGGAATCTCAAGAAACTAGTGTATTGCAATATTTTGTGCCCTTCTTGCCAATAAACAAAAAGAAATCCAACCACATGAAATACAAATTTTCAGTTCCTCACTCACCACTGAGATTTATGCCCTTCCACCACAAATACTTGACAATATTTATTGTCAAGTATTCCTAAACATCTTATGCATAGGCAATATTTAGAAATTTGAATGCTTATTGATGAGGTTTCATTGTCACTAGTGGTTAATTTTCCTTGCAGAACCAGTGCTTCACCATTTCAGACCGTCTTAACTTGTCTGTCCATTGCCACACTGGAGAGAATAAAAACAAAATACCTGTGCAAATAAAAGACTTCAGTCCATTTGCAAATAGTGAGTACTCATCTGTCTTCCAGCCTCTGAGGCTTCCCCATGAGAGGATAGCTGATTTCCCTTCCTCATCCACCCCTTTGCAACACCCATTGCTGATTTTAGGCCTTTGTCTTTTGCTTGTCCCCTGCGACCATGAGCACAATGTTGACTCCTGCCACTTGCACCTCTGTCAGGCAGTGTCATGCCAGTCACATCCTGTCCTGTCCCAGACCTGACTTCAAACAGGTAATGATAGCTCAGCTGCCCCCCTGAATATGTGCTGCTGGAAGGATGGAAAGTCTTGCTGCTCTTCCTCTGCACCCCCCTCTCCCCCCCTCAGTTAAGTGCTTCCACTCTTCTTTAAGACAGCTTTGGCATGCATCAGTCTTTGCTGAAAGGATTCAGCTCACTAATCCAGAAGAAAAACATCTGCTTGGGACATTGTTTGGCTGGATGTGTGAGTTTACCTGTCTCTAGGAGATGTCCTGCTGCTGAGGGGCTTTGGTGTTATGGACAGAGTATGGGGATATCAGTCCTGCTTCTTCCCTCTTTCCAGTAAAGCTGAGGCCTCCAGGAAACCTTCAGTTGGATAACATAACTGAAAACACCTCAAACCTAACATGGAGCCTGAATATTTCCTCTCACTATTTGGAAGGGAAGCGGGAGTACCAAGTGCGGTACCGACACATAAGTCAGTCCTGGGAGGTGAGTACAGAGGGGGAAACTGGGACGTGCTGCCATATGAATCCTGGATGAAGCCTGGTCTTGTTTTGTCACCCAAGACTTGCTCCTGGGCCTCCTCTCAGGATGTAACCAGTTTTGGTGAAGCTGCAGAGAGGATGACAGCCCCTGCTCTTTTATCTGTGTCACCTGCTGCCAGTGTTTGGTGATGACAAGGAGGCAGATGGGGATCCTATTTTACTTAGTGCTGTCACAAAAAAATTCAGACCGTTCCAGGACAGACCTGAAAGAGATGAAGAAAGCAAAGCAAAGAAGAATATTCCTTCAGTGTGAACAAGCAGTGCACAAGGTGTAAGGATTTGAGACAGGTCTTCTCCGAGGGCCTTGGGAAAGATGGGTACGTGAGGCTGTAAACCAGCGTGTTGATGATGTTCTAAATTTGCTCTACTCCCAGGAGGCCATGAACTTGCCCATTGAACAGGACCAGATGTGGGCAAATTTTGAGAGACTCTCACCCAATTCGAAATACGAGGCAGCTGTCCGTGCAAGGCCAAGTGCCAGAAGCACCTACGAAGGCGTGTGGAGTGACTGGAGCAAGCCAGTCCTGTGGAGGACACATGCTGACCGTAAGGATCCGTCAGGTAGTCTGACCTGGAGGGGAAAATGGGCACTCAGGGCAAACAAGGTAGAATGGCAAATACAGGCTGAGAAGCTGAAGGAAGATGTGTAGGGAGGAGTGTGTTGACCAAAGAGCCATAGAAAGGTTGAACACTGTCCCTTCTGATCAGCTAGGTGAGATCATCTCAGCATCACAGCTTAAGGACAAACACCCCCTGACCCCAGCAAAGCGCCTCTGACCTCTAGAAGCCAGGCAAAATCCACAAGGTGTGAATCAGGGACTGCTTCCCTGGAGCAGTAAGGTCAGACATCTGACCAGCAGAAGCAGTGGCCAGGACTGACATTTTCCCAGATGCTAATGTTACCTAGGAACATTCTCCCAGCTCAGGAGTGGCTGGCTCAGCTCAGTGGAAGTATTGATCAGTGAAATGCAGTGAAATAGCTCTCAACTCCCAAGCTAAAGAACACCCAAGCCTGGGAAGCAAAGTCTCATGGAAATTGGGAGAGATTTACTGACTTACATGCATGATAAGACCCTTTCAAAAAAGGTCTGCTGAGATTTGCACCAGTCACTGCATGAACTTCCAGCCTTGAAAGATAGTGCCCTTCGGCAAGTCACTGGCTGTGGCCTCTGTCAATTTTTCAATTTTTTTTTCCAAAAAATAAGCAGGTAGAGGTTATTCCTTCTCATGTTGCCCCCACCCTGCCCCTACTCAACCCCTCCCTGTTGTTCCTGGTGTTGGTATAAACAGAGGAGCTATGTTTAGAAAGGGCACTGTGTTGCTGTGGCGATCAAATTTTGACAGTGTGTGATGTCAGTGAATAGGATACAGCCGCAACCAGTTGTCATAGCAACCAAGACCCGAAGATAAGCAGGGTACCAGAGGCAGAGGAGACAAAGTGATCCAAGTAGCATCTCAAGGACAGGGAAAGAAAGAATGTGCTAAAAATGTCTCCTCCATCTTTTATTTTTCTCTGTTCTCTCCTAACTACTCCAGAGATTCTCTGCATGACCAGACCAAGGGACACAAGGGATGGGAGGAGATGAGGGGCAGGCAGAGGAAGCAGGCACCAGAATAGCAAGACCAAGCAAAGGTGCACTGGGGAGAGATATGTGAAAGAGACAGATTAAGGAAAGTTTGAGATGGTGCCAAACAAGCCTGAGGAGTGCTAGCATCCCTGGCAATGTGGGAACCCAGGCTCTCTGTCCTAACCCTACAATCCAAGTACTAAAAGATGGTGTAAAGCTGTAACCTTCCTAGTCTCCTCATGCTTTACTACACCTCTCCAAATAAAGAAGCCAGTCCCTTGAACCCTAACCTTCTCTATCCTTATCCTCTTGCCTTCTCAGAGACCTGTGAACCCCATGACCCTCTCCCCCACTGACCATTAATGCTGGTTCAAGCCTCCAACCCCACTTGAACTGGTTTTAGGAGTCCCTGCTTTCCTTGGCAGTGAAACAGACAGGTTGGTGAACACTTCAACCAGCAGACCGTGCCACCTCATCTGTGGCAACCCCCTGCTGTCGTGCTGGTTTGAACAGGGAGTTCAAGCTGTTCAGCACAAATTATCTGTTAAGAAATGCTTAGACTCTGAAACCTGTATCAGCTCAAAGGCATCCTGCACAACACAGCAGAACTCACATATGCTCTGACCTGTATATTGTAATTCTATATAATACTTTACTTTTATATAAAATTATAACAAAGGCCCACTTTTATCACCTTGAACAGCCATGAAAGGGCTGCGGCTTCTACCGCCAGAATCCCGGTTAAATTTTCACAGCCATTTCCTCATTCTTTCTCATCTTGCAGAAACATCCCCGCCAGTCCTGCCAGTTCTTATAGGGAGCACTTTCGTCTTCGTGATCATTGGGACAGCCTTCCTTATTAACTTACGGAGCCTGAAATGGTAATTGAGAATTAAGTTTACATCTCTGTTCTTCTCCTGTATCTTGTGTGTACTCTCAAAACTCAGATTATTTTTCACCTGGTATTACTCAGGGTAGAGATGGCTTTAAGTCAAACAATTTATGGTTTATAGGTCAGCCTTCTGAGCCTGTGGAGAAATAACACCACTCAAGATGATGTGGTCTCACCAGCACTGTCATATTGTGCCAGGCTCCTGTGCCCTGGTGCCATGCCCTGATGCCATGCCCTGGCTAAATTTAAAACAGCTGCCTCAGCACATCTGTTGCCCAGGGGTTAGACTGGTGTTTCCTGGCAGGGATGCATCAAAATTGCATCTTCAAAAGCAGCGGGTTGAGCACTCTCCCTGTAGCAAAAACCAAGCAAGCCTGGTTACCACTACCTCTTCATATAAACATTCCAGCAAGAGCTCAGGCAGGATGAAGTGACATTGGTCTGCAGGCAAAACTCCTGAGTGAGGAGTACAATTCTTGTTCTCCTTGGTCTGTGCAGTCCTCATGCACTGATAAAACATACATGATGCTTCAAGGCCTCTTTGCCAGTGTTTCTACCCAGACATTGCTTTCATTAAGGACTGAAAGTGTCTCTCAAGGTTACTCCACGCAATAATAGGGACAGTGGCAAGGTTAGAAACAATTACAGGTTTTATCATCTCAGGTCAAGGGTAAAGAAACACGGTGCTGATATTCATGGCAGGGAGCAGGGACAAACATTCCCAGGGATAAAGCTGCAGAGGCTGGATGGTTTCTCTGTAAGGAAAGACAGAGAACCATACTGAAAGAAGATGGATACTGAGAAAGTCACTGGTCACTGTTTTACCCTGAGTCATAACACAAAGTTGAGGAAGTGCTAGATGTACAACACAGAGAGAGTTAAAAAGGCCTCTCTTCTCCAGAAAGTATAATTAACCTAGGGGAATTGAGTGCAGAATAATGCTGAGGTAAGATGCAAGGAAGGATTAGACATGCATGAATAAAAATAGCATCTGCAATGATGTAAGGTAGTTTATATGCAAGAACTAGCAAGTTCTGGTGCTTCAGAGAGTACACCGATTGCCTCCAGAGGTCAGGAGGGTTTTTCCTTAGAACATCCTGCAGCAAAGCTTCAGCAAAAGGATGACAAGGTGATCCAACCATTCTGAGGAACTGAGGAGCAGATTAGATCACTTCATGGTTCCAGTGAAGGAGAGGCCTCTGAATGCAAGGCATACTCACTTAGATGGCTTGTGTGGCTAGTGTGCTGCAGCTATACCATGCAGCATCCTGCCAGGAGGGCAGAGAGCTGTGGCAGAGCTTTCCCAGTGATGGCCCTGCCCAGGCCACACGGTCCTGAGTCATTGTGGTGGCAGCAAAACAAAGAAGGGGCAGTTCACAGCAGGGGGAGCTTGGGAACAAGCGAGGCCTGCTCAGCTTGACATCAGGACAGGGACAGGTGGAGAGGTTAAAGTGACCAGGCAAGGCGGGGAAAAAGCCACTGAAACCAGGGGTTGTCCTTCCCTGGGGAAAAGGCTGAGGGAAACATATTTTCCAATGCCTGGTTTATCTGCCTCATCTCTGTACATCTTGTGGCTCAGCTAGTACCTCTCAGACTGCTCAACAGCAAGAACAACCCTCAGCTCGATCTTATTTTACCTCTTCCCCATGCAGGGCAGTACCTGTGAATTGCAACATGCTCTTCCATCCCCACCACAGTGACAGTGATCAGAATCAGGCCTTGTTTCATTTGTCCTTCTCATTCTCTTTCCTCGAGGTTTAAGAAGATCCTGAAGATTCACATCCCAGACCCTGAGAAGTTTTTTCCCCCACTTGTTTCAGTTCACGGAGGTGACATTCAGGTATGGGACTGGGGGTGGAACCACAGGAGGGAGAAATGAGGGAAAGGAGCGTCCAGGCACACATGCCCAGGACACATAGACCTACACATGCACATGTGATATATGTGCCTGTAGCACCAGCTGTTGGGTTCTCTGCTTAAGTTCTGTTTTCTGACTTTCCAAAACCTGACACTCAGCCAAGGCATCTCTAATTAGAGAACAGACAAATGGCAAACCACGCAAAACACAGCACCCTGCTCCCATAATCGGTGGCCTGAGAGAAAACAAGGGACCTGCAGGACAGAGCTTGGATTCTCAAGAGCCCCTTCCCTCCCAGACTGCCCTAGGCTGCTCCGCTCTTCCCCAGATTTCCTGCTGTGATCCCCTCCTCCTAGCTGTGAGCCTCTCCTCTGCTCCTGATGTGAATTACCATCACACTGGATAGCACTCAGCTATTCCTTGCATTCTTGTCTCTTTCCCTTCTTTCTCCGCTCCACTATTTCGCTTCCCCTAGTCTCTCTGTGAGTATGGGCAGCTGCAAGGAGACAATTACCATTCAGTGCAGTATTAAAGGGAGTGGATGAAAGACGTGGGAGGTGATCCCAAGGGGCATCTTGCTTTAAGAAGGATGGAAACAAACTGCAGAAGGTCCAGAGACAGCAAAGCTTTGGAAAAGCCAAGGTGCAAAAAGGCTTAGAAAGCTTAAACTAGGGGGAAAGAGTACAGAGTAGGGGGACGGGGGTGTGTAGCAGGCACTGAAGACACTTTATCAGTGCAGAAAGAACTTGAGAAATTTGCTTTACAAGCCATAAAGGCGATAGATTTGGGTGTCATCAAAACCAGTTTATTTTTAAGGATAATGATGCACTGCAGGATGTTGCTCATGATGAATGTGAAAATTAGGCACAAGGGGCCTGGAAGAGCACTCTAGACAAGAAATCTGCATATGGCCATGTGGATGTATCAGAAGCTTGTTCAGCACCAAGAAATAGACTGCATGAGATGCACCTTAATACTGTTTTTCATGCTTCACTTCATCTTATGGTCCTGTAAGGTTTTTTCTACCTTTTTCCCCTTCATTTTGCTTTAATTCTCTATCTTTAATTCTCTGCTCCAGAAATCTCAAAACAAGGTTTTGGCTGACAAGATCCACTCTTGATTTTAAATTGACAGAATTACATACTCTCTCTGAAAATCCTGCAGATCAAACATCATGAATGTGAATTTCCCTCCCCACCACCTCTGGTAACTCTTGCTTGGACAGAGAACAGGTCACCTGATTGCTGTGACCACTCAGTAGAAGAAACCTTTGGTTCCTGTCTGGTGCTATACTTTGGTAGTCACAGTCTCTCTCTCTCATGTTTCTTACCCATCAGAAATGGCTTTCCTCCCCATTCTCCACATCCTCCTACTGCGTGAACAGCACAGTTCTGGAGATCTCCACGCTCGAGGTGATGCAGAAGAATGACCAGGAATCCCAGGTTCAACTTTCCAAGGGAACCCTGGCTCCTGATCCTCCTGCAGAAACCAGTGTGAACTCTGGATCCAGCTGCTTCACCAACCAAGGCTACTTCTTCTTCCACCTTTCCAACTCCTTTGAGATTGAGCCCTGTCAGGTCTATTTCACCTATGAGCCTTTCACCCAGGAGGGCAGCAGCAGCAAGGATGGCGAATGTTACCAGGCTCTCCCCTCCCCAGACCTCTGCACACTGACAGAGGACATGAACGTGTTGTCCAGCAACTTCCTTCACTGTATCGAGGCAACCCAAGGCTTCCAAAACAGCTCCTGCATGGATGGGACAGAAGGTGAAGCCCAGCAGGCTGTGGCTGTTCCTGGGGCTCTCCAGTCGAGTGAAGGCACCTCACCAACACCAGTTCTGGAACAGGATGAGGTAATGGACAAAGCAGTTTCACAACCTGTTGGGCCTGTGTGCCAGCTGGACACTGACTTTCCTGACCCACTGGATCTGCAGGACAGTGGTACGGTCAGTGTGGAGGGGAGTGGGAAGGGCGGCCCTCCAACTGACCCTTGCACACCAGCAGCGAGTGCTACCTCTTCCTTCTCCCAGCCTTCACCTCTCAGGCAAAGACAGGATGAGGATCCATGCAAAACAGCCTTCTCCAGCCTGGTTCCAAACACTGGTGCCTACCTTTCTCTGAGAGACCTCCAAAGCCAGTACAGCCATTGCTCTGTCTAGGATCTGCCTGGAGGAGACCCACAGGTGGGAAAGGCCATCTCTGCAGGGAAGACTAGATGGACAGTTTTTCTCTTCAGGACACGAATGTAGCTTCAGTATCAATCCCATTGGGACTGCCAGCTGATGAGGCTGGAGAACATGGGCCAACAAGGACACACCTTCATAACAACCTGTTTTTCTGTTATTACTGGCTCCAATGGCATAGAAACTCCTCACACTGCTCAAGTGACATCCCAGACCTCACCAGCTCTTTTTTCCCTTCCCAACTTCTTCTTACTAGAAGACTAGTGGCAGCACTTCCATGCTCTGCATTTTGGTGTGAAATAGCACCCAGCTTTGAGGCTGAGCAGGTGTATGGTTCATTTGCCTCATCCTGGCCTAAAAACCTCCAGTGCGAGGGAGAAATACCTGAAGGTGTAGATATGAGATTTTGTGCAGGGGACAATAGGACTGCCAGTCAGTGCTGGGGTTGATGATGAAATGGATGAAGACATCTCCTCCTGACTGACCAAGAGTGTGATTTTTTCTATGATGCCCCTATTTTAGATTTTAATCAGAGATTACATTCTAAGCTACTCGGTCCAGCTTTAGACTTTAGAGTCTAGACCTTAGAGTCTTTAAGGTCGGCTCAGAGCCACAACTGTGTCAGCTGTCTAAGCAGAGCAGTATAAAAAAGAAATCCCCATTATTGGGTTAAAAATACTGGGGAAATCCCCTTCCAGCTCCGATGGTGGCAGTAAAAAGAACTCACACAGTTTCCCATTCTTGCTACAATATTTTTCATGAAAACGAAAGCCTTTCTGGCTTTCTGTAGTTTGCTGGCAAACTACAGTTATTTGACTACGATAAGCCGATTGCAGAATAGTTCATCCCACATCCTGTATTAGTGGAAAACATCACAACGGTGCTACCCATTCCTTCCATTGCTCAAGGGAAACCGCTGCCTAATTAGCAGCAAAGATGTGGTGAATGAGCCCAGAAAATTAACCCACGAATTAGCACCTTTGCTGAAAAGAAAACCTCAATCCACTTGCAAAGAATGGGGATAGCACAGACTTAGTTTTTCTTCTTCCTCTACATGCCCTGATCTGGGTTAAGAAAAAGCCACAGAAGAAAAGTGGTAAGGCAAAGGAAGACAAGTTGTTCTGGTTAGAGATCCCTACATTCACCATTTGTACCATCTATCCATTTTCTTGCCATATTTCTGGACTTTTCAGCAGTGGGAAAATACCAGCTATGTGCCAAGAGTTCTTCTTATCTCTTAAAAACTCTTCTAAGAGAATTTATACCAAAAAAAGCTCAAGGATATTGAACTTGTTGGTGCTTCTGTCACAGCTGTGAGTGTCAACTAGAAATAATTCTTTCCTATCTCTGTCTGTCCAAGTATGGATATTCCTGCTCCTGCACTGTTACCTGACCTTGCAGTATGCATCCTGAATGTCATTGTGAGTCCCAGGTGCAGGGTCACCCACTAGATTTCACCTTAAAAGGGCTGCTCAGAGGAGTTGAGCCTGCTCATAGATGGGAGGGCTTGAGGAACTATTCCTCTCCTCTCATCAGTTTCTTCACTGCCTGTCTCAAGACATGGACTGCTCCATTGTGCCCAGGAGAAAATAGGAGAAGACCCCACAGATAAGGAAGATAAGGAAGCATAAGGCTTACATTCCCAGATAAGGAAGCACAAGGCTTTCCCAGCTGTTTCCTGTACTTTGAGAATATTCCCAGGTGAACTTTGAAAAGAGGCACTGACTCCCTTGTCTCTGATGGGCAGTTTGCTGTCTTATATGGGCCAAGGATCCAAGTTGCACTGTCCCCATGTAGACCTTCTTAAGATTTTCAATTTTTTTCACAGAATTGTTAAGGTTGGAAAAGACCTCCTGGGTTATCTACCCCAACTTTTGACTGAATACTAGCATGCTCACTAAACTATATTGCAAATCTCCACGTCTAGTTGTTTTCTGAATACTTTCAAGGATGGTGACGTCACCATTTCCCTGGGGAGCCTATTGCAATGTTTAACTACTCTTCCAGTGAAGAAATTTTTCCTGATATCCAGCTTTAACTTCCCGTGGTGCAATTTGAGGTCATTTCCTCTTGACATATCAATTGTTATCTGGGAGAAGGAGCTGACCTCCACCTCATCACAACCTCTTTTCAGGCAGCTGTAGAGAGATAAGGTCTCTCTTGAGCCTTCTTTTGTCAAGGCTTAACAAGCCCAACTCCCTCAGCTGCTCCTCACAGAACTTGTGCTCCAGACCCTTCTCCATTGCCCTTCTCCAGCATCCAAAGCCGCACTCCAGCATCTCAAAGTCTCTTGTAGTGAGTGGCCCAGAAATGAACACAGGATTTGAGGTGTGGCCTCACCACTGCTGAGCACAGGGGGACAATCACTGTCCTGGCCCTGCTGGCCACACTATTCCTGAACACAAGCCAGGATGTCATTGGTCTTCTTGGCTACCTGAGCACACCTGGCTCATGTTCAGCCGCTGTCATCAGCACCCCTGGGTCCTTTCCCACTGGGCAGCTTTTCAGCCATTCTGTGCCCAGCCTGTAGCACTGCCTGGGGTTGCTGTGACCCAAGTGCAGGACCCAGCACTCGGCCTTGTTGAACCTCACACAATTGGCCTTGGCTCATCAATCCAACCTGCCCAGACCCCTCTGCAGAGACTTCCTACCCTGCAGCAGATCAACACTCCTGCCCAGCTTGGTGTCATCTGCAAATTGACTGAGGGAGCCCTCAATGCCCTCATCCAGATCATTGAAAGACCTTAAACAGGACTGGCTCCAAAACTGAGCTCTGGGGAACACCACTGGTGACCGGCTGCCAACTAGATTTAACTCCAATCACCACAATCTTTGGGCTTGGCCATCCAGCCAGTGTTTTACCCAACAAAGAGTACACACATCCACGCCATGGGCTGCCAGTTTCTCCAGGAGAATGCTGTGGTAGATAGTGTAAAAAGTTTTACTAAATATTAGGTAGACAACATTGACAGCCTTCCGCTCATCCACTAAGTAGTCACCCGGTCATAGAAAGAGATCAGGCTGATCAAGCCTGACATTCCTTTCCTAAACTCATACTGGCTGGGCTTGATCCCTTTGTTGTTCCGTGCCTGCCATCTGATGGCACTCAAGGTGACCTGTGCCATGACCTTCTCTGGTCAGGTTGACAGATCTGTAATTCCCCAGATCCTCCTTCCAGCCCTTTTTGTAGATGGGTGTCACACTGGGTAATCTCCAGTCACCTGGGACCTCTCTGGCTAGCCAGGACTGCTGATAAATGATGGAAAGTGGCTTGGTGAGCTCTTCCACCAGCTTTCTTAGTGCTTTGGGGTGGATTCCATCCAGCCCCACAGACTTGGGAGTGTCTAAGCGGCACAGCTGGTCACTAACAACTTCCCCCTGGATTATAGGGGGTTTATTCTGCTCCCTGTCTTTGTCTTCTAGCTCAGGGGGTGGGTACCTTGAGGACATCTGGTCTTGCCGTTGAAGACTGAGGCAAAGAAGGCATTAAGTAGCTCAGACTCATTCTTGGTGTCAACATTCCTCCGCCACATCAAATAGAGGATGGAGATTCTCCTTGACCCTCTTTTTGTTATTAATGTTTTTGTTATTTCTGCTGACAGTGGCTAGATTGAGATCTAGCTGGACTTTCTCCTTTCTAATTTTCTCTCTGCATGACCAAACTATATGTCTGTCCTCTTCCTGGTACATCTTGCTGCTGAGTACAAAACCCCAGGTTTGCTTCTTTGTAAATAAATAAAATATTAAGTAATCTGCAGTGTTTTTCTGTCCTTTGGGGTGAAGGGAAAAGATTAACAGCTTTTCTAAATAGGAAACTAGGTAAAGTTTTGCTTGGACTAATATACCTTTAGCTCTTCTTCCTACTGCCTACCCCAAGGGACTCAGGCACCTAAAAAAGAAAGCAGAGTTAGAGGTGATCCTGTTGCAAGCTCCTGAGGACTGTCCTGCTGGCTCAGTATTTTTTCACCCCCCTGTTTTTGTGAAAATGTTGACAGCTTTGGAGCTGGCAAGCTGTTAGCAGCGCTTTCGCAGCCATACTGGGTGTGAATGTGTGACACACTGCGGCAGGAAGTGCTCAACATCAGATCTGGCGATAACCGGACCTTTCTTCCAGGAAGACGAGATCATGTGGTCTCCTATCTGAGTAACACAGGTTGTGAATGCCAGAATGTAATACTCTCAGTGATTTGGGAACCTTTCGCTGCTGGGTTCCCAACAGCCCTTTGGAAATGTCACAGGGGGAGCAGTCCCCTCTCGAGCCCATGAGAATACAGTGTGTGGTTCACAAACCCACACAAAAACGCTACAGCCGTGTCCATCAGTACTAGAGGCAAACCAAAGCTGAACAACAGGACTGTGTGGAAAATATTGGTGTGGAAAATGTCAAGCTAACAGCCACAGACACAAGCCCTCTCTTTATCTTAAGCCTAGAGACAGCAAAGGTAGCTGTCACATCTCTCATCTCCTTTCCAAGATACCTTGTTCATAAATAGATATCACTCTCAGCCTTCTCCCACATCTCTTCCTTTTTTTTTACTGTGAAGAAACAGAAAGTAAGGGGTACTTGCAGTAAAAAAAATCCCTCTGAAGTCAGATCTGATCAAGGGTTTGGGTCCTTGGTTGATTCAAAAGTCTGTGGTGATAGATGTGGTATGCTTGCTTAGATAGATCAGATTGAGATTCTACATTTTTTGTTCTGCTGAAAACACCAGAGAAGGAAGATTCTTCTTTCCAGGAAAATTTAATTCAAAAAAGTAAGGTCTTTGACACTGAGAAATACCCTCAGATGGGTTCTGATCCACTGTGGCAAGCCCTCATAGTGTAAACTCAGAAAAGCTATATATTAATACATATGTGACTAAAGATGCAGCTAGTCCCTCATTGTCTGTGGAAATTCTGGTTCAAAATAAGTTTTAAACATGAAATCAGGCCTCAAATCTCTTGAAAAGTTCTGAAAGTATTCCCAGTCAAACACTACAGTTTTCTATCTACATTTAATATTTATCTACTAGAATCCACCATGAGGCAACTACAGCAATGGCTTTTGGTCTTCATGCAGTCCCAAACTAAACCTGCTTCAGTGGCAGAGCCGAAAATATCCATCCCTGCCCAGCTGCCAAAATTTAGCCCAAGTAAACCCTGGCCCAAATGAGCTCAACCCCAGGTCGATGTCACTGGCTGGAGCTCAGCCCTGGGTCAGGAGTCACCCATTTATTGACAGGATAACTCTGTTTGCTCTGCTCTAGCTGCAGTGTCTCTGCTTTTTGTGAAAAACAAAGGGGCACATACAGACCTGCAGGACTGTGAGCAGAGGGTCGTGTAGGAAAAGTAGCTGAGGAGGACCTGGGGCTGGAAGGAAAGCAGATGCTGCAGGGAGGCATGAGTGGTGGTGCAACGGAGTGTGAGGAGCCCAGCGTCAGGAGACAGGGCAGTGAGAAGTGCAAGAAGACAGGAGGAAGTCTCTGGGGTTGTCACTGAGAGGCACTGTGTGCTTTGCTTCATCTGCATGGACACTGTGGCAACCGCTGTCTGCTGCTGCCTTCCCTCCTTCCAGCCATCTACCCCTGCAGCCAGCACCTGGTCCATCCTTGTGCTGGGGAGCACACTCCAAAGAGGGTGGCTAGGAAATACAGCAGTTGCTCAGCAACTCCCTGTCCCCGGAGGAGGACAACATAAGCGATCTACACCCGTCGCCGGGATTGCTCTTCTCTGCATAGCTGGAGGTGCTCCTACCTTGACTTTTTCTGGACTTCCCCTGCTCACCCTGCAGATCTTCTCCGCCTTTAAGCCTCCAAACTCTCCATTCCAGAAAAGAAAAAAGCCATTGCCCGGGGTGTGCTGACCCACTGTGGCAGGACAGTGCAGGACAAAGGCCGAGCTGAAGGGACATGGCAGCAGGTCATTGATCACTGAGGAGACCTTGGGCTGGGTAAATAGATGTCCTGCTTTCTCCCCCACTCCCTGCAGGTGTGAGCTGGCTTGCAGAGGGGTGTGAGCCAGGTCTCACTGGCAGCAGCAGGCTTTAGAGGTAGGTCTGCACCTTTGGGGGAAATCCCACTGCCTGCCATCAAATATACTAACAAAGAGGCTCTTCTGCTGCTTCCTGCCCTCCCTCCCCTGCCCCTTCATCTGCGGTTGTGTGCTTATGCCTGCTGTTTTCGAAGGGATATTGTAGTAGCAGAGACGCGCCCTTGCTCTCCTGGGCTACCCAATGTGGCTCCTTGGGGAGGACATCCTTCACAGGAGTCACACAGAAAGGTGCCCCACAAGGACCAAGGGAGGGCAGTCTGTGCTGGGCCTGTTTGTAGCGCCTGCCTCTCTGGAAGGGCGTGTTAGAGCAAGAGGGTGTGTGACTGCTTGTCTGAGTGCGGATGTTCACCAGGCTAGGTTTAATGTTCTGGAGCGATTTACCTGGTGCTTACATTCTGCAAATGTGTTTCCATGTTGCAAGGCAGCCTGGAGGGCTTGGGGCTCCGGAACTGGGGGGGAAGGAGGCTGAAAAGCCCACTCACCCTTATCAAGTGATGCTCAGTGGCATCCACATGGGCTAAAATGTGCATGAGGCCAGCTACCTCTTCCCTCAGCTGCAGCAAGTCCCTCCCATGCTCTCCTCTCCCCATGTTCACATGCACCACTGGGCACAAAGATGACTCACAGACAGGACATGAGCATTCCACAAGACCTCTGTGTCCTCCCATGCAGATGCGTTCACATCCCTTTCCTCTTCAGCTACAGAAACACAGAAAGCCTTTAAGGGCAGGCATGCATCACATGGTGGCAGAGGAAAGGAGGAGGAAAGTGGGTGACAAAACCAGTATTAATGTGGCTCTCTTGGGCAATTATATTTCTTATCCTGAGAGTGTGGGGCTAACAGAAGGGAAGCAGTCAGGAAGAGGCAAAAAGAGGCAGCTTGGGGGAGATGAGGGGCAAAGGAAAACAGAAGGTGTCCCCTGGCACAAGCAGAGGGTGGTGAAGGGCTGAACATTATTCAGGTGCTCTTTTCTCGTTAGCTCAGCTATTGAACCAGTGCCAGCATTGGTTTTGCCTGGAAACACACAGTCTGGTGGGAATGGCAAGGTTTGCTTACTTTTAGGGATCAAGATAAAAATGGCACAGCAGGCAAAGTGCAGCTTCAGGCTCCCAGGCTGTGGGTGGTTTGTGCAACTTTTGCTCACATTTCAGGTCATGGATTTTCTTCTGCATTGATTCCTGGATCAATAAAATTGCTGTTTTAAAACAATTCCCAGCCTGGGAGGACAACACTTTTGTATTCAGAGGAATCCGTTATTGTACTTATTTGTGGTTTTGACAGAAGCAAAACCCAGGGAATGCCTTTGAAAACCGAGAGATTACCAGGAGATGTAGACAGTGTCCTGGAGTCCTGTCTCCCTCTGATTTAGCAGTTTTACCCACATATGCTTTCAGCAAAATCTTTGATGGTTTGCACAGTGATCTCTTGGGGCCATAGATCTTGGGAGAGGAGGACAGATTTGGCATAACACCTTCAGAGAGGGTGTAAAGGAAAAAAAGAAAACCAGCCTGACCATGACATGCTGTGTCACCAGACGCACCTGATGAAGACTGAGGAACAGGAGGAAGACTCCAGCTCCCTCTCAAATGACAAATCAGAGACTAACTCACATCGCTGCCTCCGCTATGTGCCCCTTGGAATAGTCTTTCTTGTGCTGGCTGGAGCTGCTGCAGCAACCTGGTATTTCCTAGGTAAAAATTCACATTTTTCCTCCCTGCAGGAGGTGACTGGGCGGTAGTCAAAGCAATGCCCAGCCCAAAGTACATTTTTGACTCTGGGGGATCTTTAGACAGTCATACACAGGGATAACTCTCTCTTTCCTATGTATCACCAAGGTAACCCAGCAGTGACTTCTCTTGGCAGACTACAGACCATGGCACCTGGAACCATCCATCCTGCAGTTTTACTGTGGCAGCCTCCAGGTCCTCAACCGCCGGTACTCCCCGGACCTTGGACAGCTGGAGTCCAGAGCCTTCTGGGTGGAGTCAGCTAAGCTCCAGAACATGGTGAGGGTGGTTTCATGAACAGAGCCAGCCATGAGGCTGTTCAGTGATTAGAATGAGGAAGGGGTCAGACACCCCCATCCACAGGCAGACTTGGTGGGCCTGTATAGCAAGAGGGATGGAACAACTGTTCAGCCACTGCAGCATTGCACTGTAGTTATCAGACAACATTCTCGTTGCAGCTGAAGGAACTGATTCATGCCACAGAGCTGGGTCGATACTACAACTCGAGCACGGTGTACGCCTTTGGGTGAGTAGCACCCACAGCACATTTGCTTGTTTGTGTGTGAAAGCTTCCAGTGAATTGTACTGTGCTTTCACTGAAATCTGCCCATAACAAACTTCTGCAGTCCCTGCCATGAGCTCCAGCCTAGGCTGAACAGTCCAGATTCAGAATGGTTTCAGTATAACAGAGCTGAGGATATTTTGATGTTCCTGTTTGTCCCAGGTCATGATGAAAAGCCAAAACTGAGAAATTTTTCAGAGAGGCAAAAGTTCAAGAGAGTAAAAAAAAAAAATAAATCATTGGGAAGAGATTAAAAAAAGAAATTGTTTTAGCATTGTCAGTAGAAACTAAGCAGCTGGAAATTAACTTTTCTAATTCAAGGAAGCTATTTTATGGCCTGACTCTAGGCACCAGAAGGGAGAGGCCAAAATGCACCATGGAAAAGTTATTCCCAGCAAGAAGCATGGACCACCTGGGAACAGGATAACAGTGGAATGGGACAGATGTGGGACTACAGCTTTGCAGGTCATAACAGTAGATCAGGATAGCAGAAATAATTTCCAGATGGATGGTCATTTGCTTCTGATTTTTCTCCTATGGAAAACCACACCCCTAGATTTGTCCTTCACGTAAGGAATGTTCCGACTTTGATGTAATTCCATTTTCAGCTGAGGGAAGAAATGTTTCACTTGCACATCTTCCTCTAGCCTGTTACTGAACAAAGGTGTGTTTCAACATCTCTTCACCCTCCCCCAGGCAATTTTCTCTGCCAGCTGGTTGAACAGAATTTTCCCAGTCACACCCTCCTGCAGCTTTAGCCTGCCCAGTATTAATGGGTTGTGGTCAGGATACCTGGTCATAAATCATGCACTTGTCACCACTGGGAGGTCAGACAGTGAAGTCTTGAGCTTTTCTTTTCAACCCCTGGTCAGTAGTACCCAAAGGCCATTTCTATCTGAAATTAGACTACTCATTAGACTACTCTTGATTAATTATCCCATTAATTTGAGCTCATATGATCATCACTAAAGCCAGATGGCATAAAAAGGCTTCTTCCCACAAAGCACTGACTCACACCATGGACATTGCAGCTCTCCTGCCCCACTCAGAGAGGTTCCTCTGGGTCACAACAGCGGAGTTGGAAAGTCTACACAAATGTGTCTGATTTGTGGAAAAACAATGGTATTGGGGTGGGTGGCCTGAAATATACACAATGAGGAGGATAAATCTCCAAGATTTGTCTCTCCAGTAATTCTGGAGATGAAGAGCAAGAATATTTTACGTGCTATTTCTCTGTTAGGGAGGGAGCTCTGACCTTCTTCTTCTGGTTCACCCTTCAAATCCCTGAGAGTCAGCAGAAGGAGGCAACTGCTGAGAGGGTAAACACAATGCTCCACCAAGAGCTCTCCACCAGCTTCAACAGCTCGGGCAGCCTGTCCTACCAGACGGAGTACAGAGTCAACCCAGACTCTCTGGTTCTCCTGGGTAAGTATCAGCTGCTCAGCTGTGGTCTGAGCAGTCAGAAATTTTTCCCTATGTATAAGGTTAGGAGAAAAGACCAGGAGTCACTACTGAAGGAGACAGGGGAAACCTGAAGATGATGAGGGAAAGAGTAAGGATCAGGAGATACAATTGCTCACATATTTTCCTGATAGAGAAGAACTGAATTTGATTTAAAAAAAAAAAATTCCTTCCTTTGAAGGATTAAAATTACTGGAGATACACCTGACTATGATCAGATAGGTAATTTTATTTTAACCATTAGCTTTGGCTTCTGTAGAGCAAGATCTTAGACAGGTCATGACTTTGATCAGCTCAGCTTGAAAACAGTAAGCATTTAGGTTTCCTGCTTCCTCTGGGAGATTATTCCAGACTATTTGATAGAGAGAACAAAAGCAACATATCTGAGTCACCACTAAGTCTTCCTCTGAGACAAAGCATCCTTGTCACTTCAGTTCTTGACATATGATTTTAAGGATTATTTATTGTTGCCCACAGTGAAGGTCACAGCCTGTTTAAAAAGCCACCCATGCAAAACTGCACTAAAGGAAGAGTTAGGTAAAGGACTAGGGTTGTATCTATAGTCAATGCATACAAATCCAGTGGAATTTATATTTGATCTTTATAATGAGGCTTAACTTGTCAGCCTGGTCTGATCCCTCTTACAGAGTCTCAAATCTCACAGGTTTTAAAATGCACTGTGTGTTTCTTCTCTCCTCTTGGGACTCCTATCTATTTCCAAGTTTCTTCTTCCCATGAAATGTTACATCTCCAAGTTGTTTTTGTTTATTTTTTCCCAGGCATGCTATCTTGCATTATTCTAAGATTAAGCTTATTTTATTACATCCTACCCATACTTTCTTTAACTTTTACCTCCACATCCCAATTGTTTTGTGGGTCATTTTTTGGTGTCCTTAAAGAAGATTCGATTTCCTTTAAATGATTTTCACTCCCTCATCCAGATCATAATTTTAAGATCTTAGTCAGGAGCTGCATTAGCATTTCATCAAGACATCTCCTCCTACAGTTACCATTAGTTCTTCTACTTATAATTTGTTTCCAGCATACCAGACCCTATGTTCAGCCAATTTAAATGAGCTTTCTTAACAAAGATATCAAAAGGAAATCTGCTAAATCCTTCCAAATCCACCCATATAACATTTTCCTTTTGTTTGCTCACTTCATAATGCAACTCATAAACAAATAAAAATGATGGTGCCACAGTTTTAGCTGTTCCCACTTCCCTCTTATGTGCTTTGCATCTGTTTCACTGTTTTATTCATTTCAGCAGACCACACTTCTTTCTATTTTGGATTTAGCACACCAGTTGTGGTTTATCCAGCTCCTTCTGCTTTCCCTAGTCCTTTCCACCTCCCTCTCCAGTCAGAAGTACAGTCTGACAACTGAGGCAAAAGCCAGAAACTTCTTACACTGCTGATCCAGGGTGACCTACAGCCAGTGACTTAACCTCTGGTTTCACTTGCCCTGTACAGTTAGAGTGAAAAAACAGCCGGCTAATAGCAGGTCATTAGCACTTCATTGCTTCCTGACAGACTCTTGCCGACGTGCTCAGTTCTGAACATTCACTCTTCCTTGAGGCTCTAGTGCTTTATTTTTACTATCAGCCACGCTCAATGCGGTAGACGAGCTTCCCCCTTCCCCAAAAGTCTTTCAGGACTTCATTCTCCCTACAGGAGCCCGGTTTTATTACCTTCAGATAAAAGAGTACTTACTACCAGCTCTGCACAAACTCTTCCCTACAGTACGTGAGTTTTTCTAGGATCCTGCCTTATGCCTGCAGGATCCTATTTTCCACAACATCTGTTTTTGCTATGACAAAACCACTCATCTCTCCCCGCAGAATTGCTTAGAAACTACAGAAGACCAAAGCCCTGACCTAGGCAAGCCCCCAACAGCAATCCTCACACCCAGCTGACCTCACAGTGCCTTTTGTTTTGGCAATTATTCCCAGTAGCACCTGATCTCTGGCTGATTCCAGTTCAGCTGGGAGGCTGGAGGAAAGCCCAGCTCTCTTACAGCGTCCCTGTGACTGTTTCGCACAGATTTGTAGCCCTTGCTGGCCACTTTCTCTGCAACTCCTCTCTTCAAAGGTGGACTCTCTATAGGGATGTTGAGTAGCTCATAGCACAGTGGTCAACAAAAGAGAACTCCCTCTCCACCCTCAGTAACTCCCGTATTTTTGAGTGGACATTCTTTAAACTGGGACTGCAGGTGGTGAAGGCTCTGGGAAGTGGGGTTGTGCCCCGTGATGTGGCTGGTAGAGGAGGGGGATGACTGCCTGAAGCAATGCCCAGCCCTCCTGGGAAGAGGAAGAGGTCCTGGAACAGCACACAAAAATGGACAAGGAAAAAAAAGCAGAGAAGTCCCTGGTGGGCTGGAAAGCATGAATTAGGGCTGTTGGATTTGGGTCAGGGGCAGAGAAATTCCTCATAGAGATGGGTTGGGGAAGGCATGACTGAAACAAGTCCCTGAGAGCAGACAGAGAGGTACCTGGAGGATGCCCTGTGCTGAAGTTGTAAGGGAGCCAGTCACATAAGGAAGGAAGGGAGTCCTCACCTGCCATGCTAGGTTATCAAATTATCTTTTTCCATCCAGTTTATATTTTTGTTTACCTTCATTTACATATTTTCTTTCTAACAGAATCCAGTATGAAAGACATAGTAGTGCTGAAATCCACTCTGGGTAGGCTACCTTTTCTTTTCCTTTTGAGTTCGTGATTTTATGGGAGGGCTTTTCACAGGGGACAGAAAGCTTGCTGGCCTCCCAGAGTTGTAAATCCTGGGAAGGGGAGAGTAGGAGCAAAGGAGCACTGGTGCTGCTGCTTGGCCAGATCCAAACTACATGACTGCTACGTACTGGATGGCTCTGGGCAGAGATACCAACTGCCAGGGGCAATGCAGCCACCTCAGACTTGTCCTGGCCCTAATGAGAATTCTGAAATAGCTTGGTGTACTGGTACCACAGTGCTCATTCCAGGCCCCGTGCAATGCTGCCGAGTGGGGTGGGGGTTTCCTGTGTGGCTCTGCACTGGATGTGCCTCATTTAGGAGTCTGTTGTCTTGGCAATGTTTGAAGATGTTTAGTATTTTCAGGCAGTGTTGTAAGTTCTCTGTCTGGCAGTTTGCATTAGATATGCTATTAGAAGCTCACATTTAAGCAGATATTTACTCAAAAATCCTGGTGTGAAAGTCTTCTGAAACCTGGAATTCAGATGAGGGAGATGTAAAGCCAGGAAGAATACAGGGCTGAGAGGAGAAAGAGGTGAAAAAGTAAATAAAGCCAGAGGAAGATAACTGTACATTGCTGATATTTAAAGCCTGAGGTAGTATTAGCTTAACTAAGGTAAAGGGGGCAGTTCTTACAGAGAGAAACTGGGGCAATGGTACAAAAGGATCAGTGCCACCACAACGTGCGTAAAAAAGTAAACCGAGATCACTGGGATGAGTCAGCCTTTCCCTAAAACAGAGCTTACACTGATGTACTAAGTCACAACCCTGTATCTTAATTTCCCTTACAACCACCTCTATTTCAGGTTGCTACAGGTACAGCTACGTCCAGGAAGATAACATCCTAAGGCTGGAAGGCCCTGACTACCTGGCCTCCAGCTGTCTTTGGCACCTCCATGGCCTCAAGGGCTACATGATCAAGCTACGCCTGGAGTGGACTCTGCCTGACTGCAGGGACCGCCTGGCAATGTACGACGCAGCCGGGCCCCTGGAGAAACACCTCATCACCTCGTAGGTAGTTCCCGAGCAGGGAGAACACGGTGGGGAAGACAGGCAGGATGGCACGGCACACCACAGCAGGGGAAGGTGTCAGACTGCATCAGAGGAGGCTCTCTTTGATGTACAACCTGCCTGTTACTGATCAGCTGAAGTCACTGATGTGGGATATGTCTCACACAGCTATGTAGCAGGAGGTGTGGCTGTTGGCCCTTTGTTTGCTTCAGTTAGTGCCTCACAGTGTGCATAACACAGATCTCCATTGTCTCTCTTTCTCATCCTTCTCTTTCCTTTGTTTATTGCTTGCTTCACTCCCATCCTTTTATCTCTTTCCTCTGAGGATCTATGGCTGCAGCCGGCAGGAGCCCATCGTGGAAGTCCTTTCCTCTGGCCCTGTCATGTCTATCGTATGGAAGAAAGCGATGTACAGCTACTATGACCCCTTCATCCTCTCAGCACAGGTGGTGCCCCTCAGAGGTGAGGAAGGCTGGAGGAGGGTGGCTATAGTTACAGGGGGAAGACGAGTTATCTCCTACAGCATCACAACTCCTAGGGGTCCTTCATCCCTGTTAGGGGCAGAATTCACTCTGGATTGCAGGTGTGGTCAGTAAAAGGCAGGTTAGGTGTTGCCCCCTCACTTGGACTCATGCACCAGTATGTGACATGAGTCTAAACAGCCCAGGGGCTGGCAGGCAGAGCCTGGGTGATCGTGATGCTTTAGGAGAAGGCCAGGTTCTCACACATGGACAGACCAGATGTGGCCTGGACACCACATCCACACACACTTGCAGATGGAGGTCAATTCAGCATTAGACTCCAAGGCAGCAAAATACATTACCATTACCCTTCTTTGGGCAAGAGGAGGAGGCTAAAAGTCTTGCTGGGTAGAAATGGCCCCTTGAAGGGAAATGTTGGAGCACCTCAGTCACCTTTGGCATCAGGCTGTAGAGTTCCTTCTCTCCTCCTGTGGGCTGGACACATGGTCTCCCCAGGCTGAGGCTGAGCTGGCAGAAAGCAGGGCTTTGAATGTCTGTATTTGCAGCTTGTGAGGTGAACATAACTCTGCAGGAGAGCCTGGAGCTACAGGGGAAGATTGGCACCCCGCACTACCCCAGCTACTACTCGCCCAACACGCAGTGCACCTGGCACATGACGGTAAGAGCCAGCTCCCACAAGAGCACCCACCCCATCCCTGAAACCCAGGTGGCACTCTACACATTGTGGGGGGTACAGCCAGGGCTCTCAGTCAGATCACCATCAGAAGCAAGCAGAGCCTGCCCAGCCTCCACATAAGGTGTGTTTCTGAAGGGGAAGGAGTCTTATATTGCATACCAGCATAGAGATGCCATAGCTGAGGAGGAATCTGAAATCTGATCCCCAGAGGAGTTCTTCAAAACAGAACCAGATTGATAGGAATTGCCAGGCTTTGACACCAGCAGCAGAGCCACCCTGGGCACCATCTCCAGTTTGAAGGGTGCTTCTTTCTGACTTGCAATGTGGCTAGACATGTCTGGCCTTCATAGCTGCTCTTCTTGTTTCTGACTAATGTGCTGTAGCACTCCTAGGAGCCATCTGCCCTCTGCTCTGCACCCCCTTGTCTGCAGGTCCCATCCCTTGACTATGGGGTCACCCTTTGGTTCGACGCCTACGCACTCAGCAGACAGAAGCACGACCTGCCCTGCACCCAAGGCCAGTGGATAATTCAGAACAGAAGGTGTGTGGTGGGGTCCTGGTTTCTGTCTCTCACTTCCCACCTGGGATAAAACTGGGATTAAACCTCTGTAGATTCCCTGCTCACTTCAGCCACCACATCTGAGGTAGAAGAGCCACACACTGAGCTACATTCAGTGGCCACTCTTTGTACTGGTGCCTCCTGGTTTTCTGCTCATCTTGCTCACTCTTTCCCCTGTGAACACATTTCTTGCAGATTTGCTTCAAGCTACCAACCTGCTTTCTCTGTCTTGCTGTTTGCATCAGACTTCTTAGTTTTCTCCTATGTGTGTAACCTTGGTGTCCTCCCACGTCTCCTGTGTTGGCAAATCTGCCTGTCACCACCTCTGCAATATTATCTGTGTGTGCCATTGCCTTGCATCCACCTCCATACAGATCTTCCCCTTAGCTCCATATCCTCCTACTTTGACTGCAGTCACTTCTCCTGCAGGACTTCCCACAATTAGCATGCATATGTGGCTGGGGCTACTGCTCGCTGCTGTCCAGATGCAAAAGATGCAGAGCTGTTGTGTTCCCATCTCCTCAATGCAGGCTCCAAGACAGATGGACCTACAGCTTTTGGTCTTCCTTACACTTACAGCAAAATTACCTGTTTCCCTCCAAAACCTCCTCTGACCCATCTTATTAGTGTCTTCTCCATGGTTCCTGCAGAGGTAACTTGTTTTCCTATGGAGGCTCTGATCCAGAAGGTATGTTACCTTGGCTTAGGATTTCCACTTTTTCTCTCCCTACCTTCCTCTCTCAAACTGTCAGTGCCACAGTTTCTTCAATATGGCTTGTTCAGGAAGGTGACGAAGGAGAATCTTCTTACACTATAAGAACTGAATTGTTTTGCATGGCTTGATCTTAGTGCTTGCCAGAAAGTGGGAGATGTCCAAAGATAGGAGGGTCACTCTGGACTCTGTATCTCATGCATACTGAAGGCATTTTGTACTCCTGGTTTCCCCATAGCACCTGGTCTGTGTGACCCTCTTCCTGCCCCAGCCCCGCTGAGCCCCCTAGCCCTGTCTCCTGCCTCCCTGTCCAAGCCACCTCACCTATGTTCGCCCCTCAGGTTGTGTGGCCTGCGGACCCTGCAAGCCTATGCTGAGAGGATCCCAGTCACATCTTCCCCTGATATCACCATCACCTTCACCTCGCAGATCTCCTTGACTGGCCCTGGCGTGCAGGCAGCTTACAGCCTCTACAAGCAATCTGACCGTAAGCTTAGGTTCTTTCCTGCTCCTTAGAGGGGTGGTGGGGACCAGCAGCCCCTCTGCACTTGGCTTGTGCCAGGAGAAACACAAGACACAGCCCATGAGCCCTGGGTGCCATCCACCATTCAGGAAGATGCTCACAGATCAGTGACACACATGCCAGTGATCCTCCCAAAAGAAGAGGCAATTACGTGCAAAGCTGCTTCTACACATGTGGCCCTGCCTCTTGTGGCCAGAGCATCCGTGTAACAAAACCCAAGGTCACAGAGTTGCCTAAAATCTTACCCTCATGTCGACACCACAGACTGGCCTTGGGAATTCAATGAGAAACCACCTCTGTTTGAAGCAACATTTGTTTTGATTACAAGATCTCTCAAAGAGAGCCATTTCCTGCTCACCTTAGAATCTGTGCAAACAAGAGATAAATAAAACTGCACACATACACACATATGCAAATACCTCCCACAGTCTGTCTTTCCAAGGTTTCACCATCTCCCTCCTAAAGGGTGCCAGTAATGCACACCAGTCCCTGAATACGTGCACCTGTCAACGTGTCTAGAAACAACCCCTTCAAGGTCCCATGTAAGTTTTGACACTAACTCCAAAGAGCCTGTTTTAGCTTTCCCATGGCATTCAGGAGACATGGAACAGCACTGACCCCAATGAATGGCATGCCAGACAGGTGGTTATCCTGGATATTGCCCATCGGTACAATGCAAAATGGGGAAAGCCCTCTTTCCCCTGGTGCATAGCCTGGCTCCATATGCCCCCGTTAAGAGCAGATGACGTGGCAGATTTTGGGGAGTGCAGTGAGTGCTGTGAGCACACTGCAGCAGCACTCATGTGGTCAGCCGGGTGTGCAGTTACACCCTTTCAAGCCATGGTACTCTGCTGCCAGGAGGTTTCCAGTCACTGGGGACTAGTTACTCTCTTTCTGTTTCACAGCCTGTCCAGGGGAGTTCCTGTGTTTGGTGGATGGTTTGTGCGTCCCAGCCTGTGACGGGATCAAAGATTGCCCCAATGGGCTGGATGAGAGAAATTGTGGTGAGTGATTTCTTCTCCCCGCTGGTCCCTGGTCTCAGCCCCTCATTCCTCCAAAGGTAGAGAGAGATGGGAAGGATTTGGTTGGCCAAGGCACAGCCTCGTACCTCCCCTTCAGGAGCTTAAGCCTCTGCGCCCTTAAAAGTCTCATCCCACTGCTGTATGGCTTTAGCCTGCTCTAGAAAGAGCAGTAATGTTTCTGGCTCCTGTCACAGTACAGCTTTCCCGGGAGAGTCCTCTAGCAGCCAAGAACCCCAAGAGCTCCAGGCAGCCTGAGGGAAGCCCCCTACCCAAGCTCTCCCCCACCTTGTCCTGCTTTTCTCCCACCCAGGGTCTACAACCAACCTCAGTCCTGGCTTACAGCCCCCTCTGCTGTCACACCACTCAGCATCCCCCTCCCTGCTCACACTTCCCCAAGCCCACCGTTGCCCTTCTCTCTCCTCTTTCCCCCCAGGCCATTTGTGACAGGTCATCTGTACAGATCATCACTCATATATTTTGCCCAAGTCTGGGAGCATCAAAGTCCTTGATCAGCCTCAATCGATTCTTCATGCCAACTGCAGTTAGTGCTGATGCAAACTCCATCCTTAGCATCCCAGAATTCCTGCAGAGCCCCACTCTCATAGGAACAGCGATTCAGGCTTAGACATGACACCTAATTAATCTATTCTCTCATCTCTGGTGTGGTGGGGGACTCATCATATTGCTGCCACCACTAACTTTCCATTAGTTGTTTCCTACAGATGTTTTTTTCACAGATAAAGAGCCCTGAACCACTGGAGACAGTAGCCAATTTTGAAAGATTCAGAGGAAGGCGTAGGAAAAGTCTGAAGTCAAAGGAAGGAGAAATCTTTCTCAAGGAAGCTTTAATTCAGTGCTAGAAATGTGAGAGCTCTCATAGGATTGCCAAAGTTGGGTTTTGTATTGTCTGCAGTGTTGCTGCTAAAGTCTCATCATCCAGCTGTCTGACATCAGGGTTTGCATGCTTCCCTCCTGTAGACATAGATACATTTGCATCCTTATGAATATCTAATCCTTTCTTGAATTCCAGTATCTCCTTGGCCCCGGGATATCATGTCATTCAGTTCCACAGGTTGACAGAGACCAAGACTGACAGAAACCCCACACGTTCTCAGCGTTTTCAAACACCACTTTATATTTGGAAAAGAAAATAGAAACATTATGATTTCCTCCCTTTCTTATATTCCTGCCACTGGTGCATCTCTGATTATTCACTCTATGTCTGTATAGAACAGTCCCTGTCTTTAAAATCAAAGTTCAAGTTGCCTCAGACCTTCATGTGCCTTTAGTCATCTAGAAGCTTCATGCTATTAATGAAGAAATTATAGTCACTGCAGTAAGAAAATGGTACAAACAGAACAAGTTCCTGCTAAAGAAATCTGTGAACAGAAGTCAAACTTCTGTGATGGACAGGCAGCTTAGACCCATCTCCATCCTCCAGTGCCCACCAGAACTCATGGACATTGCAGAATCCATTGTTGTTCAGGACTCAGCTGCAAGGGGAAGCTCTGGTCTGTATGAAACGGTGAGCCATGAGCTGAGGGTGACAGCAGGGCAGGAGAAACAGTGACCTCACCAGACACGATGTAGTCCTACAAAACCCTAATAAGGCAAGCAGACCAGGAGTGGTGGTGGTAACTGAGGAGTCTATGCATCTCAAGGCAAGTACATAGTGCTGAGGCAGGTCTGAGGCCAAGACAAGAAAAGTTAAGTCAGCAGCAGCAAAGTGTAAGACAGAGTGCAGGCACACCTATGATGCAGATCAGGCAAAAGCTACACAGCTGAACTATACCAGAGCTGGTCTTAAGCACAGCTTATTGGGGGGGGGGAAGAGGCTGTAGAGACTACAGGATTTGGGACCCTGACCTCACACCTTGGCTTGCGTGCCTGATTCCCATATGCTTCCCTCCTGTGCAGTGTGCCCTGCAAAGTTCCAGTGCCGTGAGGACAGCACTTGCATTGAGTTCAGCAGGGTCTGCAACCAGCAGCTAGACTGTGTCAATGGGAGCGATGAGGAGCACTGCAGTGGAGGTAGGGAGGGATCGGTGCTGGGATGACAAATGCTCACCCCTGTGGTCAAGCCAAGACTGCCTGCAGCATTCTTCCCGCGTGTGACATAAGGGCACCAGCTGGGAGTTAACTCGCCCAGCCTCCTCATAGTGTTTGTGAGCTGTTTGTTTGTTCAGAAAATTCCCTGTCATCATTTATGAAGTTCCCCCAAGGTCTCTGCTGCCCTTTCTCCTCATTTAAATGACTTCAGGCTGCATCTACAATCAGCTGCCCTCTCTCAGCCTTGGCTTTCCTTCCTTTTTGCAGGGGTCCCCTGCGGTCCTTTCACCTACCGCTGTGAAGATGGGACCTGTGTGAAGAAACCCAACCCGCTGTGTGATACCACTGCAGACTGCAAGGACCTGTCTGATGAGAATCACTGTGGTGAGGAAATGATCAGCCACATGTCAGCCAGGCAGGTTCAGGATGACATGTAGCTGCAAGTTGCCCCTTTTCTCCCACAACCCAGAAGAAGCACCAACCCTCCCTTGTTCCACCACCTTCTCCCCACCCCAGCCCCACAGTACCAGTGCCCCTGCTCCATCCTGTGGTGGCAGGGACAGCAGCAATGAGCCAACTCTGTGCTGAGCTGTGAGCAGACACTTGCTCTTTGGACAGCTGCTCCCTGCCTCCTTCAGGCAGAGGCATCAGGCCAGACAGACTTATCTCACAGGCCAGGTTCAATCCACACGCTGCCTGTTTGACCACTGTGTTGGCTTATATGCCATTGTACAAGGCTCCAGCCAGGAAAATCACACATATCTGTGCGGCTACTGGCAGGGAGGGAGTTTATGTTTGGATTTCCCTGCTTGTTTTTTTCTGGAGCCTCAGTAGGCAGTGAAAGGGAACAACCAGGAGGGTTTCCGACAGCACAGCAGGTAGCACAGTCAGCATGCTGCCCTAAAGGCATCCCCAGGCTGCAGCTGGAGGTGGCGAAAGCTGGGAGGGAGTGCTCACTAGACCTGTCCTGGGCAGTACATAAAGCATCTGCTGGCTGGGTAAGACAATCAGTTAGAGGTCAAACTCTTCAGTCAACTAAGTAAGAAAAAAGGGCAGGTACGGTATATCATGTTCCCTTCATTCCCTGAAGTACCTGCTGTGTCTCCTCCTCAGACTGTGGGATGCAAGCCCCTCTCAGCAGGATTGTGGGTGGTATGAATTCTGTGGAAGGGGAATGGCCATGGCAGGCCAGCCTGCAAGTTCGGGGCCGCCACACTTGTGGGGGAACACTGATTGCTGACCGCTGGGTGGTCTCAGCTGCACACTGCTTCCAGGATGAGAGGTAAATGGAGAGGGGAGGTGCTGGACAGAAAGATTTGCATTGCTTTCCATGTCGTGCATGATTGGAGGCTCTTCTGGCTGATGAAAATATCATGGGGCAGCTGCTCCTCTCATCTGGCACCTCAGCCATGCTTCTCCAAGTCTTGGAGCTGAGGAAAGGGGTATGGATACATGCAATATTATCTGGGGGTGAGTGCAGGGAAAAAGGGGCAATGCTGGGATTCTCAGAGCAGCTTTGAGGGGGCAATGGTAGCAGAAAGATGCTTCGCAGCTCCACTTTTGCTTTGGCTCTGCGTAGTCCCCATGCTGTCATGATGGAGGCGTCAGCATGTGCTAGGATGGGGATAGCACTACCTGCAAAGCATGCCCTGTGGGTCCCATGCTCCTCTGCTGTATCCTACAGGCTGGCCTCCCCCTCCATCTGGACCGTTTACTTGGGCAAATACTTGCAAAATTCCACCGTCCATACAGAGGTATCCTTCAAGGTTATCCATCTCTTCCTCCACCCTTATTACGAAGAGGACAGCCATGACTATGATGTGGCCCTGCTCCAGCTGGATCATCCTGTGATCATCTCGCCCTTCATCCAGCCCATCTGCCTGCCTGCTCCTTCTCACATCTTTGAGCCTGGCCTTCATTGCTGGATCACTGGCTGGGGAGCCCTCAAGGAAGGCGGTAGGTTCAAGGTCTCTTGGTGGCCTACTGCAGCAGCACTGAGGCAGAAACATGTCCAGGTGTGTCATAGGCAGAACAGGCTTCTGTTCATCCCAAAGCATTGTGCCTCCTTCACTCCTTTTGCTTTTGGGTAGTAGGTTGATCAAAGTTACCTCTTGAGTGCCCCGAAACCTCATTTGCAGAGGCAGGCATGAGAGTCGGGAAATCTGTATGGGGACAGTGTGTATTTCTTCTTCCAAAGACTAGAATAGCCCTTCAGGTCAGCTTAGTGCCTTCACCTACTCACAGACTTGTTCCAGCTACTTCCTAATTGGAAACACTCAGGCAGCTATACAGAATTGGACACTCCTGGTTCGTATTCTTAGAGAGAGGAGCTTAACATCCATTTCAGGGAGAAAAAAACTCAAGACTCTGACAATCCAGAGGTTTCCCCAAAGCAGAATACTCCTTTTCCCAAAAGCTGAAGTGCCTACAACATATTCCTGTAGGGAAAGGAATGAAGGGGAATTCTACTCCTTCCATGCAGAAAAAGTCCCCTGCTGAAAGTCAGAGATTGTGATGTCAGTGGAGAGCAGAACAGAAATTCCAATGGTAGGTTTCAGCATGCTGTGAGGTAGGCAGGGGCTGGAGGAAGTTCCACCATAGCTCACTGGCACTACTTTTGGTGCTCTACCTTCCAGGGCACATCAGTAATGTTCTGCAGAAGGTGGACGTGCAGCTCATCCAGCAGAACCTCTGCAGCGAGGCCTATCACTACATGATTACTCCCAGGATGCTGTGTGCTGGGTACTACCAGGGCAAGAAGGATGCCTGCCAGGTGACAGAGGATTTGTGGGATTAGGGTTGACTACCAGAGGGGGGATGTGTCCCAAGTTTCACAAATGCAATCCACAGCCTGAAATGAGGGGGAAAGGACCATATAAGGTCACTTTCCCAACACTTCCTCTGATCTAAGCAGCCAACAACAGCTCTCATGACCGCTTCTTCCCAGTATCCTTGCCTTAGACAGGATGCAAATACAGTTAAAATACCCATTTCTCATTTCAGCCCATTCTCCACTCTACCTCCTGCTTTCAAGTCATGTGACTACATCAGTTTCTTATGCCCTCAGCCTCTTTAGCACCTGTCATACACAGTCACCTGTCTGTTCCTTCATTACTATCAATCTCAAGGAATTCCTCTCCGCCATCCCTCACCGAATCCATTTAAATTCCACCAATTTCCTTGCTTGCCACATATTTGGAAATGCCATACAGAGCAAGAGGAAACAGTAGAGCAATCAGCTTTTTGGGACCTGGCTGAGGGGGAGGAATTTGCACAATGAAGGAATAAATGAGTCAGCTGTTTGCACTGGAAACTGTTTTTGACATCTGCCTAAGGTACAAGGAATGCTGCAGATGTTCCAGGCAATAGTTGAGGGGATACAGGAATCTGTATACAGAGGGGCTCAAAGACAGGGTACTCCAGCAGCAGCAGAAGCTGGTGGATCACCATCACTTCATTTCACTTTTCTTTTTTCTAGGGTGATTCTGGAGGTCCACTGGCCTGCAAAGAACCCAGTGGCAGATGGTTTCTGGCTGGTTTGGTCAGCTGGGGAATGGGATGTGCTCGTGCAAATCACTATGGAGTATACACCAGGATCACTCAAGTGCTGGGCTGGATGAACCAAACCATGAGCTGAGAAAAGTGCATCTCTGTCTTCTCCCCATCACACCTACACTCACATGGCACTCATTCCTGATCTTGCTCACTTGCCTCTCAGAGAAAGAGAGTGTGGGATGTTGTCAGACCCAGGATGCTCTGCTGAACAGGGTAAAAAAAAGGCTGCTACAGGGATTGTAGAGAAAAGCAGGCAGACCCTCTTCCCCACCAGTGCTTCCTGGGGAGCATCCCAAGGGGTTTTTAGACCATCCATTCAAAAGAGGGGGGAAAGGAGGGAGGTGGGGGAGTTGGGGGCAATGGCATGACACACAGCAATAGTCCTAAGCTGATGGTTTCTGAGAAGAGGAATAAGGGGAGTTGAACTTTCCATGAACCATGTGATTCAGCCACAGTCTTATGCTGGAACATTTGCTGAAAGAAAATGTGACTGATGTAGTTAGAGATTCCAGTAACTGTGAAATCAATCTGCCTCCCTCTTCCTTCCTGCTGCTTATCCTTCATCCCCCTTCCCCTCCCATCACTCCTCCTCTTCCATCTCCCTAATTGCTTCTTTTCTTAGCTGGCGTGTGCTGTTCAGCTCAGCCAGGCAACTCTTCACGTCTCACTGACTCCCAGGCATGAGTCCAGCATCGCACCCCCAAGCACATGTCCTGCCTCCCTGCTGGAGCAGCACCCAGCCTCCACTGCTGCACTCTCCCCAGTAAAAACACTGGAGCAGACTCCCATTCCCTTCCCGCAGCCTCTCTAAATACCTTTAACATCAGGGTGTCTCAACTGCATCCATCTCCTGTCTCAGGTAATCCAGGAGGTGAAGGAGAAGGCTTCAGGGCACTGGGCTTAAACTGCAACTGCTGCGGGTTTCATTTTTTAACTAAAGATATATGTGCGTGTGTGTGTGTGTGTGTGTTTATATAATTGGCCACTCTCTGGAATTAGAAATAAAATTAATTTGAGGATTTTTTTGGCTCTACTTTGCCTCACTGTTGAGGTTTGTATGCTTTTGACCAAACTCCAGCCCTGGCACTGGCAACTGGCAGAAGTTTCCACACCCCTGCCCACATGAAGATTTTTCTGGGATTGATATCTTCACTAGACAGGTGGTCCTCACTTATTGTTATGATTTAGGGGTGCAGATATCAATAAGCAAACCTGCTCTGTAGTGGGGATGCAGCACAGACACAGTGGGGAGCACCTCCAGCCCCCAAAGGACAGGCAAAGCACAAGCAGCTTCTGGTGGCTCCAGGTGATGAATACAAACTCCTTTTCTCCAGCTCCCACCACCTTACACCAGCAATGAATTCCTGCCACTTGAAATGAGAGAACATTTCTGCAAGGAGGAACAGACTGTGAATTTTATTCAGGAGTCTTCAGACACAGCAGTGAAGCAAATGCCCTGCTCTCCGGAACAAGAATCTCCTGGTGCTGGCTGTCACAACATCAGGTACCAGCATGTTACTGGTACCCAGGCAGCACACCGTTCTCCTTCTCACACTGCTGACACAGGGCTGCTTTGGGGGACAGGGAGGGAGGCACCAAGGAACGTGATACCCAGCACAGGGACACCTCTGAGCAATGCAGGTGGCCCAGAAAAGGACGGCAGCTCTGCATTTGTCCAAGGGCCGCAAGCCCAGAGCAGTTGCCCGCAACAGCGAAAGGGCAAGGGCTGATCCTTCCACAGCTGCCACCACCTCGGTCCCCATTTGTATCCAGGCTGCTCAGGAAGGGACCGCAGGCTGCAGTGGCTGATCGCTGATGTCCCCACCAGGGGCCACTGTGACACTAAGGAAAGCCAGACTGCCAGGCATAGGAGGGGGCTGTGGGCTCCAGCTCCTACAGCAGCCCAGGGGCTCCATGGAGCATCTGCCCTCCTCCAGGGCTGGAAGCTCAGGCCTCCGAGGTGAGTTTATAAAAAAAAATGGCTGCATGTGAAGAGTGAAGGGAGCTGGGGGCATCACTTTGGGACAAGGAGCTGCCATACACTGCAGTACAAAAATAAAATATAAACAAGAAATGAAAAGGCTGGAGTGGAGTGTTCAGATCACATCCTCAGCTCTCTGGCTTGTAACAGCTAGAGAAGGAGAGAGAAAGAGAAACAAAATCAACGGTAGGAAAAAAAGCAACTGAGCATTGAGGGGAGAGTGAGAAACAAAAAGGGAAATGTCAAAGGAAGCAAAACAGAAGAAAAAGAAAAGAGATGAGGAGTGAGGGTGGGAAAACAGAACAAAAGGAAGAAAAAGTCCATGTGATTAACATACACTGAGTCTTAAGATAATAACACTCAGGTCCCACAGCCATAGACAAGGAGGCCTTCAAACAGAGGGAGAGAGAAATGTCAGCCAGCTAACAAGTGCCCCTCATCAGGATAGGTGGAGATTGGCGCTAAGCATCTCCAATTTTATAAGAGCCTCACAGTTTTGCAGTATGGAGAGGAATCCTCCTTCTAATTCTTTCCATACTCAGCCCCATGCATGTCAGCCAGCCAGCCTCCCTAAGCAGGAGGCAGAGCAGACAGGCTCATTTTGCACACAACTGTGAGAACATCTGCAATGGGGACCGGCTGCTTCTGCTCCGCCTTCACCACCTTTCCCACGGCACTCTCACCCTGGCAGAGCCAGTGGTGGAAAAGCCCAGGGACGGAAAAATAACAGGCTGCCTGCTGCAAACTGCTCCTGGGCTGGCAGGCAAAGGAGCTGTGGATGGCAGACTGGAGAAGCAAATCTGGTATGCGTGTCATGTAGACACGTGGCAAAATTCCACCCCTTCCCCAAAGCACCCCTGCCTGTTTTGCATTCATTTCCACCCCTCTTCCAGCTGCATTCTCCTTTCTACTGCCAGAGCCTCTGGTCCAGAGCCATAGGATCTGCTTGGCAGGTAAAGGCACACACAGGATGAGAATAGGTAAAGCCACCTTAGGGATGAGTCAACCTCACCTCCCTCCTTCCCCTCCCCAAGCTCTACAAACCAGGGCCATACCCACAAGAGGGAAGTGAGTCACTCATGCAGAGCTCAGGCTGGCAGGAGCTGGGAGTGCAGACAGGTAACATACCTGCAGAGGAGGAAAAGTGAGGAGCAGAGAGAGACAGGGCCCTGGGCAGAGACCGCTCTGAGCCCTGGGGGACAAAGAGAGCAGAGGGAAGGATGCTGGAGGCTGGCGAGTGGGGCAATGTGGGAGGTGGATGACAGTGCTGGGATGGACACGGAAGGGAGCAGGAGGGAGGGTCCGCAGGAAGAGAGTTTAGCAGAGTCCCGAATAGATGGACAGTCTGCAAATAAAAATAAAACCGTAGGTAAAGCAAACAGTTTAAAGTACAAAGCAGCAGCCATGGTAACAGCTTTCCCCTATCAGCTTTATCTCCAGAGAGATTCCAGCTCCTGGAGAGGACAGCCCCCACACCCCACACCTGCTCTAGTCCTTCCCTGCTGCTAGCTGTGAGCTCTCACCAGAAAGGTGGACGGGTCTATGCCTGGGGGGGTTATTTTTATCATTTTCCTCAGGGATTTGCTGCACCTTTCTCCTCTGCTTCTGCTTCTGCCTCTGCCTCCTCCTCCACCTCCTGCTCTTCCTCCTCCAGGTCCTCCTCTGTGCTCTGTGGCCCAGCATGTGGGACAAAAGGAAGAAAGAGTGGAGACACTTGCAAGATGAGCCATGGCAGTTCTTTCTGACACACAATGGAACAAAGCAATTGTCATAACACTGGAATAAAAAGGGACCTTTCCCCGTGGCCAAGACAATTCTAGGTCAGGAAACAGAGAGACTTGTTTCCCTCTGGAGCATCACATCAGGGGTGTCTAACCCACTTGCAAGTGCTGTGACCCCACCACCCGACAACTGAGTTGCTAGTGTTCCTTCCTGTATCCTGGGTGTCTACAGGATGTCATGCACTGCCACATGTTTCTGGCCTTCCCTCATAAGGGGAACAGGACATATCCGCCCCCTCAGGCTGAGACGCAGAAAAAGGAAAGAGAATGCTGCAAAACCTTCAGGGAAATAATGCCCTATAGGCAGTGACACAAACAGAATGGGCATGAGGAGGCATGAGGGGGATGTTAGAGCAGCATGAGAAGTGCCAGGGTGACTTGCTAAAGCCATTTGCCACACACAGCCACACACCACCCCTCCAACACACACACTCCTCCTTTTGGGCAATGGGTGTAATGCCACGGTGCTGAACACCAGGACAGGCCCCTGTATTTCACCACTGAGGTGTCCCACTGTCACAGGGGAGAGAGAGAAGGAGCAAAGAGCAAAGGATCTCATAGGCAATGGGAGCAAGGCCATAGCAAAGTTGATCTCACCTTGGCTTTGTGGCTCGGCTCAGAGCTCAGGCTGTTGGGGGAGTTGTACAACTCTTTGGAGACCACGCACAGGAACTCTGTCTGATCCTCATTCCCATAATTATAGGATGAGCCAATGTTCACAAGCTAGAAAAGATGAGAGCCAGAATCACAAGCACATATTCCTGAAAACATCCACTCCACCTGGGGAGTAGGGTAGAAAGCCCACCATGCAGCATTAAGTCCAATCCATAATCCCAGTGGAAAGGCATCATAACTAAGCTAAGGAGACAACATGGAGAACCAGGAGAGAAGTTAGCCGGGATGCAAAACAGACTGGCCTCATACAGTATCCTCTAAACCTCTAGAAAGGGGCAAGAAAGAGCCAGTGTGATGGCTCAATCAATGACTTACCCAGTATTTTCAGAGAGGGAGGGAGCCTTGCCTGGCAACTGTGTGGTATCCGTGATCTTTTCCCCAAAAGACAACTCCTTCCCCCCTGCTCTGCCTTATCCATACCTGCTCAAAGCGCCATCCGTCTGACATAGTGGAAACCATCTGGGTGAGCTCCTCTTCCTGGCACTGCAGCACACGGTAGACATGCTTAGGAGGCACCTGAGAGCAGAATCGCAGAGAACATTGACAACAGTCACATGCTAAAAGCTGTTCCCCTCCTGTAGAATGAAGTGGTGATACCCCTCCTTGACAGACCTGTCCTCTTCCCCATGTCCCAGGTGAAAGGGGAGTGGAAACTACAGTCCAGCTTTCTACTGTGCTGTCATTGGAGGCAAGAACAGTATCTCTTCTGGAGAGGAGGGACTGAGCTGAGTGCTTCCTGCATTGTCCCCAGAAGATACTGGCCTCTTTTGATGGGGAGTCTGCACTTGTCATTACAAAATAATTTTTTCAAATGCAACAAATGCTGATGGGGCTTTGCAGCACAAAGTGACTGTGTTGCTGGAGGCTTACAACCTGAGGCAGATATGATGAAAAGTGAGACAGCAGACAATCCTCCCCCTAAGACACATTTTCAAAGGTTGCTGGCCAAGACAGGGTGTGACCACAGGACTGATTCCTTGTCTGCATTTAACTCTTTCACAGCCATCTCTTCACCTGTTTCCTCCAGGTTTCTCTACAGGTATTACCATGCTCTTCATTGTGATTACACTCCTAGGACTCCCCACATCAATCCTTCTCTCCATGACACCTTTGCTCTCCTCTACATCCCACAGCAACCAGCTGCCTTCTTCCAAAAGCTAGAGGAGCTTATTTAGTTTCAGGGGCTACATACAGCATTACTTCTGGGGATGCAAAACAAGCCTGCAACTTGTTTATTGTAACTAAATTGGTGGTAGCTTGTCCCCTGTAAGATTTTGCAGCACAGGGATTAGCACATAATCTCTAATTAGTTGCTTCCTTCCATTCCTTCCTGCTTCTCTCAAGTCTTCTCACACTCTCAACTCATCTCTCCCCCTTTTTACAGCCCCTGCTTTCCCACCCCATCCTATCTTACCATACCTGTGTTACTGTGTAGTCCTTCTCCTCCATTCGATCCTTGATTATTCGGATCAAAGGACCAATGTTATAGAACTCAGCTTCTTCAAGGATCCCTGAGAAAGACAGACAGAAGGACCACAAAGACAGAAAGTTAACAGCCCATCTTTACTTTGTGACTTGCAAAAGATCAGTTCTGAGCTTCACAAGGTCCATAGGGAGAAATTATACTACTGCCTCACTTTTTAACAGGCTTGAAACTCTTACTGCAGAGAATTGAAACCTGGCTCTCTGCATCTTGTTTCTAATGCTCACCCCAATTTTCCTTACGCTGCCTGCTACTACGGAAACAGGCACTGCCAGTGAAGGCTTGTGCTGAGGACTGCTAATACCTTCCCAGATAATGGGTCAAGCAGAACAACTGTAGGCTCCAGTCTCTCTGCACAACCACTTGTTATCACCTTGCTCAGACTCTCTTATTAAGGTAGAGAACCACAACTTGTGGTTCTGACAAGTCACCAAAAGACCCTAGAAAAGCCTAACTTACCTCCTGGGCCACTTGGAGTTGGAGCCCCATATGACTTTAGATGATCTTTGGCTCTCCTCCCTGTGCTTCAGCTCAAAACAGATAAACAGAAATGTTTTGGGTTTTTTTTCTGTGGTGTCTGCATCCATCACCTCTCCTGAGACTCACCTGTTTGCTAACAGGCCTTCAGGAAAAGGGAGGTGATTCCCAGAGGGTCAGTGAGGGAAAGGTTGCTGGGAACCAACACTCACATGTTCCCAAGGCAGTACACAGAAAACATAGGTGGGGAGGTTGATCCTTCACTACCTGACACACTCAGATCTCTTCTGTGTCCCTCATTCAGCAGTGAATTATCTAATGGGTTAGTTTTATGCCAGCCTGAATGTTTGCAGTAGTAAAAAAAAAAAAGGCAATGCAAATGAACTGGATACCTGGTTATGTTTTAGATTTGATAATAAAACCTGCAGATGAACTCTGTCTGACCTCAGAATTACAAGAAATGTCAAGTAGCAAACACCTTAAAATTGTGCTTATTACAATCCTGTACCATTAGTTGGATATATTTTTGGAATTATAACTGATAAGACTATTCTGAAGGAAACTTTCCTTGCTTTAGGTAAAAATGTGTAAGAGAGGCAGGAAGACTAATGAACATGTGCTTGGCAAGGGCTGGACTGTCTTTGGAATTGGCTCCTTATTGGACCTTAGCATCCAAAAAACAACAAGGCACTGTGGACTTCTGGTTGGTAACACTGTGGTGTTACCGAGTCATCCTATTGGACCCCCTGTCAAACTCAAATGAGGGATTGGTTTGTCTGGCTTGCTCCACTGGAATTGCTGCAGTCCACAACCCATCAAAGTACCAGCAGCATACAGTGCATACCACTGATTAATGATGGTCTTTATTACAGACAGTAGAAGAGATGAACTCCGTTTTGTTTGGTCTTCAGGGCTTTCATTCCTAATTAGAAACACTCAGTCATTTATAGAAAACTCAGTCACAGCGCCTGGTTAAAAGTAGATCAGGAACAAGTAAAGAAATGGCTTATTGAGGCTCTGAGATCTTGCCTACTTCTCTCTTGGTGACATCTCTGCTGGACAAACAGTCATGATGCCACAACACCTGCAAGGACGCCTTCCTCACCCACTCCAAACCCCTTTAGTAAAGGAGACATTGTTGTGCTTTGCAGGGATAGCTCTCCCCCACATCAACACCCAAAAGGAGAACAAAGCACAAGAAGGCTGACAACAAGTCCTATTTTTCCTGACTACAGCAGTGACAGTAAGCGGGAGGTTTCTGAACTCCACAACTCACCCTCTTCAGCCATATCTTTATCCAGGACCAGCTTCCCATGACGGAGGAAATTCAGAATAGGTCCAAAGTAAGTGGGGTCCCGATCTATTAGGTATGCACCAGTTTCATCCTAGCAACAGAAATAGATCACGAGAAGAAAAAAGACATGGAAAACTTGTAACCAACCCTCAAATGCCCTAAAACACATGAAAATACAAACCTAACCAAAAAAGTCCACTATTTCTAAGATTCTTTGGAAACCATAGGTCCCTGAGAGTCCCTAGCCAAATTAGCCCAGCTTGGATTTTAACTCCTGCATTGGTCTGCTCAGCATGCCCACCTCAGCAATAATCAATCCAGCTGAAAAAGACAAAAAAATAGGCCTCAGTCTCTTTTTGGAACTGTGCATCCAGGCCTGATGTGAGAGAGCAGAGATCCCCTTACAGGGAACACGGCTGAGTCAGGCAGACACAGCTGGGAAGTAGACCCAGGCTGTGGAGTGACAAAGGGGAAGGAGAGCACGAGCGGAGGGGAGATGACCTTTCTTTTCCCCAGCTTGGGAAGGCAGATGCCAGGCTACAACACAGCAAGGTGGGATCTGGCATAGGGAAGCCCTTCCCGGGAGAGGGGGGGGAAAGAGCAGGCATTTCTCACTCAGCTGCTCCTGCAGCTGCCGGGGTCTGGCTTAATCTCTGCACCCCTCCAGCCCTCCCCCTGCTCGGTGGGGCACGGTGCGGGAGGCAACCCAGCTGCCTTACCCGGTCCGACTGCAGCTCCTCGCCCTGGCACAAGCGACACAGGAAAGATTTCTGCTCCCGACACAGGGTCTGCCTGGTGGTGAGGAAGACGGTGCCCCCCACATTGAGCCTCACCCACTTGGCCTGGGTGCCAGCGGGTGGCGGGATGTCCCAGGTGCAGCGTAGCCCCACGGCGCCCTGCATCTCCTCCCTGCCCTCCATCCTCATCCTCACCCCCACCTCCCCCACGGCGTGCAGGGACTGCCGCAGGTGCTGCCTGTCGGAGAATGCCGGGATCTGTAGTTTATCTGCCTCTCCCTCCGCAGCAGCCGTGTTTCCTGGGGGCCAAGATCTTCCCTGTGACTACCAAGGGAGTCCTGAGAGGAGGAAGGTTGCTCGATGCTGGAGGGTGTCACTGAGGCTATTGGGGTGGGCAAAGCCACAGCTCCACAGCACTGACACTCCCTAGCTTTTCCCCTGTTCCCGTTTTCATAAAGCATGGGCCGGTCAGCACTCCGGAGGTGCAGGGTGTTATGCAAAAATCATCGGCATTTATTTCCATAGACATCCTCCCTGGCTCGTTAAAAGGTTCTGGGAACTGTAGTTTCGCAGGGACATGCACAAAAGGGTGATGGGAAGTGTAGTTTTCCCAGCTCGCTGTTCCTGCAATGAGGGTGCTGTAACGAAGGGGACTGCACCGCAAGACCCAAGCTCTGCGGCTGGTACTCTGCCTGCTTCCAGCCCTGGGTCTTGTCTGCAAGCTCCCTCGGAGACAGGAAGCACAACCGACTCCCTGATAGTCGGCAGATTAAGCCCCTCAGCGCTGCACTTCACAGCATTTCCTTCAAGACGTCCATTACCCCAGGCTCGCCGCTCAGTGCCGCATCAGTTGCCATAATTCTTGCAGCAAAATGTGCAGACAGTTGCCTTCTGCTAACATATGTAGGGAGACTTCTGGCAACCATATTCTGGATCTGCATTAAGTGCTGGCAGGGGGTAGGAATAATTTTTCTTCCAGCTCAGAGGAGTTGCTCACTCAGCAAACTGCCCGCCCTGTGCTGCTCTACCAGCACAAACTCCCTGGGCTCCTGCCATCCCTGTTTGTGCCTGGGCAACAGAGAGCTCCAACGGTAACTCAGCTCTGTGTAGAGTTTTACCTCTGCCCCAGGCGCGTATCACCAGCTGAGGCCGATGTGCCAATCCCGTGTTATGGAATCCAGCCCTGCCTCTGTTGCTTGCTCCTGCCAGGCCGAGCCTGGTCCTCAGCAGTTCATGCTCCAGGGGACTCTGTTCAAACACACTCCTTGGCACAGACACAACCTGGACAAGCCCTCTCTCCAGCAGCTCTGCTTTTCCAACTCCCACCTAAGTACAGAGCAGCTCAAGCACATGAAGAATGGAAGGGAAAGGCTGGTGTTTCACCCCATTATGGCTCAAAACCTTCCTCCACCTAAGCAACTTCCTGGCTCTTCCTTGACAGGGCAATGCAGCACTGCAGAGACACACAACACTTTATTCTTCTTGCATTTAGTGCCTTTTGAGGTGAGGGGTTATTGAGTGAAGAGGCTGGGTAAAGAGAAACATTACGTTTTACTCTTACATTCCTTTTACACTTGTCCTTTCTTCTTCTTTTACTTGCAAATCACTCCCTTTTACCATTACAGGAGAAGGCAGCACTACCCTTCCCTCAAATCACCCAGGATTTCCTTCACAAAGATGGTGTGTGTACTTTGCTCCTTCTGTGAAGGAGTGCCAAGGGGAGGAGAGGAAGAGAGGGTAATATGGAAAAGGTTTCAAGATTGCTGACCTTCAGCTAATTTAAGCACAGGAACAATTCAGCTGCTCCAGGGTGTAAATTCAAATAATTTTGAACCAGCACTAGAGTGATCATTAACAGAGAGAGCATGAAAACATATTTTTGTCTACCTATATGGAGCAGGCTCTGGCCAAAATTACTGTCCAGCCCTCGGACCAGTCTCCACTGAGCAGTAAAGTGCATCAAAGATGCTCAGACTAACACTGACCTGAGCTGAAGCATCACACAGTGCCAACACAGCTCTGGGCTGTCAGACTGCTGTCCTCCTAATTCTGGCTCTGACTCAAACCACAGCAAACTGGAGACCTCTGCCCTGCACTCTAGTGGGTGAGGACTGCAGGACCCTGTCTGTACTGGCTGCAGCTCCAGCATAGAACTGGCATAAGGACTGTGGCTCTGTGATATGAATGCAGCAGTTGGGTGGCAGCCTATAGCCCCTTATCTCCCCCTCCAAGAAATCTGCCCTGCCTTCATTTTTTCCCTCTTTTACAGTGTTCACCCTCTCATTTTTTTCCCTCTCACAACCCCTCAGCCTCTTGCTCCTTTTTAGGTCCATCTCTTGTTATCAACCCCTTCTTTTCCAACTTCTCCCATGACAATGTTGCTCATGAGCCCAGGATGGTCTATATTCAAGGCATACTTTCTTCCACCAATACCAGTCTCCACCTGTGGCTGTGGTCTTGCTCACCCCAGGGCCATGGAGTGAAAAGTTGATTGTTTAATCTAAAGGTTTATTGTACTGTGAGTAAGGAAAGATGTCAAGGGACACCACTTCCAACACCAGAGCCTTTTTTTCTGCAACATAGCCCTTTTTTATGCAACATACAGCAAAAAAATCATTGAAAATGCACCAGGCCAGGGATTTCCCCACAGTATGTGAAAATCCTCTTCAGAAAGAAGCCAGTGTAGGGTGAGTTACCAACTGAATTGCTCTGATGAGATGGTGGTGTGGGCTCAATACAGACCTGATTGCACACCATCACCAGATGTAGTTCTGAGATGCAATTAATGTGCCCTTGCTAAGGTCCCCTAAAATCAAATAAAAGAACACAGGAGAGGTGAGTTTAAACAATCGGTGGTGTTTGGTCAAAGGCTGGACTCGATGATGTCAGTTCTTTCCCCGCCTTAATGTTTTATGACTCTATGACTTGTTCCTCCTGCTTTTATGATAACTGCATATAAAACACAGGTACAGAAACAGAGACAAGAGCAAGCAAGAGCTTACATGGGGCTGTGTGATGGTGTAAGACCATATAGCCCTGCTGAGTACCCAGTGAAATCATGGGGACCATGGCACAGACAGACTGGGAGCATGACAAACTTGACAGCCACCGGATACTGGGCTGAACAAGAGCTGAGAAGAACAGAGCAGGGGGTAAACTGGGAGTGTCTTGGTGCAGCAGTCAGGCCTGCAATGCAATCCTGCAGAAGGCTACACACACTGCAATGCTCTGGTGAGCCAGCTTGGTACGTGGCATATGAAGCATCTCTGGTGTTGTGGAGCTGCTCTTATGGAACTGTTGTGTTGTGGAACAGCAGAGGGAGCAGGGATCACCATGTGTTGGCACAGAGTGTCACCACTGACAGGCTGGGAACACATATTGGGGACTACATGGCATGAGGCACCAGAGAAGAAACCAGGAAGAACCAGTCAGCATGTCCATGTAGGATCAGTGCCACTGTCTTTTCTATATGGAGAGGGGAAGACAAGTGACGTTCTGACATTTTGCCATTAATCCAGCAGTGAATCAGGCAAATAGAATTCCCTACACTGGACTTGGGGGTGGACACAGTTCAATAATAGAGTCCAGCTCGACTGCCAGCTGAGCCAGGCATATTGGAGCAGGAAGATAAAGGCCCCAGGGCACACAGGCAAGCTTTCACCAGCTCCTTGTGCTGCATGAGGTCTGTGAGCAATACACCTGCATCCAAAGCAGTGCGCAAAGTCTATGTGTGCATGTTCATCACTCAGCACCTTTGCTGGAAGACTGCTGGGAGAAGGAGACATAATGGTTGTGTAGCACCTGGTTGTAAGCTGGGACCAGGAGAGATGGGAGGAACACGAAATCTCCCTGCACATAACAGCAATTACCATGGCTCATGCAGTGCTCAGGCCAGTGGTGCTGGTAGAACAGCTGCTTTAGAATTTGGAAAAGTTTGCAGGGGAACAAAAAGTTTGCTGGGAAATGAAGCATGAAACAGTGCAATTTGATCGCTAGGGAGCAGTATGGAAGGAAGAGGAAGGCAGGTAACAAAGAAGACAAGTGAAGAACAGGGGACTATGGGATTACTTTTGACTAGATCAGACTGTTTTCACAGTATCCAAATCTCCTTCAGGACAAAAGTACTGCAGATAGTAAAATATACCAATAAACCAATAAGGAGGGATTCTCAAATTTATATATAGAGCTGTAAAAACTCTAATCTCAAGTTAGCCACAGGTCAATGTGACCTTCCTCCTACATCAGAGCTGTTGTTTAGCCTACTTTTTGGCTACCGTGAGCCCTATTCCACCAAAGATATGCTATTCCCATTTCCTTCTGGCAAATTTTCCACAGGAAAGTCATGAACATTAGTGATTCGCATTATATCCACTCCCCCCAGCTTTCAGTTCCTATGGGAAACCCACCCACTGAGCCAGGGACATAAAGATCTGCAGAACATTTATAGTCCTGGTGTAAGTCCCCTCAGCTGTTCCATATGTCCAGTAGCATCTGTTATAGCTCAAAATAGGTTTTTGCAGTCTCCAGGCTTTGAAAATATTGTCTCAAGTCTTCACAACCTTCTCAGTGCTTTGCCTGCATCATAAGAACAGATCTCAACTAAAAGGAGGGGGCACATCAGAAGACACTCTTGGATAGATTTTTGATACATGATATAAGACGGCATACCCCAGAAAAACAAAGTGTCTTGCTGTGGGAAAGAAGATCTGTTTCTCCTCTGTGGAGAAATCAAGGCAAAGCTAAGCATCTTGTAAAAGATTTGCCAAAAGCTGGGAAGAATCACTGAGATTTTGTAGCAGAAAATTCAGCCTGAGAAAGGCAGTTGAGTTGTGCCAAGCTTGGCATAAATACCAGGAGGGGGTCCTGCTAGGTGTCATCGAGCCTCAGGGGTGAAATGCAGAGCAAGGGGAGAGGGAAGTTTTGCACTTAATTTGCAATCTCCAGGTGAGTGGCTGGGCTGTGCCACACATCTCCTTGCAACACACAGGAGAGAGAAAAGCATCTCAGCCTCAGGAGGAAGCAGAGACCCCAAGGTCAGTGGCAAAAAGAAACACAGTGCTTAAGATGCATCACCAAATATCCTGGAAGGACACGCAAGAGCCTGCTCCCTGTATCTATTGCAAATATGTCTGAAATATGTCAATTTTCTCTAATAACTAAAATCTCCTGGAGAAACAGAGTAGGCAGAGCACTCATCTGGCCACACAATCACAAAAGCAGCCTCTCTGTGTACTAAAGGGTCCCTTGTTTCAGACCCCCCTGTGCACTCTGTATACTGGGCACTTGCTGCAATGCCAGCCCCAAAGCTCAAAGAGCTGGTTCGTCAGTCTTGATGCAAGCAGGGAAATTGCAGGCTGTCAGTCACCAGGTGGTCAGGTTGTATGCATGAGTGGGGAGGACAGAGGAAGAAATAAACTGGACAGTGAAACTTCAGCTCCCCAGCAGGTGAGCAGAAATAGAGCTTGCATGCGTGCAAGACAAGGCCAAGAAGAAGCAGCCAAAAGAGGCCAAAGGAAATGCAAATAAACACTCAGCAATAGGGAAGAATCCAATCCTTGCAGTCAAATCTGTGACAATAAGCATCCACTGCATTCCCTAGAAAGGGCAACCCCATCATCCATAGATGTCTACAGGTACCTGTTGCTGCAAGCGCAAAAGAAGAAACTGTTTCATTAACTTCTAAGTTACCAGTAGACCAGAAGAGATGGAGGTTTTTCTTTGTGGCAGAGTTCTGTGTGTTTTTTGTTTAGTTTTGGGTATTTTTTGTAGGGGAGAAAATCCTAGAGAGAACAAATTCTTGAATATTATCAGGGATATCTGGTGTGCTTTCGACTTTTAGACATAAAAGAAAAACATCTTGGCAAAAAATAGGTTGTGGGTTATTCCTCTGTACTCCTCAGTTCTGGTAAGTTTTTAGGGGAAGGTTACATGGTAAGTATCACAGAAAGAATGAAAATACCCATGCAGTCCATTTTCCACTATGTGAGCTGACACCCAGTGTTTCAGGAACAGAGTTGTGACTGACAACTGTGGACTTTAAGGCCAAAAAGCAAATGGACAAGGACCAAAAGGAGGAAGACGGTGCAGAGACCCAAGAGAGAGGCATGCCATTGTCTTTCTTGGGTCAAAGAGCTTGTTGAGGATAAGAGGTGTGGTTCTACTCACAGAGAGAATGAAATATCTCATTTGAATCTCACTGTGGACAAAGTGATTCCATAAAAACAGAATTCCTGAAAAGGATTCACCCAAGCAACACTCACATAAGTTCAATTCAGCAGAAAGACCTTGAAACATGTTTATTTACATTCTTTAAATCCCAGAATCTTTTCTTTTTCTCAAGGGGGATTCTGGACCATGGGGCTACATGGCTGGCTAAGTACACACTGCAGTTAGAGCCCAAGTACAAGAAGAAATATGAATCAAGTCTCTAGCCTAAGTGCCAGACTGGAAGCCATATTTGCTCCTTTAATAGCCACGTCTTTCCACAATATTTTGCACTCAAAATGGCCATAAAGTGCATGGATGGGAAAGAGGCAGAGAGCAGGATTATGAGGCACAGTTATAAAAGTATGACCATCCCATGAATGAACATGATTGACTGTTTTGAGTCAGGAGCTTGGCTTAACTCAATTAATTCCCCATGCTGGCAGAACCACCCTCTGCCATCCATCTGATACAGTGAAATGGTCACAGAATCACAGAATGGCTGAGGTTGGAAGTGACCTTGGGAGTACACCTGTTCCACCCTATCTACTCAAGCAGGGTCATCTAGAGCTGGCTACCCAGAACTGCTGTCATCTTTATCCTCCTAAGCAGCAGCAGGGTAAGGAGAAAGTGCCAAAGCACCATGTGCGCATAATTGTTATTCAACGCCTTCACCTCAAGACACTTAGCCAGGAATACTAAACCCATCTTTTCCAAATCCTGTTTCAAGGCAAACTACCTGCACAGCTGGGAAACAATGCAGCTCATTACACTGTTTTCCCCTTTCCCTCAGAAATAATATTTTCAGGCTGTGCCCGCATGTACCATTCCACCCAGGCTCCATCATACACTGCGACGTCTGGCTTGCCACAGAGGTAGGCCGCCAGAGCCACGTGGCAGGCAGTGACCCCAGAGCCACACGTGGCCACCACCGGCTTTAAGAGGTCCACCTTCTTCTCCTGGAACAGAGTGCGGATCTGCTCAGGAGTCTTCTCTAAGCCAGACTCTGTGAGGAAATCAGTGAAGGGGATGCTCGTCGACCCAGGGACATGACCAGGCTCAATTCCTGGAGAAAAAAACAATACAGATAGGAATTAACCTCTGTTGTCTGGGACAAGTCTATTGCAAAGCCTATTCTGTTTCACCGGGAGGAATATTTATCACTTAGTGTATTTTGTTAAAACACTTACTTTTGTTACATTTTGCTTTACTAGATTACTGATTGCTCAGGAAGGATGGCTCTACGTGTAACCTTCATGTTACCACATGGACACAGCCCTGTCAAGTTCTGTTCTTTCTGCTAGTTCCCTTCACACCTTTCTCCACATCAAAGCAACCCACACTGATGAAGCACCTCCACAGGCCGTTTCGAGGGGAAGAGCAGCACCAGTACTTGAAGAGACCAACGATAATCTTTAGGGTGAATCAAAAGCTATGTTCCTCACCCCAGTCCCTCATGAGGAAAAAAAGATACTTGGCTTCCCCACTGCTGAATTTTCAAAGAATAGCACTTGCCAGTCAAAAGGAGGGGAGGACAGGAGGACACACTGCCTCAAGTCCCATCCCATAAAAGACAGCCATTATGTCCCATCATTACCTCTACAGGAGTCAAAGTGATGGACGCCTTAAATTAAGCCCCTCATTATAATGCCAGCATCTCAGAATGCACATTACCATCTCGGGGCTCTGGCTCTACTCCCCGGAACCGTCCTGCAGCACGGGCATCCACTAGTTGGAAGTGATGGGAATCCAAGTTATCTAGGATATCCTCATATGTTTTCACCAGGGACTTGTCCAGGGAGGCATGGAACTCAGATGGAGCTACCTGGGTTTTCCCAGAGCTCAGCGCATTTCCTTCTTGCTGCCAGTTCTTCAGGCCGCCATCCAGGAGGGAGACAGCTTCGTGTCCAAAGACCCGGAACATCCACCATACCCGGGGTGCTGAGAAGAGACCTTGGTCGCTGCCATCATACACCACAACATGGGAATCATTCCCCACACCCAGCTTCCCCACATACTCGGCGAAGTCATTAGCCTTGGGCAGCATGTGATCGTAAGGCGAGGTTCGGTCACTGCACTGGTCAATGTCGAAGAAAACCGCACCAGGGATGTGGCGCTCCTCAAACTCCCGCTTTGGATCACGCTTCATCTTCGGCAAATACCAGGATGCATCCACAATTCTCAAGGCCAGGCCAGCCTGCTGGGACTTGATGGCTTCTGAAAGCCATTTTGCAGACACCAGAGCTCTGTAGAGGAGTTGTTGCGACATCACTCCGGAGTCCTGGCTGAGATTAGCTGACTTCTGGATTCTGTCTGAGTCCACCTGACTGCAGAAAGTAGAAAGTCACAAATTAAGAGACTGGCCTTTCAAAAAGCGACTGAACAAAGATGCATTTTGGGACCCATGTCTGCATTGAGGTGCTCGCTAAGCCTACAATGAGAGGCTTGAAATGCTCCAGCCCTGGAAGCAGTATGCCAGAGCTCATCCCAAACACTTCCCCAAGCGGGACAACCACAGCAGTCCCGCCCCGCACCCAGCCCCTCTGACCCCTCTACCTCCAGGGACCCCAGCCAGCACTGACAGCAGCCAGGGGGGAGCAGGGCAGCCCCAGGGACCAAGAGCCCCGGTATGAGGTACGGCCCCACGGCTCTGCCCGCCCCGGAGCACACCCGCAGCCGGGGCCTTACGGGGCCCTGCCGCCTCCCGCTGCGAGCCCCCCCGGCCC
>VYZT01023642.1:3484-24365 GCA_013400735.1 Pomatostomus ruficeps | reverse complement strand
TGGCGCGGCAGGGCCTCAGCCGGGCGCTGGTCACGGCCGCCTGGCTGGCGGAGGCGGTGCGGACCGGGCGGGTGGGCGCCGGCCTGCGGGTGCTGGACGCCTCCTGGTACCCCCCCAAGGAGCGAAACGCCCGGCAGGAGTTCAAGGAGAGGCACATCCCCGGGGCGTCGTTCTTCGACATCGAGGAGTGCCGGGACAAGTCCTCCCCGTATGACTTCATGCTGCCCAGCGAGTCCCACTTCGCCGACTACGTGGGCAGGCTGGGGGTCAGCAATGACACGCACGTGGTGGTGTACGACGGGGACGAGGTGGGCACCTTCTATGCCCCCCGTGCCTGGTGGATGTTCCGGGCCTTTGGGCACAAGGAGGTCTCTGTGCTGAACGGTGGCTTCAAGAACTGGGTGAAGGAGGGGCACCCCGTCACGGCGGAGGTCACCCAGCCCGCTCCGGCTGTCTTTAAGGCCAGGCTGAACAGGGCCCTGGTGAAGACTTTTGAAGAGATGGTACAGAACGTGTCGTCCCTAAAGTTCCAGGTGGTGGATTCCCGCCCTGAAGGCCGGTTTCGGGGGACAGAGCTGGACCAAGGTAATGGAGGTGGGACTGACACCTGGCCCAGAACGGGATGTATGTCAGTACTAGGCTGGGAGTGACAGCTCCTGGCAGCCATCAAACAGATTTTCCTAATGCACAGGCATGCCTCAGCCTGAGACACTGATTACCTTAAAGGAGCCACAGTTGCATGTTGAGATCCCAGTGCCATCACAGGATGCTTTTGTTGCAGTTGGCTATAAAGCTGCAGGAGGAAATAGCAGAAAAGGGCTGCAGTCATTTGGTTCCAGGATCTCCCATCCCACACCCTGCAGAAGTTTATAAAAATGCAAACATGGGAGGTGAGAGCTCCCAGGGGCTTGTTCAAAGTCCTATGTAAAACCAGCAGACGCACACAACTATCAGTATTCATACAGGCACCTCTCACCATAATGAGTGCATCAGCAAAAGCCAAGGTTTTAGGTAATACAGTAACCCAAGGGACATCCTCCTTATCGCTCTGATTCCCAGCAAATAGAGAATTTGCTTGAGCTGATCTTTGTTCTTTGCTTATGTAAGAGAAGCCTGAAGCCTTTAGTGAATATATGGGGTGTCAGCCTCTCTGTTTTGGATGCCCCAAGTTACAGGAACAAAAACTGATTTTGTTACCTCGGTGAAACACTGGACACACAAGCAGCAGAGGTGGGAGAAGTCCTGTGCAGTGGGGACAGCAGGTACAGCAGTGTGCCTGGAATGAAACGGAAGTTGGTTAAAGGAGACCCTTGCTGTGTAATTTAAGCCTTGGTATATCCCAGAATAACCTTCGCTCTGAAAGAGTGTAAGGGAAACTTTCCTAACTGACCATTCAGGAGGCACTCTGGAAATCACACTCCCACCACCAGAGACTTTAACTGCTGGGACCAAAGTCCCTTCTCGGCAGGCAGCTCCACTGAACTGATGGATGTCCCCCTTGACTCCGTACACACCCTGCACACACACTCAGACCAGGTTTTCTTACCGTCTTGAGCCTTGGTTTCCCTTAGCAGAGCCTCAAAAGTCTGGTTCCTTAAAGAAATTTATTAACAGCACAATAACACAGAAATAGCTTGAGCTGGTGCCTACAAGGAGGAACCTGAACAAAAGAAACACTGAGCTTTTGTGCCCTCCCAGTCAATGTGTGACAAAGTCCTGGCTCTTCCAGCTTGGCTGGCTGTTCCAGCTGAGCCCTCAGCTCCTGCTGTGTCTCTGAGTGTGTGGTCACCCAACTGTGCCACAGGTCCTTTGCCCTTTGCTGTACAAAAGTTCAGCACCAGTTCCTGGCCTCTTGCCTGGGGCTCCCACCACCCAGAGCTCAACCTGCAAGCTGACACTGCATCTGCACACTGAGCTACCTGCACCGAATGTGTTCCTCAACAAGGGACTCACAGAAATGGTTGTAAAAGTCAGAGTTTCTAGAGGAAAGCACAGAAAAGCTCAGCAGCAGCTGTTGGGTCTGAGCAGAGCCAACGCTGCCGAAAGGTGCGGTGGGCTGTGGTCCCCAGGCAGTGATGACCCACAGGTTGTTGCCATTCTGTCCTGGCTGTTCACAAATGTGTGTGCTGCTGTACAGCCAGTTACTGTGACACCATGTGCTGAAGTACATTCCTGCATCCAAACTTAAGGAGCATTTGGCTGTAAATGACTCTATACACGTGGGTGGCCCAGATGTCTGCAGTGAGTTCCTCCCAACACATTTGACCTGTGCAAAGACAATGTGGAAGGTGGGAAAGATAATAGGAGTAATGGAGGAAACTGTGGCAGGGGAAAGGGAAAGTTAGGCTTATCACTCATTCTATTTCTTCTCCTATGACCGCCCATCAAAGTGAAGGTTGAGTTTTAACCTCAAGATGTGACTGAAATGCTCCTTGCTGGGAGCTGGTGGATTTTACATTCTTTCCCAAGGTGAGGGTTGTCACCAGGTGACAAATACCACAGCCCCAACAGCGTCTTCAAAACAGATTTTTCCTTTGAAATGAGTCAGCATAGAACAGCTTATTTGTGGTGGTCCAGTTTTGCTTCCCACAGCAGATCCAGCAGGATAAGTACTCCAGCTGCAGCTGCTCATGCCACAGAAGCTTGACAGGTTTGTGAAGCAGGCAAGCCAGTAGGGGCACATCAGCCAGCAGTGGGTAAAAGACAGTGCTTACACCTAAAAGAGCAATTTGAAATCAATACTGATTAACTGCAGGGGTCATCCAATCAGGGAGGATGCAATTTAGAGAAGACTAATGGTCTTCAGGTTAAGGAACTTGCTGCCTTCTCAGGTGATTTCAGTTTAATTATTGCCTCAGCTCTTGACTTCCTAATTAAGTCAATTAATCTCTCCTGTTCTGTGAACTCCATTTCTAGAAGAGGCTAATTGTAGCTGACTCTTCTGCCTCTTTAGTTTTTCAGTTCTTTGTGGTAAGAATTAATTGTCCCTGTTTTATTTTTATCCTTGCTGGGATTTAGACCTCTATACTAGTTAAGATAAGCCATAATACAGGACTAATTTTTATTTGCTGGGAGAGCTTCACTGAAATTGCCATAGTGGAGAAAAATGGACATTTCTATAAGCCAGGTCTCATAGGTCTTAAAGGCAGGTACTGCTTTGGGTGAAAGGCTTGGATGTTCATGTAGAGTGTGCAGCATAAGCTTGACAGATGTGTAGCCCTGACTTATGCACCAAGGAGTTTGAGGTGCCCCTGCACAGTGCTATGTTTCTGCAGGAACTAGCAGTCCACAGGCTGATAAAAATAATTACATGATGTTTGCCAGTGCTGACCCTCTCTTGAGTGCTGGACACTGAAAACTGACGAACAAGAATTGTAGCTAACCAAATGCGTACAGAAAGGTTGTGAATTTCTGAATTCTTTTGGAGACATCTGAGGAAAGAGGGGACAGTTGCCAGGCAAGAACTCCATCATCTAAAAAAGAGAGCAAACCCAAAATAATTTCATGAACTTAGAGGTATTTTTCTTCTCATTCTCAGCCCTGAAGTAGTACTTATCTCCCTTTGGCATGCAGAGCTCCAGATTTTGCCCATTTTCCCAGCTCTCCATCCTGCCTGCCCCAAACATAAAGCTTTTGATCATCTTGAATGTTCAGTGAGAATGAGAAGGAAAGGTACATTTTTCTTCCCTCTGTCCTCCAAGAGGATTCTGCAGCTGGGAGCGGACTGGCTTTGCTTTGACCATGTAGTAATGCTCGAGGCACAGCAATATAGAGTGGGAGACTTTATCAAAGTCGGTTTCAACCCACAGGAACCTACAAGGACTTTCAGAGAGCTGGCCAAGACCAAGCCTAAAGTGTCCCTTACAATGTGTTCATGGTAGGTTAGACAAGATCAGTAATTGTCCCTTCCAAGGCATACCATTTGAATGGAAGAGAGAGATAAACAAGGAGGCAGCAGAGGAGGCATTTGGAAAAGAACTATCTGCAGCCAGCACACTCCAAAGCCATAGGGAGTTAAATATGGGCAGAGTAACTCTTTTATCTTTTTGACGTTAAATAATTCCATCTGGAGCTTTCATCGCAAAGGGAAGGCGAGAGAGGAGGGGCTGTGGCCTTAGATAAATAGCCAACAATAAAAACAATAGGTAAGCAGAGAATCTAACAGATGTGGGAAAAGGGATTAAGTAGTGAAGAAGATAACATATTACAGATTGTAAATTGTGAGGAAGAATTGCCAGACACCAAGCTGAGTGAGACTTGACAAAAGGAATTAAATAACAAACTTCTGGAACAGAATGAACAAAAGAGAACAAGGAGAGAAAGAATAAGGTTGCTGTGTGGTTAGCAGGGGTTCCAGGTGAAAGATTATTTGTGTGTGGTCTCAGAATTATACTGAGCCTCTGAGTCTGTGCTACCATGTTTCCTTCTCCCCTAAGGATAAGTCTGCAGAGCAGGGAGAGGACTAACCAAAGGATACCCCCATGCTTAAATCAGTGAGGCAGATGATCTCTATCCCAAATATGTCAAAAATCGGTCATGTGATACTGCAACTTCATGAGGCAAGAATCTGATAAATTGAATCAAAGCGTGGTTCTGTGGGACAGAAACAATTGTGAAGTTCATATTCAGGATAGAGGGTACAGCTCAACCTAGGCAGCTGTGGTCTTCTAACATGGATAGACTGGGAAGCCTTCAAAAAACTCTTCAAGAAAAGTTATTTTAAATTAAGGAAAAATTGAGGAAAATACATTGGTAGACTTGCACTGCAGCCAAGGGCTTTATTTCCTTGCCAACAGAATTGGTTAGCCAGATAAGGGAAATGGGAACATGCATGTCTGGAAGTTAGGTCTGATCTTTGCTTCCAGCCATTGGAAGCACCTACAAGGTAGAGTTGTGCCATTTGGACTTCATTAATACTTTGGACATAACATTAGAGGGGCATTTATAAGATCAATATGAGGAGAGGGAAAATAGCATAAGTAGTGTTAGATTAAAAAAAAATTGACTGAAAAAGAGATAAGTGAGCTAAAAATAGCATGTACTGAAAGAAGATCTATGGAGCTGGAAGTTGCCAGCATGGTCCCATCATTGTGCTTTTGTGTTCTGTTTCGTATTTTTCTGAATCATCGAGGCATTGAAAGCAGGGAGTTGCTACTGAAACGTGCTGCTGGCACAGCTGTGGGTAGGCCTAAATGATCACATGGGGTGAATTACGTGAGATGCCACCTGCAGATGTAGGAGTGACAGAAGTATAAGACCACAGAGCACAAACTCGAATGCTTGGTAGCCCAAAACTCTGAACTGCTGGAGTTTCACTTATGAGCTGATGGCCCGTGCTTGGAAGCAATAGAAGGGAGTGAGACTTGGATGAATTAGTTGAGTGCAAGAACCTCAGATGTGATTTAGCCATGGCAACAGCCTTGGCAACTCCTGTCTACCAGCTGTGATGCTAGGAAATGCCACTTCTTTATCCAGAAGCATGCTGGATACCTAGAGCTGTTTCTAGGGTGGCCAAGGCAGAGAAGAGTGTACCCAATGGGCTCTTACTGGGTCTAGGCTAAGGACATGAGGTTGTTGGGATGCTGAGGGCTTCATCAGTCTGTTGGTGCAATAGCAGAAGGGCAGAAAAACAATTTTAGCCACAGGACACTGTTAGCTCAAGGATAAATAGAGTATGACTGACTGTGGTGACGCAGTCTTAAGACTGGAAATTAATATTCTTCCTCACATGAGCCAGGAGGTGCCTCAGTGCAAAGTTTCATGACAAGAATCCCAACTGTTTCTGAGATGGGTGTTTTTTTGAAAGGCACCCTATACTTTAGTAGCTGGGGCCCAGGCTCTGTAGTCCAAGGGTTCCTTCCTGGAGTTTCTAATGGTGACTGCATGAATCTGGCATGGAGTATCCTGTCTCATATGTGGTAGGAGTAGATGTATCCTCCCCATTCAGATCCCAGCTGCATCCAGTCTTGCCTTCCAGTTCTATGTTTCTCTGCCCTTCACCTAGCAGAGAGAGTTGATAAAGCTTCCTCAGCCACTCGAGAGCACTTCTGAGGCAGTCCAAGGGATTGTGGTTGTGCAGTTTCAGGTCTTTCTCTCAGCTAAACACCTACATATGTGAATAAGTGCAATTTCTACAGAATTCCCAATCTTTTACCTGCAGAGTGCAGGCACTGATCTCTGACTCCAACAGACTTTTGAGTCTCTGAAAATCTCCCTATAGATCAAAGTCAAAACTGCTCTAAAATGAGAATGTTCTTTTCAAATCTGCTCAACTCCTACCTGAAGAGTTGTTTAAGGGTGGTGAGTTGTCAGTCTCCAGTAAGAGAGGGGTATAAATATATTTTAAGGTGTGTGAACAGTCTATAGAAGCGATAATGATCATGGTGCCTGAGACACATAGGAACTGAATCGATGGCCCAGCAAGCTTCTTTGAGCAAGAGTTCCCTTCTAGTTCATCCTCCAGGACTTCCTGATCTCAATACACTTCGCAGTGCCCTAGGATGGCTCACAGACTTGTCTGTATTGGGGTGATCACCAGTGGTGCAGCAGAGCCTTGCAGAAATCCTTTGCTGAATGGCAGGGTCAGGATCATTTACTCTGTGGGAAAGTGGTAGCCTAACCCAGGCATGTAAGAGGCTCCAGTAAAGAGCTTTGCAGTCTGAGAACTATATTCAAGGTTTTCTCAGTTTTTGCTTCATTTTTTATTTCCTCTCTGTCATACAGACACTGTATTGATGAGTGAGTTTTGCAGTGCTCTGTACTGAAGTGATGAACTGTTGTTTTCTGGAACTGGAAAAAATGTGGTGAAAGCATCAGTCCAAAACACTGCCTCTTTTTTTTTGTCCTTTTTAAATGTTAGTCCCTGCAGAAGTCAGCAGTTTTTCTCCCAACTTCTCTCAGTAATGCTAAACATTTCTGAAGAATGCATGAGGTAGGTACTAGACAGCTGTACCATATTTCTAATGCACTCAGGGAGGATGAATCAAGAGACAAGGGGGGTCCATCTGGAACAGGGAGAGGACTTGTGAAGCTGACTCAGGGCAGCTTTGATTGTCTTTAGGCTCTGTCTTTGTCCAGCAGAGCAAAAATTCCCTTCAATACCCTGCCAAAGCTGTTTTCCCCTTATATCTCAGCATGTCATGTTACCACTCTGCATAGTGATGAAACTGCAGTGTCATTATGATGTGTGATGTCAGTCTCTGACTAGGTATAGTTTAATCATTTGACTGTAGGAAAGTCAAGTGATTAAACTGCCCCAGTCTTTTCCATCTCCCAAGACCAGTTACCCTAATAATTTGGGCAAGTGGAAAGCTGCCAGTGAAACAGATCACTATTCATGTGATTTTTTCAGACTTGTCTCATTAGCAGTTCAAGCATAGCAAGGAACCGTTCCCTGAAATGCATTCTCAGTGTAATACATAATGTTTTTGGCTCCAATGAGGCTAGATCCAAAGCCTTTCAAAATCATTGGAAAAGCTTCCATTATTAAGCCTTAAGAGTCTGAATTTGTAGGGTGTCATGCCAACCTTGTGCATCACATTTTTATATCTGCTGCTCTCCAAAGACCTTGTTTTGACATGGGAGCTTTGAACTTGCCTGAAGTGGTCAGATACACCAGCAGAAAAGCAGAACCTGTGCTGGTTTCATCCATGGGGTAGATAAGAAGTGATACAAAATCTAAATTCTGACTTCTCTGACCCCATTGTCCCAGGATAGCTGCATCAGCAGTGATGTGGCTGACTTTAAGGTTGCTTTATGGTTTCTGTTATTTACGTTTCTGAAATATGATTTTAAGGTGATGCAGGAATAAACTGTGAACAGATAACCACTTTCAAAAATTCCACATACAGGCCACACTTCCTGCTTCTGAAAACTGTGTCACTACACACTGCTGGCATACCTGGGGAAGGTTGGAAATGTGCTGCTTTATTCCTCTTATCACAGGTGACCTTAATGCCTTTGTTAGGGCCTTTTCTGTGGAGGTTTTTTGGCTGCTGTCATGTCTAGGGCTTCTTCAGATTTCTACATCTCATTGCTTTCAGTGAGGAAATAGTTTGCTAAATATTCTGGAAATTTTGACTTCAGCAGAGTTGAATAATATTTGTCCTCTTCTTTTTAGCCCAATACCACTTTGCATCTGCATCGTCAAGTGGAATAAATGAGTCTTTTGGATCGAGTGAGACTATCTGCAGTGATGTCTCTAATGTCTCTTGTGGGTGTCTTTCATCACCTACATTAATGTGTCCTTGCTCATGTTTCCTTTTCTGGTTCACTCTTGCAGGGTTGGAATCTGGCCACATCCCTGGTGCTGTGAACATACCCTTCAGCTCATTCCTATCAGAAACAGGGCACGAGAAGAGTATTGAGGAGATCCAGGAAATATTCCGTGCGAAGAAAGTGGATCTCTCAAAGCCGCTGACGGCCACGTGCCGCAAGGGTGTCACGGCATGTCAGATCGCCTTGGCAGCCTTCCTGTGCGGCAAGCGCGATGTGGCCGTGTACGACGGCTCCTGGTCTGAGTGGTTCCACCGGGCCCCACCACATTACAAGGTGTCCGAGTTGAAGCGCAGCAAGGCCTAGACGGAGAGCTGTGTCTGGGACAATGCAGTTTAGTAGCTGCCTCCAGCCCAGGGTAAAGCAAGAGGGACGAGGTGGAAGTTAAGAAAAAATCAGCTGATTTATATTTTGCCAACTTTTCTAAGAATTATCATTAGGTTTCTATTGAACTTTTGATTTTTGACAATTAATAAAGTCTTAGATGATGCATCTGTGAGTATTTCTAGTTCTCCTCTGTTGCCTGCAACCTGCATGTGTTGGGTGGGAAAAGCAACTCTGCAACATGGAAGAGAGTTACACTGTGTGCCTGAAGACCTGCAGAAATTCCAGTGGCCTGGTGAGAGGTCAGGAGCAGAATGAATGAAAAGTCCAGTGCTAAAATACAGCACTGGGTACTAGATATTGGAGGGCCAAGCTGTGGTACTGTCACTGACTCTGTGTAAAACTCCTTGCTAGGCTGCCATCTTCCCATTTGTAATGTGGAAAATGGGGGTACCTTCCATATGGCAACTGGACCCAACCCACAGGGAAGTATGTTGCCTCTCTGGGGTCCAGGTAAGGGACATCAAAAAGAAATGTATGTTATCAACTAGTATGGCCCGCTGATTATTACCCTCTACTGGTGTTCCAGGAAGGTGGCAACAAGGTCCCAACAAGAAGGCTGAGGTCAGAGAGCTCATGTGAAGCATGTGGAGATGCTAAAAGATCCAGTTCTGCTGAAGTACAGTCTTGTTGATTATCGTGACTGTATTAGGAAAGTCTCCAAGAAATCCTGTACATGTGATGATAACTTTTGGGCACAGGTGTTTCATGAGACATGAGCCTTTTACTCTGCTCCTTGTTTGTTTTTTCAATCAGTGAGGTTAACCCTTCTCTACTCCCTGTGAGTTCAGTTTCCCATGGAGCTGGAGCCCACAGCTCATAGAGGGAGGGAGCATTGTTCCCTAGCAACCATCTCTTCAGCCTTCATCCCACCTCCATACCTGGACTTCAGCAGGACCTGCCTGCTGTAAGAACCACCAGCCACCACACCAGGGATCATGGACCAGGTGAAAGAGGTGGTTATGGAAGAGGCTTTAAAAACAGAGAAATACCATTTTCACATCCATGGGGCTCCTCATGTTTGGAAAGTCACTGAAACCTCCTCATACTTTGGAGACCCAGTCAAATGTGGAAGGCCTGTGAGACCATTCTTGTCCACAACTGGTAGCTGGAGAGAATGGCCAATTCCCACACCTGTCTAAGGAGGTTTTCCACCTGGGAAAAACAGCTCTCTCTTTCGTCAAAGGTTGCATGTCTGGATAGTCAGTGTTAGGCTATGCTAAACGCTTCATTCAGAAAGAAAGATCAAGTTTAGTCCTTCTTAGCTCTTTGATCAAGATATGTATTTTCTGATTGGTTGCCTGTTGTCCCTCGCAGATTTGGCTTAGCATGGAATAAGTAGACTTCAGTAGTTTCTCTTATCCAGGAGGATGGTAAAATGACCTTAAAGTCCTTCTGGGTCTCAAAATGTAGGAATCTCTGAGCAGTACTTTGACTTTGGACCTTCAGAGTTAGAAGTAAAATGAACAGTAGCAATCACATACAACTGCAATGTTTATATAATAGCAGTGACAACAACATCATATATAGCTACAAACTAGAAAGTAGGAACAGTTGCAGGCTTTGATGTCATTTTGTCCAAAAGGAGCTGGGGAAATGAAAGCTATTGATGAATGGGATTTGGGAAATGAGCACATTGCCTCATTATACAGAAATTCTGCTTGGTTGGAAGAAATGGGAGAGGAGGAATTTCTACATCAGCAGACTGGAAAGTTCTTCCCACTGAAAATAGTAATAATAACAACAAATAGACATGTTTTTGTTTTAAGTAGGAGGTGGGAGTTAGCACAGCAGTTTATTTAGCAGCAGATTCCTGCACTTTGATCATGTGTAAGTGTGTGGCTCTTCTTTAAAAAGAAAGAAGAGTGATAGAGAAAAGAAGCAGATCATTCCCTGTGAGTCAGGACTGGCTTCCTCTCCTCATCTTTTGTGGCCCTGTTCTTTTTGTGGGAGAAGTTCTGGAGAATGCACACTGACTCCTGGAGTCAGACTGATACTGTCACTTCAGCTTCAGGATCCCAATACTGTGTAAGACCTGGTGCTGCAAAGACCTGTCACAGTGTAAAACCCAAGCTGCTGTGAAAGTCAGCCCTGGCAGAGCACTAGGCTTTCTACCCCATGGGCTGGCACCTTCATTCCCACAACTGCCTCAAGAGCAGAAGGTAAGCCCTGTATCATGTCCTGAGCTAATCTGACAAATCCAAACGTGCATTCCTATCTGATCCAGATCCCATTTGTCCTGCGGCTAGTGCCAGCAGGCTAACAGTTACTGCATTCCCCACCATGGGCTGTGCCTTCAGGTTTAACTTGTCACAGCCTTCGCATGGGCTAAACCTGTCAAGTACCCCTGGGATGAGGAACACACACAATAAGCAGGACATGACAGAGGGTTACATAGACATTCCCTCTGCAGGAAAGGCACTTCTCCTCCTAGGTGTCCCATGCATATGCAATGCCTACAGAAGCCGCTGAGGGGGACTCAAGGACAGACCCAGGGATTAGTCATAGCTCAAAAAGCTGTGCAGGGGTGGAAATGCCAGGGTTTGCTGCACTTCGGGAATGTGGATTGACAGTTTCCCTGTTGTTCATGTTTTCAGGAACGTCAAGCTCAGGGCAGTGCAGCATTAGAAACGGGACAGAAAGGACTCAGCAACTGTAGTGAAATGACAAAAGAGTCCTTGACCTGGGCATCTCTTTCCGATTACCAACAGCTGGGTTACAACTTGAGATCAAATCTATTCCGAGGTGAGGGAACACACCACCTATCCCTGACCTTCAAAGCTAGTTCCGTCTTTCCTTTCTGGGGCTCAGGGAAGCCACATTGCTGTGGGTAGAGATCTGACTATAGGTAATACTCACTTTCCCCTCTTATTCCTTCTATCCAAAGTCACTACTTTTCCAGGCTGTCATACCTGAGGAACTGGAGGCTAGACACTCCCATTTTATGTATTCTACCCCTTTCTTTTCTTTCACTCTTTTTTTTCCCCCAAGGTATGAGAAGTGAATGTGAATCATAACCCCTGTCCTCCTGTCCAGAGCTGTCCAAATGGACACCATTTGCAATTTAATGTTCCCTGTCATATCCAGTTGCTAGTTACCTCCAGTTCCAGTGCCAACATCATTTCTTTTCCAGACCTTTAGACATGTGGGGCTCTGAAATACCTTTCCCAAACCTCCGTTTCCAAGGTTCCCCAGGATCCCTCCATATAAACAAATATTGGAAACTGAGCATTCATCCTAGAAACTCTGAAATAATTGTCTCTGGTTCTAGTTTCTCATGTACCAGCATAAGACAGATTACTTTTCCTCATGCAGTATGTTCCATGACAAGACCTTTCTGGATATTGAGGACTGCATTGTCCTGGGTTTGTGTGGTCACACAGAAAGAAAGAACATCTTTCCTCAGGGAGCTCAAATTCATTATTGTCAAGACAAAGGTGTGATTAAAAGGAAGGTGAAGAGGAAAGGTTTAGAGATTAAAATAAAGCCCCTTTGTCGCTAGAAGTCAAGAGGGGATAAAAAGAGAAGTCACAGTTGGGAACTCATTGTTAAGTATTGTGGCAGAAAGGGAGATCAAGAAGGCCTGGAGTGGTAAGATGATGAGAGTTTTGTGGAGTTTGCTGCTAGTAGCTGCTAGGAAGCTACTCACATGGATGAGGAGATTCAACAGGAGGCAAGTGGGCACTTGACTGAAGAAAGGACACTGGGTTACAAATGAAGATGATACCTCACAACACACTCTGTGTGTATCTCATACTTGAGGATGAAAAGCAGATAAATTGGCAAACACAAGCAACCTCCTGGGTGATGATGAAGCTATTGTTCAGCACCCAGCCTCAAATGTACTGCAGTCAACACATGCGTTTTCTTGAGCCCTTGTAACTGCAGGTGTTGCTCCCCTGCTCAATTCCAGGACTGCAGTAGGGTGATTCTACTTAAAATTCCTTATTTGCTGTTCCTTGCAGGTGGCCCACTGAAGAGCCGAAGCTTGATGAAAGATTCCTATACCCCTGATATATTTCAGAAGGCAACCATAGATCCCAGGCACTGGCATGGAAGGACAATTAATGAGCTAGGTATGACTCCTGCCAGAAAAAGTACATTGCTGAATTCCTGAGATGGGTGCTGCTTCTGCCAAGGACAAAGGATGGATTTGGGCAGAGGCACAAGGGGACTAGAAACTGACATTTTAACAAGAGAGAAACTCTACAGCTAGAATAATCCTTGAGGTGTAATAGCACTAGGAGGGAGGCTGTAACTGAACTATGATTTGCCTTCTTTACAGGGAGATGGTATGAGAAATATTTCCTAGATCTTAATGTGCAGAAAGCAATGAAGGAGAAATATGGGGGGGATAGTAAAGGCAATCCCTAGAAGATGAAGCTTGAAGATTGGAGTGCATTCAGCAACAGGTCTTTTTCCTCCACCATCTAATAAACCCACCTATGAAACCTGAACCCATTGGCTGCTAGCTGGCAACAGCAGATTTGTCCCTGGTGTTTTCTCCCCTATTAAAGCATCTCTGGGGAGGGCAGTGCAAGGTAAGTCTGAATATGAATACAAAAAAAATCACTTTATTTCTCACTAGCAAGTGGGAAGGATTAGTGTGTGAGACCCACGGCTTTGCAGAAGGATGTGGTGGTGAGCAGAGCCCACAGAGATTCATCTGCTCAGCATGTGTGTTGGAGCAGGACCTGTGAGCAGTGTAAGAGGCCAGTGGTGGAAAGGGTGTGTGAGAGCGAACTCATGTTTGTCAGAAGATTTGTGACACTTTCACAGCTGCGCCAGTACTGCAGAGAGTACAGAGGGTGCACTGGGAACCAACCAGGGTTGTCCCAGCTGCAGAAATGTGTGAAAGCAAATGGAAATTCACCTGAGGAGGCATCAGGCTGTTGGTGAAAACTCACACTATTTGCAGGTCAAGCCAGTGAAAACAAAACCAAACAAACAACAGCTTATTCCACCTAAAGGGAACAGGAAAGCCGCAAGAAGCCTCAGGACTTCTCCAATGCACAAATCACCCCACAGTGTACATGTACCCTTACTGAAGCTCTCATAAGCCCTACTTGCCCCTGACAGCCCTTTCCCTAACTCAGAGGTGACTCTCAGAGAGAAGCACGTGCATGCAGCATCATCTGTACAACCTAAAGTCGAGAGTGTATCTGGACCGTAAGTAAGGACCACCCAAGGCTTGAATGATGCAGGATATGCAGGGTCTTTAGAGCTTCCTGATGTGTTTTTCTCACAAATTTAATGATCTTTATTGCAGGACTCTGCCTTCCAGCTCCAAAGTGTAGCAATTTGGTGCAGCAATCACAAAGTACATTTCTGGGAATAGCGATACCCTGATCTTTACTGTCTGCTCCTAAGCGTTCACCATTTTAGAAGACTGATGCTTTGCTCCGTGATATGAACTGTTTTGGGACAGAATTATGATTGTTACTTCACCATTGGCTGGTGATTAGATAACAGTATGCTGACTTTGTTAAAGTAGTGAAGGAGGTTAAAATTTAACTAATATGATAATCAAGTGCTAATCACTTTCCACCACCAATAATTAACCATTTTGACTTCAGATATTTCCAGGCAGATGTCCAAGTCTTTCAAATTAAGGAGACTGGCCAAATTGCAGCTTGTAGAAACCCCCCTGTGGGTTTGCTTTGTACAGCAGTGCTGAATGGCTGCTGTGTGAGCACACACTGCTCTCACCTGCCCTGAACAGCACAGCTCTGTAGGAATAGCTGGTTCTCTGCATTGTATCCAGCACTGATGGCCAGTATAACTCCAGGTACATAATGAGCACTGTCTTCTGAGACCACAACAGGTCCTAATCCAGGAAACATGGAGCTGAACAGAAATCTACTGATGTGCTTGGCATACTGGAAGCAGGCAGTTCAGGGCACAGTCAGCTAATAGACAACACATAATGTGGGATGAATCCACACACAGATTTACAAATCTGTTTCTACTAGACATTAGAAATGCCTATTAGCCATTAGAAATAGACACTAGGGCAATCAGGCAGACTGCAGGATTATGGTCCAGTTGGAAGAAAATGCCCTTTTGCTATTCATGAAGGGCTCATGAAGAGAGTAGATCAGAAGAGAAATGGACTGGAAGGTCCTGTTGGTGCACCACTGTGCACAAAATGGGGTGTTTGCCTCTTGCAGTGGAATGAAGTCACTGTGTACACCTTTCACAAATGAAAATACTTTATAAGCACTTAAATAGTATAGAATACCTGGTATTGTATAATGCACTCAAATGGGTGACAGCTGTTTGATGACAAATGAAGATACATGTGTCAATCCCCCTTCATCTTCTTTGCCAAATGGTACAGCTCAGCCAGGGACAAACACTTTCAAACAGGTGACACATGAAAGCTGCAGAGATAACTGAGCTTATAGCTTTCAGTGAGGCAGCACAGCCGCTGGGAACAATCAATACCTGAAGTCTTTGAGTGCTGAACAAACTAATTTAGCCACAACCTTGGCAAGGAGCATTTTCCTGTGTGGCACTCCCTGTTGTAGAGTGCTTTGGATATCCAAACATGCATATGAAAGCCAGCTTTGGGATCTCCAGGTATCATGTCATATGCAGTTAGACAAGAACAGAGCTGAAATAAGAGCTCATGCACACTGCAGCTGAAATCTCCCTTCTAGCTGTTCTTTGAATCTCAACAGTTCATTCCTTCTTGCTTGTTTTGTGCTGGTGTTGGCACTTCCCTGCCCACGCTTTGAACTGAGTCAAATTGATAAACCAGAAGAAAATCAATACAGAAGGAAAAAAAAACCAAAACAAAACCCAAAACAAAACAAAACAAAAAACCAATAAAAACCAAACCAAAACAACAACAACAAAAAAAAGGCAAAAGTTAACAGGTTAACCAATTAAAATTTCTAAGCAAAGGACCTTGTTGCAGACAAGGAAATGAGTGATGGGATATGCATATGTTGGGAAAGAGGAGTAGAAGGAGAGTGGAGGTGGAAATGGCCTTTCACAGCCTTTTTTAATGCAGCAAGAAATTAGTTTGCCTCCATTGTATCGTCTCATAGGATGCAGTGCTTTACAATACAGGTAGCCCGTATTTAAGTGATTTTACAGGGTCTGATCATTGGGTGGCAGCTCTGAGCCAATGTTTTTATCTGACAGGTCAGACATTGGGGGGAAAAAAGTGGGTTCTTCTCTGGTTTAGCTAAACCATTCACTGAAATTGCTATTTAAGAACTGTTTAGGTCACCTCTAAACAGTCAATGCTCTTGAAATATAATCAGACTACAAGGATTTGAAGTAGAAGAAACTGGTTGCACCCCAGCTTCTGCAGCATTCTCCTCGCAACTTTTTCTAGCAGTAATGGCTGCTTCCCAGTTCAGGTTTATGCATCACTGCAGTTGAAGCACAGGTCATTTTGCAGGATATCACTTCTAATAAAGATTTCCTGTTCTCCAAACAATATTTCGTTTTTCTTTTCATTTAACCCCCTGACCTCTGCCTATCTCATGCTATCCTGAACGATAGTTATTTCAACTGTGAATGACTTTGAATGGCTCCTATAAAGAGATGGTAACAACTGTAAGAACAGAAGACAGACACTGCAAAAACTCTTATTAGAGTCTTCAGCCTTTGTGCTGTAAAGCTTTCACGGAAGTAAAACTTAAATTCAGAGCTACATCTATCCTGAGGTATTTCTAAAAGAATGGAGTACTTACTGCTGATCCTGCCTATAATGGGATAAAAGAGAAATCCAGCACTGCTTGAAGTGATGAGAGATCACAACAAAAAGGGAGCAGGTGAATTGACTTCAGTGGATTTCACTGTCAGGCACTGGGTTTAAAATACAATTGTGTCTTACATTTGAAGGTATTAAAACCTATTATTCATCAAGAGAGAATGGTGATTTGAGGGTTAGGAATTTCCTGTGGTGTTCCACTTAATAGTGGTAGAGCAAAGGAGCCAAGGAGCAAGAAAGGTATAAAACAAAACCACAACTCAAATGGTGCATTCCTCAGGGTTCACTTTGTGTTCTCCTTGCCACAGACTCCTCTCTGACAGAGCCATGGCTTCATGGACTGAAGCTGGAATAGCAGTGACCTGGTGTCAGGGGTGGGATCACTGTACTTGGAAATAGCACAGGAAGTTTAAGAACAACAACTCCTTACAGATGGAGAATAGGCTCTCTCAGCTTTGGGCAAAACAGGAGGGAGGGCTGCATTGAAGAATATACAAGAAGGTTCTATTGCTGATTTTAGTGAACAGGCCTACCAGTTTTTATGCTGAGTTGCCATTTTATCCCTCTTAATAACATTCTTTTTCTTTTAAACCCTTGGATTCATTGCTTCTGAGCAGGAAAACTGATTATCCAAGCTCATTATGTGCCCAAGTGAAATAATTCTCTTTTCCTATAACCTGAGAGCCTTGAACTGAAATTGATTAACTATTTTTAGAAAGAAGCTCTAGCTAAATCTGACTTCTTCCCCTGCCAATCACACCTATCAGGGGAGTGCAAAACAATCCTATCTAAATGTAGATGCCTAGGAATTATGGCCTGCCCCTTTTTACCAAATACATTAATATAACTAAGAAAGGGATGGGGTTGTTTGAGATCTTTCACCATGTTGGACTATAAGCTGGAGAGGAGAGGTAGGATTTGTGGAAAGAAAATGAGATAATAATGGTGTTATTTTTCGAATTTTTCGTTTGCTTATCTAAGACTCCTGCAACTCCAGCAGGCTTTTCTGAATCTCAGCACTGGCTACTTTCATTTTCCAACAGCTTCCTTTAGGGTTCTGAAGACCCATATATTGTCTTCCTTGCCACTGCTGGATGAAAAAAAGCACAGGACTTGGCTGCTCCTTACAGCTCTCCAGCTGGCAGCTCTCTAAGGTGCCGACTGCACACAGATAAGAGATGACTTAATGGGGTACACTGTCTTCCCAGAAGCCAGAAGGAACTTCTGGCCACATCTTTTGTACCTTCCTCAGAAGTTGCAAGCCTTGGACTTTTCTGTGCCACAGGAAGAGGTCAACTGTTTACTGCCAACTACAAGTGTCCTGGTTCCAAGATATAAAAGCACTATTTAGCTTTTGAGAAAAATCCATGTTTTCCCTGTAAATAAACCAGGGGCAAGACCATTCTCTGGCTCTCTGGTAAAATGGCACAGACTGGCCTCATTCGCAGCCTTACTGCTCTCCTTAGTCTCCCACAGAGCCTCTGCAGTCTAAAACAGGGATAAAGCTCTGCGTCTCTTTTTTTCTGTTCAAAGTGCATGACACACTGTGTTACAGCTGTATTCTGAGTGAAAAAGGATGTGCTTTGCACAGCCTGGGGGCAAAGCCTGCTGGAATGCTGCTGAGGGACACTGGATACAGCCTAACCTGGTACGTGTCACCCAGTGGGAATGGTTGCTACCCTGTGCTCTCTCCCAGACAGTGCCAGGTTGTTAACTTGGAGAGCACTGGTTGGCACGGGCAAAAACCGTGGCAGGGGGACTGCTGACAACAAAGCAGTGCAGGCAGTTGCAAGGCAGTGTGCAATACTACATCTTGGCCCTGATTTACTTGGCACTAATAACTCAGGCAATGTGACTGCTAGCATCAGCGTTTATGAAACTCATGAGCTTCCAGGGATGTTTTGCAGTTAGTTTTTCAAAATAAAGGGCCCTTGTCTCTTACAAGCTCTGAGTGTGAAGCTAGACAAAGGGAGAAGACAACAATTTCCAAGAAGCTACAAACAAACCCATCTTTCCTTCACATGACTTACAAAAGTACATATTAAAAAGAGCTGACTCTTGCTCCTAAGAGCCAGATAATTATCATGAGACCCAGGAGTCAATGTAATTTGTGTCATTTTCCCTGACTGCTCTGCAACCTAGGATATTTTCCCAAAGAGAGTGTCCTGGTCACCTTCTCACTCTGTCTTTGAAGACATGACATAAATTTGAGGCATTATGGACAATTAGATGTTATTTCTGATCAGCCACACACTGCCTGGGACCACTGCAGCTCTTCTTTGTTTACATTCCACTTTCAAAGTCAGACTTTGCTTCAAGGAGCAGAAAGTATGTCATTTCTAAAGGATGAGAAGATAAGGGAATATGTGTATTTTCATGAGAGGGAAGTTGTGTTCAGGCAGGCTGGGAGGAATTCAGCCAACAAGGTTTCCACTGCCTTTTATTGAAACCTATTTCCAAAGGAAATGCAGAGGAAGAAAGGAAGCAGTCTTCTATCCTCAGACTTCCATCCAGGGAGGTCAGGGTCTGCAGCTTCAGTAATTCCCTACAATTTCCATAGATGTTTGGAAGGTATACACATGTAGAAGATAAATGGGGGAAAATGCTTTGTCTCCTGCATGACAATGGGTGATACCCATGTGCAGCCTGCTCTTAACCTATGGCTAGTAAGGAATTTTACAATTAGATATTCAGTACTATAATCTGAGAATGTTTTAAATACTCAGGACTAGAGACAAGACTTAGTGGTTCACCATCATCATTCTGAAATAAGTAGGTATTTATCTCTGCCTGTGGTGTCAGGTCAAATTTGAAGTTGTTGTTTTCTTGGTCATATCTGTGGATCAGACACACCCAGGGTATTGGGAAGTTCTGGAAGTCAGGGTGTTTTAGACCTTTGTAGAACCTTCAGGTAATTTCTTTGTTCCTGGTTAAGCAGAAGAAAAAAAGCATGACTATCTGAATAGGATGCTGTTACACAGCCCAATATGCGGTTTCTGAAACCTTCCCCACATATATTTTATTCTGTTTCTAAATCAATATTACATTATGCTAACATACTCCTGTAATTCATCAAGTGACATGAATAAATTCTCTAATATCAAACACACCTGCTTTACTTTCTCTTCCTTTCCTCAAACGAAGATGCACTCACAATAACTATTTTGGGTTGGTGGGTATCTGGGCCCTGAGCACAACTTCTTTCAGGCCCTCCCCCAAAAAAGGATTTGGCTTCCCAAAAAGGTCAAGGCTGTCTAAGCTGGAATCAGTCTGGCTGAGGGTCTTCCCACCTTCACTCCGAAGCTGCTTTGAAATTCAGGCCCTTGCCTGAGCTGTGGCGCAGCCATATCTGTGCCTGGTGATGCACATTGCTGATTGTGATCCATGGGATTGACTTCCTAGCTTGACCTTAAGTCTGGCTGCTGGACAGGGACTTCCTATGGGATCTAGATTGATGGCTGATTCTGGTTGTTCTCACTGTCCTACATTTCTTGTTACTTACACCGCTGTGATTGGGGTAAATGCCTTGCTGTCACCCACAGCTCCCAGCTCACCTTTCCTCAGCAAGCAAAGCTTATGACTTCCATAGCAGCAGGCTTGGCATTTTATATGTTTACACATGTCTGTTCTGCTGTGCTCACACTAGAGGACCCAAAGAAGGGAAATGCAACCAGCAGTTGGGGCAGAAGTTCTGTGAGGACTGTGGGACTGGAGAGCTCCTACAAAGAGAGAATTATTTCCATGCAGACTGTGAAGTCCTTTATGCCGCAGAAACACTTCTGTGGTTTGAGACTTCAACCCACAGCAAATTGCTAACATTTAGAATGTGATTAAATACTCTAGGGATTGTAAGAGGCACCTTCTCCATTGACTTCACAGCTGTCAGGTCAATTCATGAATGAATCCTCCAGCTCTTTCTCAAAATTAAACCCAAGGTAATTTCTTCCTATTCTTATTTCATGTATTTTCTTCCCTGCCTCCAATCTCTCTGCTGTTTATCCGTTCATCTCCAGCATCCACTATTACACTTTCTCTCTTTCCCCTATCTCTTCTTTATTCTCTGTTCCTTCCTCTCTCTCATACTCTCCAGTCTGACTGTTCTGTTTTCTTCTTGAAAGGAAGCAGAAGTAACAGCAAGATAGAGCAAGACATATCTGGTATATCTGAGAGGAAACCCAATGAGTCAAACAAACACATATGACTTCTGTTTTTCTCACAGTTTTTGTTTTGCAGAAATAATTTCAAAATAGCTATGCTCTTCTGGCATAAGGAAAAAGCAGCCTTCTCTGCCAATCTGATTAGTTATTATCACCACTGCCTCTAGTGTAACACATTATTCTCCAGTCAAGTGCAATTATTAGCATGTCCTGCTATGTTGTGTGTGTGCTCTAACAGCAAAAGCAGGGGAGAGTGATTGAAAAGTTAATGAAACCAGCTGGATTCCATGCGCTGCTTCTTGTTCTTCCTCATCCTGTACAGAACCAGCTTTCTCTC
>VYZT01023641.1:4775-30767 GCA_013400735.1 Pomatostomus ruficeps | reverse complement strand
CCCCATCCCCCCCCCTGCCCCCTCCCTATCCTCCTCAACCCCACAACCTGAGCCCCAGCCCCTCTCCCCTCACCCCTCCCCAGACCCCATTTCCCCACCTGTCCCCCCCTGCTCCCCTCAACCCCGCAGCCTGAGGCCCAGCCGCAGTTCGCTGCTCAGACCTCACTGCTCCACCTGGCCGCACGCAGGCCCCGTGACGCCACCGGGGCACCCTGTCCCCCTCAGCCCCGCACTCTGAGCCCCGTTCCCTGTCCCAGTGTCCCCGTGTCCCCGTGTCGCCCCCCCGGGCACCTCCTTGGCGATCACGGCGATGCACACCGCCATCTTGGCCCCGCCCCTCCCCGCGCGCGGGTCACGTGGGGCTGTGGTCACGTGGGGCGGCGGTCACGTGGCGCGCGGGCCCGGTTGCCATGGCGAGCGCGGCGCTGGGGCCACTCTGCCTCTGCTGGGCCCTGGGCCCCGCCGCCGCTGCCGCCGCGCCCAACATCCTCCTGCTGCTCATGGACGACGTGAGTGCCGCACGGGGATGCGGGACGGGGGAGTTCCGGCCGGTGGCGGGGGTGGTGTTGCCCCTGGGGAGTCGCCCCGCGGGGGTTTGAGGGGTCTGGAGCAGCGCCCTGGTGAGGAGACCCTGCGGGAGCTGGGCTGGAGAAGGGGATGCTGAGAGGGGATCCGATAAATCCGTGTGAATGTCTCCAAGGGGTGTCACAGGGCAGTGTCAGGCTCCTTTCAGTGGTGCCCAGCAGCAGGAAGAGGAGCAATGGCCAGAAACTAAACCAGGGGAAGTTTCGCTTCAACAGGAGGAAGAACCTCTGTCCATGGAGGGTGGCAGAGCCCTGGAACAGCTGCCCAGGGAGGGTGTATGTGGGATCTCTCCCTCCAGAGACATCCCAATCCCCTAGAGACATCCCAGTCCTACACCACGGGGTGTGACAGGGAGGGAGCAGCGCCCTGAGGAGGAGACGCTGCGGGAGCTGGGCTGGAGAAGGGGATGCTGAGAGGGGATCCGATAAATCCGTGTGAATGTCTCCAAGGGGTGTCAGAGGGCAGTGCCAGGCTGTTCCCAGTGGTGCCCAGCAGCAGGAAGAGGAGCAATGGCCAGAAACTAAACCAGGGGAAGTTCTGCTTCAACAGGAGGAAAAGCTGCTTCCCCTGGAGAGCAGCAGAGCCCTAGAAAAGCTGCCCAGGGAGGGTGTGGGGTCTCCCCCTCCAGAGACATCCCAATCCCACCCGGACGTGTTCCTGTGTCACTGCTCCAGGTGTCACTGCCCTGGGCTGGACGATCTCCAGAGCTCCCTTCCAACACTAATGATTTTTAATCACAACATTGCGGCCTCCTGAAAAACTCAGCAAGAAGGAAAGTAATTCTACTCATTTTGGCTCTCTGAACTGGGGGGAAAAAAGTCCCTGCAATAAATTATTAAAGAGCAGAAATAATCACAGATTTATTTCTGACTCAAAGTCTTTTCAATTTTGCACCCTTGGCCACATGGATAAGGAAATATCTACATTTCCAACACATTCAGGTCGCTGCCACCTTCCTGGTTTGCTTCTCTCCTAGTATTTTCCTGTCACCTTCCTGGTGTGTTTGTGGCAGAAATGTGTTTATTGATGTTTGAAGCTGCTCGAGGAGCTCACGAGGGTGGGAAAACCCTTCCCACCTGTTTGCCAGTTTATTCTGCCCGTTGTTTCCGTGGTGTTCCTGCACTCCTGAGCAGGAAAATCACCTGTTCTCCCAGGGAACGGAGCCTCTGGCAGGGGCTGCCCAGGGAGGTTGGGAGTCCCCAGCCCTGGAGGTGTCTGAGGATGTGACACTCGGTGCCCTGGGCTGGTGACAAGGTGGGGATTGGTCACAGGCTGGACTTGGAGTATTTTCCAACCTCTGTGATCTCAGTTTTCCAGTCAGGAATATTTCCCCTCCCTCCCAAGCTGGCGTTTGTAATTTTCCATGGGAAAGCTCTTTGTGCCGGGGATTCTGCCGCTCTGGAAGTGTCGGTGCAGCACGAGGCACAGCTCCTGTCTGGAGCTGCTCTGCACTATTGATTTATTTAATATCCTCATGAAAAATACATCTCCCCGGGTTTTTTCCTCTGTGGAATTGGAGCAACCTGAGATTCCTTTTGTCTTTCTTCCTTGCTGATAAAGAAAAATCAAGAATTTGGGGGTGAATCCATTTTAATTCCGCATCCTGGTGTCGGGGGGAACCATTTAATTGCTCCTTCGCTCAGAAACCAGCTCAGCAGCTCTCCAGCAATTTTCTTTCCCAAACTAATGGCACCAGGGGGTTTCCTAAGGACCTGGGTACTCTATGGGTCCATTGCTCACCTGACACACCCCGGGATCAAAGGAATCTCCTGCCTTTCCTGCAGCACAGGAGAACCCCCAGACCTGTGGTGCCCATTGGCTCCTAGAGCTGCTCCCTTCTGGAACCTTCTGCTGCAGCTGTGCTTTTCCCAGGAATGGCTTTCAGCAGGGAACACGGGCACCGTGGTGGGAATTTTGTGGCTCTCCCGGCGTGTGACCCCTGGGAATGAGGAAGAGGAGCCGGGTGAAACCCCAGCCCTGCAGATCAGCACAGGGATGTGTGACGCCTCTGGCAGCTCCCTCTGGCTTTTCAAACTCTTCCTCGCTGTTCCTGCAGCACTGCTTTTGAGTTCAGACCTTTTCCCTGTGTTCCTGGTCCTGCAGAGGGAAAGATCCACAGGCTGAGGTGGATTCCTGGGGTCCAGCACAGACAGGAGGGCAGGGACTGAAGGCTCAGACGTGGCAGCTGCACAGCCCCGAGTAAATCATGTGCAACTTCCTCTTCCTGCTTGCTCTGGGTGCGCCTCAGGCCTCTGAGTAAGAGTGAAGGCACTGGGCTGCTTACAAGAGCTTTAATCCCTGCTAATAAATCATTTAATCCCGTGTATTCCTCAATTTCCCACCCACCAGGGAAAAGTGTCAGAGTTCCCTGCTCCACAGGGCGGGGAGAGATCGTTTTTGTCACATTCCTGAAGTCCTGAGCAGGCAGATGAGCACTGTAAAAAATGATAAATTAAGGGATACAATAAAACGGCCCAAAAATGTGGCTGTGGAAAAGGACTCTGACATCTTCTGGTGTGTTCCTGTTACAGATGGGCTGGGGGGATCTGGGAGTTTTCGGAGAGCCCTCGAAGGAAACCCCTCACCTGGACCAGATGGCTGCGGAAGGGATGCTTTTCCTGGATTTTTACACTGCCAATCCCCTCTGCTCTCCCTGTAAGTAACCCGGGGTTTGAAATCCCATCAGCACGAGAAACATCTTCCTCTGAGAAGTTTGGGGTGTTTGAAACCATGTCAGGAGGAGAAACATCTTCCTCTGAGAAGTTTGGGGTGTTTGAAACCACGTCAGGAGGAGAAACATCTTCCTCTGAGAAGTTTGGGGAGTTTGAAACCATGTCAGGAGGAGAAACATCTTCCTCTGAGAAGTTTGGGGAGTGTGCCAGCCCCTGACACGAGCTCACAACCCAGCCAGTGATTGCCCTCAGGCCAGAGATCGGATTTGCTGCTTTGATCTTGCATTTCTCTCCCTTTTTATTTGTGTTTGGATTGGAAAGCCGACAGTTTTCAGCTCGTACAAAGCGCTGCTCCAGTGATCAGTCCAGCTGAGGGATTTTTGTACCATTGCAATTCAGTATCCCGACCCCAGTCACTGCATGTTTTTTCATTATTCTCATTTTGGCTTAGAAAAACTGGATCTGAGCTGTTGCTGGGCATATTTGGTGTGATTCTGTTGCCTCTGGTGAGCCTTTCACGCGAGGAGAGGCAGCAGGTTGTGTCCTGCTCTTGACCCTGGTGTCCTGCAAGGGACAGGGACGAGAGATAAAAGGAACGTTTGGCTCTGGGAGAGGCCGATATTTTCCTCCTCATTGTTTTTCCTGTGAGGTGTTTTATTTTTTCCCTTTCTTCATCTCCCTCAAACCTGATCAGCTGCCAAGAACTGAAACAAAAATGAAGAGCAGGGGCTTTTTCTTTGGGCTCTCATTTAGGACAGCACTTGCCAGCAGGTTGATGATGTCCCTGCTCGGAAAAGGCATTTAAAATGTGCTGAGATCCTGCTAATCCAGCGGTGGGGCTGCACATGCTGGAAGTTAAACATCTGTTTAAATATCCCCTGCGGCCAGGACTTGACTTTTATTGTCAGAGCTGGACAGCTCTTCCTTTGTGTTTCGTGATTTTTGTTCGGTCAAGCTCGAAAGCTTAGCCTTGAGCACCTAATCAGTTTGTGCTGGGATTTCCTCTTAAATATAGAATAAATATATATTATTGAGATCTAAAGGTTGTGCCATTGATTGTTCAAAGTAAGGACTCTTCAGAGTGGGTAATTTAATTAAGGGGCCAAATTTCTCTAAGATTTTACCTGGAATAACTCAAATGATGCAGCAGAACATGGCTCGTGAGAGAGGGGAGTTCTGCCAGTTCTACCGTGAGGGATTAGTGGCTGTGTGTGACACTGACACACTTCAGTCACTGTGCTGGCCTCGTCTTCCTGCAAAAATCTCAATATTGAGCACAGAGTGGATGTAAATAAAGGTTTGTGTTGTTTGCAGCAAGGGCAGCGCTGCTGACGGGCCGGCTCCCGGTCAGGAACGGCTTTTACACCACGAATGGACACGCCAGGAACGGTAGGAGCCTCATTCCTCATCTCCCTCCCTCTCCTGATTTCCCTCTGTGCCTTGTAGGAAGTTTCTCTTGGGACCAAGGGGGTCTTCCCCATGGATCTTCCACAGTGGCACCTGCTAAGGGCTGGTAATAAAAATGAAATTTATTGCTTCCTCCTCGTCAAGCAGAAAACCTCCTCGAATTAAGAGGATGAACCAGGCTGGTTGATCCATTTGTTTCTGCTGGCTGAGAAATGTTTCCTCTGGGTGGGGGAGTTGGGGTCTGGTGAAGGAAAATCTCCTGGGGGCTGTTCGTACCCAGAGGGAAGCAGTGACTGGTTCAGCAGGCAGATTTCTGTCCCGTTCCAGAGCATTTTCCATCCCTCCAGGGAAGATCCCTGGGTTGATCTGGATCCCAGAGTGACAAATGCCACGTGCTGGGGCGTGGCTGGGCAGGAATCAGCAGCCAGGGGTTGATTCCCAGAGCAGAGTCACACCTGGGAGTCTCCGGGGCTGGGAGAGACTCCTCACTTCCCTCAGCTCCTGCAGTCTGAGCACCTGCCTTGGTTATTTGATTTGGGGAAAAGCTGCCCTCGTTGTAGAAAACAGAAAGCAAATTTACAACTTAAAAACAGCACCTCAGGCACCCTGACCCTTCCGGGGGTCTCACCTCCTCTCTGGGGGCAGCTCCCTTTATTATTTGCCCTCAGGCACAAGTGGGTGGAAATCTCTGGATCAATTTATTCTCCCCATCCCACAGGAGGACTTCCAAGGAATGACATTGCTGGGACTTCAATCTAATTGCTGTTTCTGCCCCAGTGGCACTGCTGCTAATGCTAAGCAGCCACGAGCTGTTTGCTGTGGTATTTTTAAGGGCCAGAAAGGTGTTTTTGATTTGTTTTCCTCAGCGTACACACCGCAGGATATAGTAGGAGGAATCCCAGACTCTGAATTGCTGCTTCCAGAACTCCTGAAGAAAGCTGGTTACACCAACAAGATCATTGGCAAATGGTAAATCCATTTGGAGATCTCTGCTTTTGAGATTTCACTGGGTGTGTGTTGGGAAGGAGCAGCAGAAAAAAAAAACCCCACAAAAACAGAATTACAGAAAAAAAAAAAAGAGTTTTGAAGCTCCAATGTCCAACTTTGGAATGTGTGATGGATCTTCCCCCTGCTGGGATCAATTCCTGAGTGTTCCCATTACAAGTACTTCCACAGATCTCCATACAAAGAATTGAAGGGGTTTTATGTGTGTATTTATATCTATTTATAAACTCAACTCTGTGCTGTCATCCACACCTCACACCACTTATTTAATCACAAACCACCAGGATATTCTGTGGGAATTTGCCTTCAGCACCTACATCCTTTTTATCTTGGACTCTTGCTGTATGTTGGGGTTTTATGAATAAACTGAATTCCTGGGGAAAGTAACAGGAATTTCTTTAACAAGTTAGGGAAGGGGCGAGTTTAAGTTGTGGTGGGATTCACCTGCTGGAATTGGGAAGGAAGCAAAGCACCCTCAGCCGGGGAATTCTGTATCAGCACAAATCCAAGCGGGAGAGTGGCCCTGGGGGCTCAGCTCAGCGGGCTGGGGGCAGAAAGCTGCAGTTCAGTGCTAATAAATGGAAATTCATACACCCAGGAAAGGGAATAAACAAGGCAAATGTGCAGATTGGTTCCAGTTCTTTGGAAAAAAGGCAAATCTGGAAGGACCTGCAGCTGTTAGCAGGAACTGGAGTAAACAGGAATGTGCAGGGCATTTTTGTGCATCCAGAAACTTCTCCTGGGCAGGGCTGGGAGTGATCCTGAACAGCTGCTCCCCAGAAAGGTGGAAAAAAATGCAAAGTGCAGGAGTTAAACCGGAATCTCATCCTGGCCACACAGAAAATTTTAAGGTTTTCCAGCAGAAAATTTTCTTGTTGTTTCATCATCCCTTCTGAAAGCTTTTCAGGCCGTCCCGTGCCAGTAAATTCCATGGTTTGATTACAAGTTTGCGAGCCAAGTGTTTTCCACCACCAGCGTGGAATTTGTTGTGTTTGATTAAATCTCAGGTTTTCTGTGCTGTGAGAGGCAGGGACTGATCTGCATCTCAGCCACTGGTTAATGTCTCTCTAAGTTGTTTCAGGGATTTTTAGAATAAGATATTTTTCCATCTCCCCTGTTGTAGGAACGCCCAGAAATAACTTTGCGTTCCCGTGTCTGCAAACAGGGAAAGGGTGGAATCCTGCAGGTCAGACTTGCAGCGGCAGTTACATCACCAGGCTGTAATCACAGCTGGAGTGATGATTATTCCTGCAATAACTCACGTTGGAACAGCTCAGAGCGACTCCAAGGATCATTTTACTCCAGGGAATGCATTTTCTGCCCTTCACGTTCAGCAAGTGCAGAAGGGGATGGCACAGAGTGGGCAGGGGCAGATCCAGGCTCGTGAGGGGGAGAGGGAATGATTAAATAAATATTAAACTACCCAGATCCCCTTGAGAGACAGAGAGGATGGGTATTCCCTGCCTTCAAGATGCAATAAATGCAGGAAATGTAGAATTTGCAGTACAAAACCTGGAGATTAGAGAGGAATTTCATCTGGAAGTCAAGGATGGAGGATTTTGAAGCTGCACAGTGGAGGGGAGCTGTCATCAGGAGTAGCTGAATGTGTTTTATGTCCTCGTGTGCACATAAAAACCTCGTTTCATTTCCACTCGGGTCTCTCTGTGCCGTTTTGGCAGCGTGAACGCTCCATAAAGGGGATGGGGCTGGAGTGGTGCATTTCATGAGCTCTGCCTCATGTGTTTTACAGCTCAGAGGGATGAAAGGGGCTTGTCCTAGATCAGGATCCTAAAGTAAAACATGATGTGCATCTCTGCAGTGGTGTGGGGCAGTGTAGTCCACCAGTGCTGATCAGCATGGGAGAAGACACCAGTGGAAGGAAAAAAATGGAGAAAGGAAAAAATGGAAAGCAAAGATTGGCGAGTAAATAAAATGGAATATAAGTGAGCCCTGGGGTGAGTCTGCATGGCTGTGCTTGCAACAAGTGTGAGAGAGCTCGAGGCACTGCTCCGGAGTCGTTTATGCGACTGAAACGCTTGGGGTTGTGATTTCTGAGGCCGAGGCCGTGTTCCTGCATGCTGCTCTGATGAGCTGAGGCTTTGCTGTTTGCAGCAGGACTTTAACTCAATCTTGCTTTCATTCCCAGGCACCTGGGGCACCGGCCCCAGTTCCACCCGCTGAAGCACGGCTTCGATGAGTGGTTCGGCTCCCCAAACTGCCACTTCGGGCCCTACGACAACAGGGAGCGCCCCAACATCCCCGTGTACAGGGACTGGGAGATGGTTGGCAGGTAATTCAAACCCCTCCTGGGACTGGGGTGTTCTGGGCTCTCCTGCTGGTGTCACAGCAGAACTGGGTGGGCTTTAGGGTTCCTTCAACCCAAACCATCCTGGGATTCCCTCATTCTGTGGTTAATAAAGGCCCAAGCACCAGCACCCAGCTGGAAATCGCACATGGACGGTGCAGGCATGTGGAGCTGCCCTCCCAGAGCTGTTTGCTCATCCCTGGCACCCCAAAGGCTTCCAGTGAGGACTTCTCTCCTCTCCTGGAAGCTGCTCCCGTTCTGGACTGAAAGACCTCTTTGTTCCCTCTCTTCCTGTTTGGAATAACAGTTTGTGTGTTTGCCCAGCTCCATTCCCTGCTCCCAGCCTGCAGCCTGTGCCCTTCTTGTCCATTCAGTTTTCTGGTATCATCTCATTTCACTGCCCTGAGCACTCCCCAGACCCTTCTCTGCTTTTCTGGTGCCTAAAGATCCCTCTAAAATAATCCAAGTTCTGCTGCCAGGATTTCTCTGTCCCAATGAAAGTTATTGTGTACTTCTGAAAATTTTATTCACATTTCAACCATTCTTTATGAAGCCCCGTGAGATTTTTAAGCGTTTTGCCCCTTTTCTAACAGCTCAACAGCAAAAGGCCAGTCCCTCAGGTTTGTCCAAAACCTGAAGTCATTAATTTGGATCAAGCTGTGTCACCCCTGCCTCCCACAAGAACAATTAGGGTGACGTATTTCTAATACCTGCAGAGATTTTGCTGAGTGTGAACTGCGACTCGTTTGTCACCTCCTTACACAGGGGAAAAAAATCCTTTTCGTGATGGATATTCCTTAGATTGATTTTTTTTTTTTTCCCTCTTTGATTCCTTTTCTCTTAAGATACTACGAAGATTTCAAGATTGATCTGAAGACAGGTGAAGCCAACCTGACTCAGCTCTACCTGCAGGTACTATTTTAGTGGTGGCTTTTGAGCCAAGGTGACTTTATGCTGCTTTTTTTTTTGGAGAGATTTTGACGGCAGAGGGTAAATTCATTTTTATTGTTGTTTACAGGAAGCTCTGGATTTTATTAGCAAGCAGCAGGCCAGCCAGCAGCCATTCTTTTTATACTGGGCAATTGACGCTACCCACGCTCCTGTTTATGCCTCCAAACAGTTCCTGGGCACGAGTCAGAGAGGGCTGTAAGTGCTGCTTTTGGGGAGGTTGTTTTAATTAATCGATTTCTTTTAATTATCTTTTTGTTTCTGATTTCCTCGTGCTGCAGGAACAGCCAACCTAAGCAGTGTTTGTCAGATCCAAGGGTGTGGATCGCTCCTCCAGTGTGTGTTTGTGCGCTGAAATGCATTATTTGCTTGGATTGTTCTTCCATAATTTGGCTTTAATCTCAGCTGAAAACCACGTGACCCCAGGGGGAGGAGGGGGGCTCTAAGCTCCTTTGCCAGTTGGGTGAGGAATGATTTGCTGCCTGTGGCACAGATGATTTTTTAGAAGGCTTTTGTATGATTAGTGCCTGTTTTAAAAGCCTGTAAATCAGAGCAGCAAAGAGAAAAGCGCTGCTAAAAACGCAGTTTGGAAGAGGCACAGAGCTCTGCAGGCACTGGGAGTGCTGCTTCAAAGAGTTTCAAACCATAAGCAAAACTGTGTTGTTACCCCTCAGCCTGTGGCAAGGTTTTGCCTCGATTTGTGAATTTTGTGGCTGAATTTCCCTGTCCCTGAGCAAACCCTGACCCTCAGTACCCCAGGGGAGCTGCTCTCTGCAGGAGAGAGCCCCAGGTTTGCAGAGGCAGCAGGAAACTTCATTCCTGGTGCATGGGGAGGCTTCCTGCAGCACAGGTACAGATTAAATCCCCTGCACACGTTGTGCTGACCCCTTTTTTCGTGCTGCTTTCAACGTTCTGCCTCTCGCTGTGCCTCAGGTACGGGGACGCCGTGCGGGAGATCGACGACAGCGTCGGGAAGATCCTGCACCGCCTGCAGCAGCTGGGCATCAGCGAGAACACCTTCGTGTTCTTCACCTCCGACAACGGGGCTGCTCTCATCTCAGCTCCCAGGCAAGGTGAGGCTCAGCTGGGCAAACCCAGGCTGGGGAAATCCAGGCTCAAACCTCCCTCTCTGAGCAGAAAAGGGACAGTGGGGGGGGTCTGCGTTAGGAGGGAGCAGCCTCAACAGACAGATTATTTATGTTTAGAGTAATTCATGCTCAGTGCTGCTGGGCACTGTTGAGGAGATGTCCTTGGCCAAGTGGAATTTTCCCTGCCCCGGTGCTGCTGTTACCTGTGTGTGTTTGCACCGCCAGGGAGAGAATATTCTGTGATTTATTTAGGCTCAGTAACTTAGCAGGGTGTTTACTCTCCATCTGCCAAACGCATATTTCAGCCTTCTGAGTAATTACAGAGTTCAAGAGGCCCTCGTTCTTTAGCTCTTGTGAAAAATATCAAGAAGAGAAACGATTCTGGTGCTCTCACAAGTTTCCTTTTGTTTAAGCGATGGTTCCTCTGAAATGAATCACTGCAAATTGATTTTAGAACCTGCTCCCTTCTCTTTGGAGGCAGCCTTGTCTCGTGGTTATTGAACCACGGAGCGGGGAGTAACCTGAGTTCTGATTTCAGCTCCACCACTGCCTTTGACTCTGAGTGACCTGGAATCAGTCATGAGACCTCCCTGCTTGTTCCTGAGCTCCAAGGCTGGGCTCAAACTCCAGATATTCCTGCAAAGCCCTGCCCATCTCTCAGAGTGAACATTCAGGGAACGCAGGATTATTTTTCACACTCTTATACCTTCGTCTAATATTGTTCTGCTACTTTAAAATTTAAAATGATGATGAAAAAATGCAATTTCTGCCTGAAAGTGTCAGATTTCCCTTAGTTACAGACAGCAGTTAACACCCCTAGAGGGAAGGAAAACACCAGAGAGGTATTTCCTGTTTGTTTGGGGTTTGTTTTTAATTTGGTTGTTGATAGCAAAGGTGTGTTTAGCTGTCACTTTCTCCCCACGCTGCAAAGACACTCCTGAAATTTCATCACAAATGGATATTGAAAAAAAACAAAAAAAAACAAACAAAAAAAACCACCAAACACAACAAATAATGACAAAAACCTCAACTCTGGACATGTTGTTTGAAGAAGCATCCATGCAGAAATGAGAATTCATTTCGAACCAGCCCGGGTGACAGCGTCCTTTGGAAATGCTGGTATTTCGTGGGGTTTAAGGCTTCTTTTGTGTCCCTAGGAGGAAGCAATGGGCCTTTCCTGTGTGGCAAACAAACCACCTTCGAGGGTGGCATGAGGGAGCCGGCGATTGCCTGGTGGCCCGGCCACATCCCTGCAGGAGGGGTGAGTGAGCAGCTGCTTCGGGCAGCTCCCTGGGCCTCGGGTGGAGTGCAGGGCGTGGAGAGATCCCTGCTGGGCTCTGGGCTTTGCTTCTCACCTTTGCCGTGCCCCAAATCCCGATGTTTGTGTGAGTGAGGAGCTGCTCTGCCCCACAGAACGGGGTCACACCTGTACCATGCCCCAAATCCCGATGTTTGTGTGAGTGAGGAGCTGCTCTGCCCCACAGAACGGGGTCACACCTGTACCATGCCCCAAATCCCGATGTTTGTGTGAGTGAGGAGCTGCTCTGCCCCACAGAACGGGGTCACACCTGTACCANTGCAGGGCGTGGAGAGATCCCTGCTGGGCTCTGGGCTTTGCTTCTCACCTTTGCCGTGCCCCAAATCCCGATGTTTGTGTGAGTGAGGAGCTGCTCTGCCCCACAGAACGGGGTCGCACCTTTACCCTGCCCCAAATCCTGATATTTGTGTGGAAAGGAGCTGCTCTGCCCCACAGAACAGGGTCACACCTTTGCTGTGCCCCAAACCCCAATGTTTGTGTGAACAGGAGCTGCTCTGCCCCACAGAACGGGGTCACACCTGTACCATGCCCCAAATCCCGATGTTTGTGTGAGAAGGAGCTGCTCTGCCCCAGAGAACAGGGTCACACCTTTGACTGTGCCCCAAATCCTGATATTTGTGTGAACAGGAGCTGCTCTGCCCCACAGAACGGGGTCACACCTTTACCGTGCCCCAAACCCCGATGTTTGTGTGACTGAGGAGCTGCTCTGCCCCAGAGAACAGGGTCACACCTTTGCTGTGCCCCAAACCCCGATGTTTGTGTGAAAAGGAGCTGCTCTGCCCCACAGAACGGGGCTGTTTGAATGCAAATCTGCATTTTTTAGCACCCAGGGCCTGCTCTTGTCTCCTGCTCTTTTTACTCCTTTGAACCTCAGTGTTTGAACAAACTGGAGTACAAAGAGCAGGAATTGGTTCCTCACGCTCTCCATGCCCTGAGGCACCGAGTGGTTTGACCCTCATATCTCTCAGGTTGGTGCTGGGTGAAAGTTCCACTCGGGGAGGCTCGGACACCACATTATTGCCCTTTGCTGCCCCTGTGATCAGTTCAGAATAGCCCTGGTGGCACTGCCAGCCCCCTGTGGCACTGCCAGCCCCCTGTGGCACTGCCAGCCCCCTCGGCCCAGTTCTCACCCCACAGAGGTGCAGTCAATCCCGGGATCACAGGGACAGCACAGCCCCTGCCCCCGGTGAGCATCCCTGAGCCCTGCAGGGAGTGATCCTTCATTACCGGGCACCGTGCTCCAGCCTGCAGCCTGCTCATAAATAAAACATTCCTCGAAGCTGCATTCCATCGGGGTGCTTTAATTGAGGCAGGCTAATGATAATTTATCATTTGCATTTGGGAGGTTCCGTGAGGCAGCTCGGATCTGCAGCTGAGGGCAGGAGGGTGCTTCGCTTTCATTATTTTTCGAGAGTTCACCAAACCTACCAAGGATGGTTTATTATTTTTCTAATTTGAAATGAAAACAGCCTTTTTGTTTAAATTTAAACATTTCCATAAAGCCTTTGCAAGCCAAGTACAACAGCCCTGGGCTAGCAAAGGAGAACATGAAACTGCAGCTGAGTGTTTTGTTTGCTGGGTCCAAACTAAATAATGTGCTAAAAGTAAACACGCATTATAAATGGGGACGAGAAAATGCCCAAATTTAAAAATTCTTTCCATTGTAGTAACTCTGAGGATAATTAAGAACAGGAGGAGAGAGAAATCCTTGTGCCTGCTCCTTTTCTGCCTGGCTGGGACCCCTTTCTCTCCCAGGTAGTTTTTTGGGAGCTGATGCTCGAATTCCTGGGAAGAGGCATTGCTGTGTGCAGGGTGGGCTGGAGAGCTGAGCTGCAGAGCGTGCCTGGATTTTGGGATAGAGCCAGAATCCCTCCTGCACCGTGCCCACACCACCCTGAAGGTTAAACCCTCGTTATCCTGGGCTCCAGCTCAGGGTGCTCCCGGTGCCGTGGGAAGCCAGCGCTGTCCCCATGTCCCCAGGGTGCTGCTGCTGCTGCTCAGTGACTGTGACAGAAACTCACCTGTGTTTTCTGCTTGTGTTCTTGCCTTCGAGGCTCCAGCCCTGCTCCCTCAGCAGCCCCTGACCACAGGTGAGAGATTTTTTTGTCCACCACTACATTTTTTGGCATTTTTTTTTCTCTGTACCTTGCTGTAGCTTCACCGTCCTCTGGATGAGTTTTAACTGCTCAGCCCCAGCCCTGTGCACCCCAGGTTGATGTAAAGTGGGGGGAAAGCTGCTTCAAAGCCTCTCGTTGCTCCTTCTTTTCAAGAGTTGAAGGAAACAAAGGCTTGGGAGACCTGAGCTTCTCCTTCCTGTGCTGGGTTTGCTCCCAGGGCAGGGGTTGGTCCCTTCCAGCCCTGGACAATTTGAGGAGCAAGGGAAGGGCCAGGAGCTGTTTCAGCTGGAACAGCTGGAGCCAGGAAAGGAGGACTTGTGTCTCTGGCCAGTGAAATGCAGTTATTGGGTGGAAATGCTCCAGGGAGACCTCACTGCAGCCTTCCAGTGCCTTGGGAAAAGGAGGGAAAGGGATTTTTTGTGTGGGCAGATAGAGCCAGGACAAGGGAATGGCTTCCCAATGCCAGAGGGCAGGGTTAGGTGGATATTGGGAAGGAATTTCAGGCTGGGAGGGTGGGGAGGCCCTGGCACAGATTCCCAGAGAAGCTGTGGCTGCCCCTGGATCCCTGGCAGTGCCCAAGGCCAGGCTGGACGGGGCTTGGAGCAGCCTGGGACAGTGGGAGGTGTCCCTGCCATGGCAGGGGGGGGGGCTGGATGGGGTTTAAGATCCCTTCCCACCCAAACAATTCCGTGATGCCATGATTGTTCTTTTGTATTTATTAATAATTTCATTGATGTATCAATTTAGGGGTTTTGCTTTTATTGAAGAGCACATTCCTGCGCGGAAATAACGGAGCAGCTCGGTCTGAGCACGAGCAGTGAGGGGACAGGGTGGCAGCACCTGCCAGGCTCTCCGTGGAGCTGGGGATAATTGCTGCAGTTGGCTGCTTTGCAGGTTTTCGGAGGGGAAAGATGCCTCAGGAGGGTGTGTTGCTCTTGGCATCAACACTCACTGAGTTCTGGTCCCCCATCAGGAATATTTATTCACACACAAACAGCCTCGCTGCACTTCCCTCCCCGGCTCCGTTTTCCAGGTGAATTCACAACAAATCAGCGTTTCAACATTCCCCACATCCCATCTGCCTTCTGGAAGGATCCAGCTGGAAAAAAAAAAAAAAAATCATCATATTCTGCTGGTATTTGAATCCTCCTCCTCTCTCTCTCTCCCCTCGCCCTCCTCCCCTGCCTCTCTCGTGCCTGCTTCCTGAAGGAGAAAAGAACATATCAACCCAGAGACAGCATTGCAACCTTTTCTTCCCTATCTCCCATGGGGCGCAAATTGAAATTGAATTAGACAGGGATATCAGGTCTGCTCGCTGTGATAACTGTAAAAGGATTTTATTTAAAAACACCCTGACATTTGTTCACCCAGTTTCAAATATTTAGCTTTCCTCCTTTCCATTCCTGGCGGGGGCGACTTTATTAATTGTCGCCTTTGATTCAGAGTTAAAGCTTGAAAGCACTGATAACAGCGCTGGGGACTATTTCTTCCAGCGCCGTGGCCCACAGCAAAAGGATTTCATTTTCTTAAAGACGTTGTGTGGATACTGAGAGTTTATTAAAAAGAAGGGGGGGAAGGAGGGGGGGAAAAAAAAATCCGTCCTTACGTGCGTAATACCGGCTGTTCCTCACTGATACAGCAATATCTGATCTCCCTCTGTTTATATATTATTTATTTTCTCTGGGCTGTTGCCCTCTCCGGATTTTTTCTTTTTCTTTTCTTGAAAAAAAAAAAAAAATGAAATAAATAAAAGGGAAAGGCAACTAGAATGAAAGGGCCCTGTTGACAGGAGAAAAATGGAAATTTTTTTATTTTTTCTCTGAAAATACTTCAAAGTTTTATATAAATATTAACCTTTTTTTTTTTTTTTTTTCTTTTTCTCTCTTTTTCCTCCTTCAATGTGGTGCTGCAGAGCACAGATAAATCCAAGTGGCTGTGGCACGGGCATTTAATTTCCTTAAGAAGTTTTCTCTGCTTCACGGCAAAAAAACGTTGTCTGAGACCGGGAACGTAATTGGGTGATTAAAGAGAGTCATCTCCATCTGGCGCTGGTTAATAAGGGCCAGGACAAGGGGAGAGCGTGGTGGCCCCCCAGGATTGTCCCCACGCTGGGGATAAATGAGGTGACATTAAAGGCACGAGCCCGGGGTCAGCCAGTGCCTCTTCTCAGGAGATGGAGGCGCGGGGACGGAGCTGCCGCAGGACGAGCGACTTTGGGGTCAGACGGGGGAATTGTGAGAGCTGCGGGTACAGGGGGGCTCAGCAGGGCTGCCTCGGGGTGTGGGGAGCAGGAGAGGGGGTCTGCTCTTCCCTGGGGCTCTGCAGGTGGGAACGAGCCCGGGGAGGAGCCACAGACCTGGCCCTTCGGCCTGGGGACAACTGGGGCTGCCTGGCCCTGGGGGAGACCCAGAGGGGACCCCATTCCTGTCCCCTGGGCACAGCAGGGCTCAGAGGGGACCCATCCATGTCCCCTGGGCACAGCAGGGCTCAGAGGGATCCCATGCACATCCCATGGGCACAGCAGGGCTCAGAGGGGACCCATCCATGTCCCCTGGGCACAGCAGGGCTCAGAGGGGACCCATCCATGTCCCCTTGGCACAGCAGGGCTCAGAGGGATCCCATGCACATCCCATGGGCACAGCAGGGCTCAGAGGGGACCCATCCATGTCCCCTGGGCACAGCAGGGCTCAGAGGGGACCCATCCATGTCCCCTTGGCACAGCAGGGCTCAGAGGGATCCCATGCACATCCCATGGGCACAGCAGGGCTCAGAGGGGACCCATCCATGTCCCCTGGGCACAGCAGGGCTCAGAGGGGACCCATCCATGTCCCCTTGGCACAGCAGGGCTCAGAGGGATCCCATGCACATCCCATGGGCACAGCAGGGCTCAGAGGGGACCCATCCATGTCCCCTGGGCACAGCAGGGCTCAGAGGGGACCCATCCATGTCCCCTTGGCACAGCAGGGCTCAGAGGGATCCCATGCACATCCCATGGGCACAGCAGGGCTCAGAGGGGACCCATCCATGTCCCCTGGGCACAGCAGGGCTCAGAGGGGACCCATCCATGTCCCCTTGGCACAGCAGGGCTCAGAGGGATCCCATGCACATCCCATGGGCACAGCAGGGCTCAGAGGGGACCCATCCATGTCCCCTGGGCACAGCAGGGCTCAGAGGGGACCCAATCCATGTCCCCCTGGGCACAGCAGGTCCCAAGCTCTGCTCCAGGGCGCGGTGCTGGCACAGGAGGGATGATCAGGAGCTGATGTCCAGGCAGTTCCAGCTGGGCACGAGGCAGAGCTTTGTCCCTCAGTGCCCAGAGGGGCTCTGGGGTGTCCCTCAGGGGACATCCCAGAACTGCCTGGACACTGCCTTGTGCTCTGGGATGGCCCTGCTGGAGCAGGGAGGTGGGACAGGATGGTTAAAATAATTTTAAGGAGAGGAAAAGGTTGCATTAAAATAAGGAATAAATGTTCTCCAAATCCCATCCGAGCCGGCCTGGAGCAGTTCCAGGCATGGGGCAGCCACAACTTCTCTGGGAATCGCCTCCCTTTGTCCCTGTCCCCACGGCCAGGCTGGGCAGGACCTTTCCCAGGCCGTGGATAAATCCTGAACTCGGGGCCCAGGACCTGCTGATCCTGGCCAGCTGATCCAGCCGCTTTCCCAGGGATTTCCACGGCCTGGCTTCCTCTCGTGCTCAGAGCTCTGCACTTTGTCTCCTCCCAAGGAGCTGTGGCAGGGCTCTCGCCTGCAGCTTTAATAAGATGTGTTCCTGCCAACACCTCCTGATGAATGAAAGCCATTAAAAATTGAAATGACTGTAATCAAGTAATGTGATATTGTAATGTTAAACTTGTAATTAGGCCCCTGCATGTTGCTTTCTCCGGTTCCTTTTTTTTTTTTTTTAAACTTCTTAATTCTTCCTTTGTGTTCACTTTGTTCAGCCCAGCCTCTTAATACAAGGTTTGGTGTCTCAGGAAAAAATAGCATTTTTCCTTTATTTTTTTTTTTTTTGTTTCCTCTAGAGCCAGCATCTCACAAAAATCCATTTATCATGTCATCATTTGTTATATTTAAATAATTAGTGTCGGCAAAAAGAGGTAAAAAATCTTTGATAGTCCCAACATTGTTCTGTTGGATTTGGATTTTAGTCAGAAGGTGCCTTGGTAGTCACAGATGTGGGGTTGTATCCAAAGGTTCCGTGTTTCCCAACAAGTGCTGTGGCTGAAAATGCTCTTTTCCTGTCACACCTCGTGCTGGTGCATCCTCGTGCTCTCAGTCTGGCAGTGTCTGCTCTAATTCAGTGTGGCACTGACTAATTAAACACCCTGCAACAGCTCCCTCAGCCAGGGAGGGAGCAGAGATTCAGAAAGAATCAGGCAGAACAGACTTGGGAGGGTTTTAAAATATAAATAATTAAGAGCAGAGAGATGAGCATGGCTTCCAAGTAAGGGAAAAAGGGGGGGAAGAAAAAGCCCCTTGCACATCTCCGTTGAAGCCAAACCCAGATGTTTTTCTCCCTTATTAAAATGTGGACTAAAAATACCACAACTTTACAGTTCTTGAATTGTTGGAAATGATTTGCAGATGAAGTCATCAGGCTCTTTTTGTTGTTATCCATCCATCCTCCTGCTTTCTGGGAACTCTCTCAGGGTATTCTGGACTCCAGAGATGACCTGGAGAAGGGAACAAACCAAAGACTTTTTTTTTTTTCTTCTTCCTTGGTGCAAGCGCTGATTTTTCAATCCACAAATGAGTTGGAATTTGCTAAATGAAGTTGAGCCCTGCGACAGCACGCTCCTGGAGAAGGGACACACAGGAGAGAGAGAGGGAGAGGAAAATGGAAAAAAAAAAGAATCAAAATGCAAATTCTGCCTGGAAGTGGAGAAATAGGAATTGTTTCCTTGGCTGTTTTATTTTTTATTTTCAGAGGACTTTGCTGGCGACTGCAGCAGCGTGAAGGGCGAGGTTTTCAGGGAGGGAACCCTTTTCCTCGTGGATTTTTCCAAAGGGCTCTTTGCAAATGCGTTTGTGTTGAAGTTTTTTTTGTTGTTGTTGTTCCAGGTCAGCCATCAGCTGGGCAGCGTGATGGATCTGTTCAGCACCAGCCTCTCCCTGGCGGGCCTGCAGCCTCCCAGTGACAGACAGATTGATGGCATCGACCTTTTACCTGTCATCCTGCAGGGCCAGCTCGTTGACAGGTCAGTCATTATCCCCGAGCCGCCAGCCCTGCTCCTGCCTGGAGGGGGATGCCACGTTTGGGGCTGGTTTTTTTGAACATAAACTCACAAATATTGAATATGAACGGAAAGGATGCAGCCCTGCTCCCCCTGTGCTCCCGCTGCGCTGGAACACGCCGAGGTGGGAATTCCTGACATGTGGCATGTTGCCACACACGGGAGCCTGGGGACAGATGAAAATGTCACAGGGTTAGCAGGGATCCCTGCAACAACATATGGCAGGAGGGGAGATAAAAGCCTGAGAACTGGAGCCTGGCTGGGGGAGAATCCATTATTCATCTCTGGAAAAGCAGCCCAGAGCGTGCCGGCTCCTTGTCCTGCAGCAGAGAGGGGAGGTGAAGGCTGGGCTGCTGCACAGCACCTGGAAACACCAGGAAAATCCTCTTCCCCAGCTCCTGGATCTGGGAATGCTCCTGCAGGGGCAGATTTGGGTTAAAGTCCTGGAATCTCCGTGTGCTGTCAGCTCCTGGGCGCAAGCACCAAGGTGTGACAGCAAATCCTGCCGAGAAATGTTTTATTGGGAGTGCCAGAGGTCAGGAGGGGTCTCGGGGTTGGGATTTTGGTGAGGAATTTGGCAGCCTGGGAAATCTGACTGCAAGCATATTTGGGAGACAGCAAGGAAAATTATCCATGGAAAACACTTTTTGAGCTCTTTTTCCTTGTTGGATGAGAGCCTTTGTGCTGTGCAATTCCTTCTGTGCCCGATGAGCAGGAGCACACCTGAGTGTCACCTGGCAGGAGCCTTGCAGGTCCCTCACACACAGCCTGGCCCCTCTTCTGGAAGTTTGGGAAGTTTCTTCATTGTTTTAAAAGGGAATTTCATGGCAGCCACCAACCCCTGGTTTCTGTTACAATAAGTCACTCAAAGCACATTGTGCCTTCTCTTTTCCTTCTTTTTTTCCTTCTTTTTTTCCTTCTTTTTTCCTTCTTTTTTTCCTTATTTTTTTCTTCTTTTTTTCCTTTTTTTCCTTCTGTTTTTCCTTCTTTTTTTCTTCTTTTTTCCTTCTTTTTCCCTTCCTTTTTTCCATTTTTCTTTCCTTTTTTCCTTCTTTTTTCTTCTTTTTTCTTCTTTTTTCCTTCTTTTTCCTTCATTTTTTTCCTTTTTTCCTTCTTTTTTTCTTCTTTTTTCCTTCTTTTTCCTTCTTTTTCCTTCTTTTTTCCTTCTTTTTTCCTTCCTTTTTTCCTTCTTTTCTTCTTCTTTATTCCTTCTTTTTTTCCTTCTTTTTTCTTCTTTTTTCTTCTTTTTTTCCTTCTTTTTTCCCTTCCTTTCCCCCCACCCCTAGACCTGACCAGAACAAAGTTTTCACAGCCCCTCAAAAACTTCCCAGGAGAGGTATTTGTTGTGTTCTTTTAAGCCTAAAAAGGAAAAAGTGAATGGCAGGAAAAAAATAAATAATTTATAACAGGATATTGAGTACAAGCTGGAATCCTCCTTCCAAATAGAAAATACATTTTTTAAAAAAAGGAAAAAACCTAAAATCTTCAGTCAAAGGGGCACATAATAACTGGTCAGGTATTGGGTGTTGATGGCAAGGAGAAGGAGACTGGAGTAGTTTTTGGGGTATTTCTGGGAGGTTTTGTTGATGGGACAGGTTTAGATCGGGTGCTGCTCTTTGGCAGGTCCCTCGCTGGGTTTGTTTCACTTCCAGGTGTGTTTAGGATGCAGGAATGGGCTCCTCTGGGAGAAGCTCCCCCTCCTCCCTGGGGACCAAGTTGTTTCCCTTTGTTGCCGGTGGCAGCTCCCGGTGACAAAGGAGGGCGGCTCATTGTTTGTGTGAGGCTGAAGGAGCTCCGAGGCCGCTCCTGTCACTCCGACGGGGATATTTCAATTTCCCCCTGCGTTTAGGGACAGGTTTTTCAAGGTGCCATCACCGGAGCGAGTCATTTGTGGAGTGAAGGAAGGACAAAGGTCCCCCTGGCAGTGACAAACAGCTCCACCCTCGGCCCAAAACAGCTGGAGAGAGGAGCTGCACCAACAAACCAACCCCCTCTCCTGCAGATAAAATTCTCCTTTCCAGAAAAATTCTGTGCTGTTCCCTGAGAAAAAACCAGGAGTGTTTTGTTGGGAAAACTGACAGGAGCATTGCTGGGATGCCCAGGGAAGGGCACAGATGCAGCGAGCGAGGTGCATTTCCCGGATGAATTATTAATTAGGGAAACCTCTGGGAGCAAGTGCAGCTCTGGCAGGGTGTTTACATGCTGCAGGGCGAGGTTTGGGGGGGAAAAAATGGAGAGGAATGAAAAACGCGGCGTGTCTGGCTGCCAGGCTTTTCCATATGGAGATTCTCGGGATGTCATCCAGAACACGCCGGCATCTGGTGTCCTGCTGGCCACCCTGTCCGCGTGACACTGCCAGGTGGTGTCAGCGCCGTGCAGTCAGCCTGGTGCTGCTGGCAAGAGGAGGCTGAGCATCCCAGAGCCCCTGAATCCCAATTTTCCCTCCCAGCCAGGCACTCGAGAGCCGCTTGACGCTGAAGCCGCCACGCTCCAGAGGAAATCCCAGGGGCTGGGAGTTCAAGGATTAACAATCACTGGCAGCCAAGCTGGATAATGTTTCATTCTTGCACCGTGTGAGCTCTCAACTTGATGAACACTTTAAGAAATGTTAATTGAAAACCTTGCAGAGGAGACTGTTAGGAGGCAGCCTGTTCCTGCCTGATATCCACAGGGGAAGTCGGATGCCATTAAGGGGTTTGTGGCCCTTATCGGGAGGCCGGGCCCGGGCTCTTGGTGTTTCTCATGCAGCTCTGCTCTCCTTCCCAGGCCCATTTTCTATTATCGTGGCAACGAGCTGATGGCAGTGAGAGCCGGGCTCTACAAAGCTCACTTCTGGACCTGGAGCAACTCCTGGGAGGAGCGCAGCAAGGTAACGGCACAAGGACCCGCGAACCTGGGGCTGTCACCAAGCTCCAGTCCCCTCAGAGCTGCTGTGCAGCTTCCTGTTGGATATTGGGAATATTTCTGCTCCAAAAGGGCTCTCCAGCCCTGCCACAGCTGCCCAGGGACGTGCTGGAGTCCCAGTCCCTCTGTTTATGGATGTGGCACTTGGGGACATTGGCAGTGCTGGGGGAACAGTTGGACTCGATGGTCTCAGAGGCTTTTCCAACCTAAATAATCCTGTGATCCTAAAAAATTCTAAGGGGACCGGTGTCACACCCCTCTCTCCTGAAATCAGGTAAATTCCAAGTTGTTCTGAGGGATGCTCCCTTTAATCAGTACTTAATCCCCCTTGATATTAAACTTTCCCTGCTGAATTCTGACCTTTTAGGTGTTCCCTTATGGTTGGACTCCCTGATCTTTGTGATCCCTTCCAACTCGGGATATTCTGGGATTCTGGGAAGGTCTGGAGCCTGATGCCACACTGACCACGTGTCTTACAATTCCTGGCACAAAGCAGCTATTTTGAGCTATTGAATGAACTGTTGAAATGGAGTTTGTGGGGTTTGTGATGGTTTAAAAGGAAAGCTGCAGGAAAGCAGTGGCTGAGAAGAGTAAAATAACCGTGCTTAATCTGTTATCAGCACTTCTGTGAGCCCACATCGCGCCATGTGTAACATTTTATTTATTTTGCTTATTTCCTGGCTGATCTCCTCCCAGTCAGATGTTAAGAACTGTTCTTTCCTTTTGGTTTTGTGCCTTTCTCGGGCTCTAAACTCGGGGGCATTTGCAGAGCGGCAGCCTCACACGTGTGCCTCGCTGCAGACACCTTCAGACAGGAGCCCGGTGCGTTCAGGCCCAGCTCTCAGCAGTCCTGACAGCAGCCTGGGCTCGGGGAGGGATTGTTTGCATGATTTATTTTTTTATGCCTCTGGTTTTTTCTGAACTCCTGGAAGGTCCTCAAGGCATCACAGGTGCAGAAGTAAGTGCTGGTGACATTTGTGGGTATGAAAGCGCAGGGATTCTTTCACTGGGATGTCCTGGGGGTAGAAGGAAGCGTCAGCTCTGAGGGAGTCGTTTCCATTCAGGGCTGTGAGTGTGTGTTTGACTTTTTCCAAGGCTGCAGTGCTCCAGGAGTCAGAGCTGGTTTTGCAGGGGGTGAGGAGGAAAGGAAAGTTGGCTCTAGAAATGTATTTAATGCTCTGTCTCAGTGCTAATTCCACACAGGTAAAATGAGGTAATTTATTTGTCCTGTGGGTGAGTAAAACCTGTTCATCACCCACGGAGGGTTTGTCCTGGGTGGGAGGAGCTGGGAGCTCCCTGTCCGTGTGTTTGGGTGTTTTGTGCTCCTGCCCTTCCCCTGAGCCTGGCAAATTCCCCTAGGAATTCTGCCCTCCGTGGTGCTAAAAGCACAGACCCACACTCCAGCTGGGGACTAAATAAACCCCTCCACGGATCTAAACCTCTCCCTACGGGTCTGAGTGTGGAGCAGTGATAATGGGGACCAGCCACTCCTTCCCGAGGCTCTCCCACCGGGAGCAGTGGCAGTGCTGCAATTAAGGAATATTTATTCCTTTCCGAGTCTTTGTTTAACTGCTGTCTGATAAAAGTCAGCAATTATCCTGTACATCAGAGGGACGATTGCAAATCCACTCTCCTTCCTGCAGCTTGGATCACATGAGCTCGATGTGGGGAAAATTGGAGCACATTAGTGGCCAGAGCAGCCATTAACAACATGCAGAGGAAGCTGAGGCTGAGATTTGTTCCAATTCTCCTCATGTCCTCCAGCCATTAATTATGAACCTCGCAAGTTTAAAAATAGGAATAAATCAGAATGCAGAGCAGCCCCACGGTTCCCAGCCCTGCTGGAGGAGTTCCTGAGCTCACCTTGCAGCACAGTTCCCCCTTTCAGTGCCTGGGCTTCCCGGCTGTGTTGATGTTGGACTCTGGAATCAAAAAGGCCACTTTGTTTGCTAATTCCATTTGAAAAACAAATACAAATCCATGCACATCTGTGGCATTTGAAATCCTGACTGCTGGCCTGTTTGCTCAGTAAGTTTGATTTGCCATCCCAGCAGAGCTCCGGCTAATGAGGATTTGTTAATTGTGTGATCTTTAGCAGGTCTTTCCAAATGGTGAATCCAGTGAGACTCCCAGGTGTGAAACTCTCTGTGTCTGAAGGTCCCCACTCAGACCTGGGATATTTTGTTTTCTTGTCATCCACTGCAAAGAGAGCTGAAGTTGGCCAGATGTGGCAAACCAGCTGCCTGCACGTTTTGAAGAGGTTTGTTTTGTGGGGAGGTGAATATTTCAGGATTTTGACAGACAGGGTTTAGCCAGCCCTCCTTTCACCTCCAGAACTCCCTCGGCAATCAATTGTGCGGGAAACCATCGATGCAGAAAACTTGCCCTGGCTTTAATCCACATTTTTGTTTGAGTTTCAGAGGAGATGATCCCATTAAAGCAGCCAGAACCCCATTTTCACCCTGATCCTGGGGAACGGGGCGCTGGTGCCTGTGCTGGGTCTGGTTGGGCTGAGCAGGATGGGCGAGGGAGGATGTGGCCCCTCACCTGCAGAGCTGTGTTTGACTGAGGTGTGAGCAAGTTCAGTGATAAAGAATGTACACACAAATAAAAACCTGCCAGAGGGACCCAGCCTGCAGAAAGCACAGCCCGGGAAGGCAGAGCAGGGATCTGAAGGCTCCTCTCCATATGGCACTCGGAATATTTGCTCTGGAAACATCAGCAGGCGGGTTTGCAGCCGTCCTCGGGTCCCCTGGCAGCAGCGTGCCCTCACTGGGCTGCATCCTCTGCCTTATGGCCTGGGATTAGGACTTGTCATCTCACACACCGATGAATTGTGCTCTTCTGTTCTTCCCAGCTTTTGTTTGTTTATTTTTTAACCCCCAAGCAATTTTATTTTTTTTTCCGAGTCTGACTCCTGTCAGGAAGTCTTGTAGTCTCTCTCAGTGCTGGAGGATACCTTGATGCTGCCTTTTCTGCTGGATTAACTGGGTTTCTTGATTCTTGAGGGGGTGGCCTCTTGAAAGCATAAAGGGAAGGCTCCCTTCTCAGAATCAAGTGGGAGTAAGCATTTTGTGGGACATTTCCCCTGTGGATTACACACTTGGAGCTGTTTACCTGGCTTCCATCTATATAGGTGGCTCATGTTTACATAATTTGACATCTCTGACATTCAAGAGGTGATAAATGGGACGGAGAGAGATGAAAGGAAGCCCGACTTGAAAAATGTGTTTGTATTTTTAAACAGCTCGATAGCGGCAGGGAAATCTCCCTCCTGCACACGGGCTGAGTCCCTGGTGCTCTGGGACTGACGGATATCAAGTCTTGCCGTTGTTGTTCACCTTTTTTTCTTCCTTGTAGCAAAAATCAGCAGTGATAAAAACAGCCACGTGTGCAGGAGTGGAAGATAAACCTGGGGAGATCCCTCCTGGACAAGGAAAACACACATGACTTTACTGGAATTCCCGTAAAATGCTGGGGCTTTTGAAAGTAGGGGTCTGAAAGGCGAAACAATGGGTGTTTTCTCTAAATTTACCTGAGTAGGCAGCGAGTCCTCAGGGATTTTTTTAATTTAGTGCTGCATGGAGGAGGCAGGAATAGGAGGTAGCAGGAGAAAGGAAATTCCCTTTTCTCTGCCTGCCACCAAGAGCATCCAGCACAGAACAGCCCTTGGACCTTTCCAAGAGCGCTGATGCGAGAAGGTAAAAAAACAATGAAGGAGAAAAAACGTGGAAAAGGCCCTTTGGTGGTTGGAGAGGAGCCGATACCATCAACCTTTGTGCTGTCAGCTCGCTCGGAGCTTCGCTGGGATTCCTTGAGCGCTCCTGCCGCTCCAAAGGCTGGGTGGAGGCGCTGCCGGCAGCCGCCGTTGTTTTAACGCCGAATGCCAAAGGGGTTATTCCAGTCAGGCTCCGAGATTGCCCTTCTCCTCCCCGAGCGGGGATCGATAAAGCCTTTTCTGCGCGGGGGGATGTGAAGTCAAGTAGAACCTCTCAAATAATGACATTTGATTGTGGTCCTGCGAGCGTACGAGGCGGGCATCGATCGGAGCCCGCTGCGCTGCCCCTCTCCGGGGGCTGCCCATCTCCGCCGCTCTTCCAGGCTGTTAACACATTAGCGGCAATTTTGGGGTGCTGGGCACTCGCACTCGGAGCTGGCTGCTCATCCCGAGGGGGATTTCACCGGGAATTGCCGGGAGAGCAAGGACACCGCTCGCCTGTGCTGGGGCAGACAGCGAGGAGCGGGGTTTAATTAACAGCTGGGCTTTAATCCTGGCGGTGTTAACCTGGCCGGGGTGGAGCAGAGAGCCCGGGGCAGGGGCAGAGCCCGGGGCGGGGGCAGAGCCCGGGGCAGGGGCAGAGCCCGGGGCAGGGACAGAGCCCGGGGCAGGGGCAGAGCCCGGGGCAGGG